>JARQOC010000001.1:56122380-56574880 GCA_033576535.1 Allobates femoralis | reverse complement strand
TGTCCAAAGATGGCGGTGGGCTGAGTAACTGGGAAACTGAATAACTATGGAATAAATGGTGCTCTAAAATGAAATAATAATTAAAGGAAAACAATGATATTCTATTTACTTCTTAAAAGTTTTATAATATCTTATAAACAACTAGCTGAAGATATGGAGCCAATAAACGTTCTTACCTGTGGCATCAAGCCCCTCAATAACAATTATGGGAAAGCGTCCTCTGTCCAGGACTCCGGGTGTCTCCATTGAGGCTAAAATCTTTCGAGCTTCAGGGATAACTGAGGAACACTATGGGAGAAAGAAGGAAAACATGTCCACAGGTTCTGCCTCTGGTGTATATAGTGTCATTATAGGTTCAATAACTTATTATAAAGTATAGAATCAAGTACAGTAGGTCTTAACATATACATTTCAGCTGCTGCAGAACCTCTCTGTAAGGGGTCAATTTCATAGCTTTCAGGTTGACAAAACAATCATTGCCTTCGGACAAGTGACTTAATTAACTTAAAGTGAGCGCTGTGGCTATTCTGACTATTCAAAGCAGTGCAAGTCTCCTAATGCCTTAAGTATCAATCTCTTAGATAATTGTATGGACTGTTGTACTCTCATGTGAAGCGTCCTCAGATGCTTCCAATTCAACCACACCAACTTGAAATAAGCGTCCAGGAAAAATAGAGATGAATTCCACTAAAAACTTGTATTTTACAATGTACCAGGTAGAAAGAGTGATCCAAGTAGGAGCAGCATAGCATGTGGATCCAAAGATGGCTACAGCAGAATTATTATGGGGAAGACGGGAGAAGCAAAGGTAACATCAACAGACTACAGGAGGGAGGAAGGGACAAACTACCTAAGGCCGGGCTACTGTGTAGCATCAGCAAATGCAATGCACACTACCATAGGTGTCACTAGAGTCCAATGATCAATTTTAGACCTGCCCCCACCCCTGCGTACGTTGGTCAGTTGTATGGGCCCTATTTAGCATTCTAAATCCTATAAAGACCCACAAATTGACACCTCTCCCCTTCATTATGTATTAATGTCCCTCATCCTTAAACATGGCCCTTATTGTGGTATATATGCCCCTTGTCCTGGTATATATAGTCTTCCTCCTCCCGTCACCATAGTCCTCCATTTATTATGTTGCATCCCCATATTCCTCCATATATAACAATGCACCCCCATAGTCCTCTATGTATTATAATGCATCCTATTGTCCCCCACACTTAAGATAGCCCCCATTGTGATCCAATTATTATAATGCACCCCCATTATCCACCCTCCATATAGCATAATGGAGCCTCATATCCCTTCATACAGCATAATGCAGCCTTATATTCCTCCATATAGTATAATACTCACAGATGGGAGCACTTGCATGAGGTTTGAATTTATCTGACCCAGTAGGTCTAAACAGGTCACTGACCTACCTGACTAGTTTTTTGGTAATACTCCACGAAACTGATATTGGTCCCTCCTGTGTGTGGCAGGGCATATCACTGATGGGAGCGTTGCATAGGCTTTGAGTTTATCCAGCCCAGTAGGCCTAAACAGGTCACTGATCTACCTGACTTGTTTTTTTGGTAATATTCCATGAAACTGATATTGGTCCCTCCTGTGTGTGGCAGGGCATATCACTGATGGGAGCGCTTGCATGAGCTCTGAGTTTATCCGGCCCACTAGGCCTAAACAGGTTACAGACCTACCTCTCTAGTTTTCCTGTAATACTCCACAAAACGTATAGTTGCTGAGCAATGTTTAACCTTGAAATGCTAAGTCAGGTGCTGTTCCAGACCCTGTGCCTTGCAGGCAGGCTGGGCCATTCAGCAATTTTTGGTCTGGGACAATTGATGCCATCTTGCTGTGGTCTGACCCTTTGGGAAGAGTAAGGACTCTTGTTGGGGTCCCTTTGTTGTGTGGTACATGATTTGAGCAGGGAGGGGACATGCCTATACCTGTGTGTCATCCTTCTTTTACTCCTCCACCTCTTTTTACTTAATGTAGAAAACTACTGCCACTTTTCCCTTGTAAAGGCCCCGTCACACACTGCGATATCATTAACTATGTTGTTGCAACGTCACCAGTTTTGTGATGTTGCAGCGACGTCGAAACAACATTGTTGCGTGTGACGCGTATCAATGACCAACGATAAGTTCGTTGATCGTGCAAGAATGGCCAGGACCATTATTTTATCGTTGGTCTTGGCGGCCAGCATCGACGTGTATGACAGCGGGAGATCAACGGTGAACGACCTCCCAGCGCCGCACAGCACACGCTGGGAGCTGGTAACCAGGGTAAATAGCGGGTAACTAACCGCAGCGCTTTGCTTAGTTGCCCGATGTTTACCCTGGATACCAGCGTTCTCGCTGTTCCTGATCACTGGTGCGTCTGCCTGTGTGACAGCTCACCAGCGATCAGATAACGATGTCCCAGCGATCCCGATCGTTGGTGTGATCGCTGGGACATCGTAGTGTGTGACGGGGCCTTAAATCTTCCATTTGTCAATTCAAAGTCAGTTTCACTCACCTCTGAAATTTTAGGTGAATGTTAACCACCTTCTATTGTGAAGAGCTTTGGAAGACGGTGCAGCTGAGGTTTGTGTTGTCATGTAGTGCAGCAGCTATGGTGAGCACTTGCAGTTTTTTCACTGATCAGTGTCCATCAGATTTGTGTGCCAAAACCAGGAGTGTCTCCAAAACTCAGAACAGGTGTCAATCTTTCAATTATAGTTTTTCTCTGCAAGTTCCTTTCCTGATTCCTCTCCGGGTTTTGGCACCCAAACACTGATGGACACTGATCAGTGAAAAAACTGCAGTGTGAAAGCAGCCTAAGTTGTGCATTATTATGTTCTTTTGTAGCTGAGGTGTACATTACGACATTCTGCAGTATGAGTATTTTTTTCTATCATGTCAAGTTGAGGTGTGTATTATTAGGTTCTGCAGTATCTGAGAAGTGTAATATGATGTTCTGCAGTATGTAACAGAAGTTGAGGTGTGTATTATTAGGTTCTGCAGTATCTGAGAAGTGTAATATGATGTTCTGCAGCAGCAGAGGTGTGTTATGAAGTCTTGCAGCAGTAGAAACACAGGACTGTTTAATGCACGCTGCAGCTGCTGAAGAACATCTTTGAAAATAAAAATGTCAGTTATTTATTGGTTGATTTCTTGCAAAAGTAATCTGCAAAAGATTGCTTCTACTGGCAGAGATAAGTAGCGCCCATGGAGCGCTGCTCATATCTGTATACGGTAATTATTATGTTCCATGTAAGAATGTGTAGAATAAGTCTCTCACCTCTTCCAGTACATCACAGGCATCTTCCAGAGAGTAGAACACAGCAGAACCTCTAATGGTGTCCACAAATGGAGATGATGTTGGCTCCTCCACTCCTAATACTTGGGACTTTGTTGTCTTCTTCGCTTCTCCATTCAGCTCCCATCGGTGTTGCCAGATGCCCCGTTCTTCTGTACTGTAGCTGCACAGCTGGACGTCCTGACGGTGCTCCATAAGGACATCACATAGTTTGGTCTGGACATCAGGGCAGCAATGAGGGGGCACGATGAAGAACCCCTTCTGTAGAGACCCATGAATGTCCCCTGGACAGTAGGAGACCAGTCTTAAGATCTCGCTGCCTGGGAGCTGGTGACATAGCTGATGTCCTAAAGACTTGTGTAGCCTTGCGGATTTTACCCTACCTGCATTAGTTAGACATACCGAAAAGGCAAGTCCTCCCTGAACCAACATCGGCCAGTCATTGGGGGTCATAGACAGAGACTGAGATCCGTGATTGTGTATTTGGAAATAAAAAGGATTAGGGGAATATCTGTTTGGTTCCACAGCAAATATCCTGGAAGTGGAAGAACTGGCCATCACTCTACCTACAAGTCCAGATCTTACATAGGAGTGACACAGCAGGAGCAGTCGGTGTGTTCTCCAGCCTGGCATCACGTATGAGAAGAGAAACATCACCTACAGAGAACAGAAACTCACATGGTCACACAGCTGGGTCTGCTCACTTTCTGTTTCCTGACTGATGACGTCACACCGCTGACTCTCAGTTTCCTGCTCAATGTTCTGTGCTTGTCTGAAAGGAAAGGAAAGGAAAATGTGATGAAAGGAAAGAAACCAAACACAACTAATCCTTACCGGTGTCATCTCTCTCATTCACTGCCAACCTGGCGAGATGATACTTAAAGGATGAATATTTACTTTAACAAATACAGTATGTTGGGGCATGATATTGTGGCACTTATTAATATGTAAACTGATCTCCCAATTATTAAAGGTCCACATCCTGCACTGCGCCGCGACAAATGTTATTTTACTCTATGCCAATTCCTTAACTTCATCCATCCCTTCATATGTGCTCACACAGAGATATTGCTCCCAGTGAAGCCCATTAGTGGTAACACACAATACAATGTCCCTATCATGTCCCCCACAAGCACAACACAATATGATTCCCCTACAAAGATTGTAATGCCCCCTAACAGTATGATGCCCCCTCAGACTCCACATACAGTATGATGTCCGCACAGTCCCCCCATACAGTATGGTGCCCCCACAGTCTTCCCATACAGTATGATGCCCACACAGTCCTCCCATACAGTATGATGCCCCCACAGTCCCCCATACAGTATGATGCCCCCACAGTGCCCCTCATACAGTGTGATGCCCCCACAGTCCCCCAATACACTATGATGTCCCTACAGTGCCCCATACAGTATGATGTCCCCACAGTCCCCCCATACAGTATGATGCCCCCACAATGATTGTAATGCCCCCTAACAGTATTATGCCCCCTTAGTCTCCCCATACAGTATGATGTCCGCACAGTCCCCCCATACAGTATGGTGCCCCCACAGTCTTCCCATACAGTATGATGCCCCCACAGTCCTCCCATACAGTATGATGCCCCCACAGTCCCCCATACAGTATGATGCCCCCACAGTGCCCTTCATACAGTGTGATGCCCCCACAGTCCCCCAATACACTATGATGTCCCTACAGTGCCCCATACAGTATGATGTCCTCACATTCCCCTCATACAGTATGATGTCCCCACAGTCCCCCCATACAGTATGATGCCCCCACAATGATTGTAATGCTCCCTAACAGTATAATGCCCCCACAGTCCTCCCATACAGTATTATGCCCCCACAGTCCCCCGATACAGTATGATTCCCCCACAGTCCCCCCATACACTATGATGTTCCCACAGTGTCCCATACATTATGATGTCCTCACATTCCCCTCATACAGTATGATGTCCCACAGTACCCCCATACAGTATAATGCCCCCAAAGTTCCCCCATATAGTATGAAGCCCCTACAGTCACCCCATACAGTATGATGCCCCCACAATGATTGTAATGCCCCCTAACAGTATGATGCCCCCACAGTGCCCCTCATACAGTGTGATGCCCCCACAGTCCCCCCATACAGTATGGTGCCCCCACAGTCTTCCCATACAGTATGATGCCCCCACAGTCCTCCCATACAGTATGATGCCCCACAGTCCCCCATACAGTATGATGCCCCCACAGTGCCCTTCATACAGTGTGATGCCCCCACAGTCCCCCAATACACTATGATGTCCCTACAGTGCCCCATACAGTATGATGTCCTCACATTCCCCTCATACAGTATGATGTCCCCACAGTCCCCCCATACAGTATGATGCCCCCACAATGATTGTAATGCTCCCTAACAGTATAATGCCCCCACAGTCCTCCCATACAGTATTATGCCCCCACAGTCCCCCGATACAGTATGATTCCCCCACAGTCCCCCCATACACTATGATGTTCCCACAGTGTCCCATACATTATGATGTCCTCACATTCCCCTCATACAGTATGATGTCCCCACAGTCCCCCATACAGTATAATGCCCCCAAAGTTCCCCCATATAGTATGAAGCCCCTACAGTCACCCCATACAGTATGATGCCCCCACAGTCACCCCATACAGTATGATACCCCCACAGTCACCCCATACAGTATGATGTCCACAGTATCCCCGGCACAGAGTAAGTTACACCCTCAGCTTTCCATACAGTATGATCCCCCCTCTGCCCCCCCGAGTTCCCTCACAAAGTATGATGCCTCCACAGTTCCCAATATGGTGGTTCCAGAGTATGATCCCCACACATTCATCTCACATGCCTCTGTGTTTAATGACATCTTAGCTCCTCTGCACCTGAGTTGGTCTATGCTACCAGTCAGATGACGAGACTATAATTGACAGGTCAGGTCACATGATCATCCATCATTTTATATTCTGAGGTGAACTGCACAGTTTGAAGAACCAGGAGAACCTGTAATATTTATTATATTAGTAAGCGCTAAAAATCATGTCGCCAACATGTTACAAAGAAATTTGAAGCCACTTTATCTAATCCCATATATTTCATTTAGCTTTCAGTTCCATCTTTGAAGCCTATGACACGCTCCCCCAGGGCCTTAGGATACTTGGAACAGGGCTTTGAGGCTTCATGGGAGTCACTGGGATCGAAACCTGGCTCTGTGACCCTGGTGGTGTCATTAAACGTTTGGTGTGAGTGACTCTGTTCTCTGGGGAAGGTCATGAGGATAGGGGGTTCTGTTAGGGAGAGGATGACCGGACCTGGGGATAACTATTTTACTTGACGCTACCCGCAGTTTATAGCTATAGATGGCCACCGCTGCATGACAGTTCCTCTGAGGCTGATGGTAGAGATGCAGCAGTATTATAAAGCCCTCTACAGGTAGGGCTGATCCCCAGGGCAGCAGATATTACTGAGTGAGTTGGTAGTTGTGTTTCTGGTGCTCACGACGCGTCAAGAAAGTTGACAGACACAGCGGGTTGCAGTCTTCAGATCTTTACTCACTGTTACTGTGCAACAGCCCGCTGGGTGCTGGGTTCTTGGAGACAGTGATCCAGCTACTCCCGGTACCCCTTCTCTCTGTCCTTCCTCAGTCATCTCACACTGCGCTTGTTTCACCCTTCTGCCATGCGCCTCACTCAGGGGTGGATTAAGGGTAGACAAGGCCCGAGACTGTTCAGACTCTGTGGGCCCCCACGGTCATGTGACGGGGGTCATGTGACGGGGTCACAGGGGTCATGTGACGGGGGTCATCATATACCTGAAATGGATTATTCCAGAAAAATAATTGCTGAGTGAAACGCTAATCTGTCAAACATCCATTGATCTAGTCAAATTACCCTTCAGTTAGGCAGAAAAAAAACAAACACTTTAAGCCATAGTACTGAACAGTCCATTAGAAGGAGGCTATTATGCCCTGACTGCCCCTGTACTCAGAATAAATAACTTATAACAATCTCGAACAGTGTGCCCCCTGTATGATAATCTCCTGTTACCAGTCCAATGGACTTGCTTTCAGATTGGTCCATCCCGCCTCCTCGCGGTCCAACAGCATCTTCTTCTGAATGATGTAGATAACGCCTCCTGCCACCTGTGTTATTCATGTGACCACATCCAATTTTCCCATTGCCTATGCTACGCCCATACCTCTCCGGTTTATGCAGGTGCAATGTGCTCCATCATGGGGTTATCCTACAAGTTTAAACTCTCAGTGATGTCACCATACATCACACGCAGAAGACTGGGAGCCTGGAACCATGTGCAGAGACCCCTGCGGGTCGCACATGTGTAGTTTTACATTGTAGCTGCAGTACGGCAGAGCACAGTGCATTTGTGCAAGCTGGAGAGGCGTCTGCACAGACGTGAGATGGGAAAGTGGGATGTGGATAACGAAGGCGTGATCCATATCATTCAGAAGAAGAGGCTGTCGGATAGCGAGGAGAGGCTGAATGGACCAATCTGCAAGCAAGAATTTCAGACCGGTAACAGGTTAGAATATAGGGTGCTAGATTTTTATAAGTTATTCTGTGTACAGGGGGCATTCAGGGCATAATAGCCTGTGTCTTATAATGCAGCATCAGCGTGTGCACGAGGCCTTACAAATACTGAGGAAAAAAATCACCAAATACTCAGCGTGTGCATATGGCCTTAAGGTACCTTTACACGCCACTACAGAAGGGTAGAAACAACCGGGTGTCTCACGTGCACGAGCACGTACCAACAGTTGCAAACGGTACCCGATACTGCCTTTACACGCCGCTACAAAGTGCTCTACAGAAGGTTTAATCTATCTCTGGAGGCACAGCCGGGTGCCACAAGTTACCTTCTGTAGAGCACCGTCCCTCATTTATACGCCGCTACAGAAGGTAATATGGGAGGACCTGGGGCAGCAGGGACAACACATAGGTGTGCCAGAATTGTGGATTACGAGACGTTCGTACGATGATTGGACAATGCAATAGTATCATGATTGGCCAGCCAGCGCAGGAAGGCTGGCTAATACATGATGCTATTGCAATTGTGTAGTGTGACTGGTCAGCTCCTTAAATATGCCGCCCTATGCAACGACAACCAATCGTAACGCAGGAGCTTCCACCAATGATCGCTGAAAGGGGGCGGTATCCCGGAGGCTGTGTCACACCCCAGGGAGTTAACTAGGTGGCGAAAAAACCTTACCGTACCTTATTTAGATGCCGCTACCACCGGGTTGAAACCAACCTGTTTTAGAGCACTGCTCTGAAACAGGTGCCGAAAGTGACGGATGGCAACAAGCTAGTTTACACGCCGCTACCTCGGGTTGATTTGACGGTGCAAGATACATTTGTCTCCAACACCCGGTTGTTTCCAACCTTCTGTAGCGGCGTGTAAAGGTACCATTACAGATACTGAGGTAATAAATCACCAAATACTCAGCGTGTGCACGAGGCCTTACAAATACTGAGATAAAAACTCACCAAATACTCAGCGTGTGCACGAGGCCTTACAAATACTGAGATAAAAACTCACCAAATACTCAGCGTGTGCACGAGGCCTTACAGAAAAGGGTGCCTGAGTTGGGTGTTTTAATCACAAGGTTTTCGGACGAAGTACCTGTATGTCCGTGCTGCTGCCAGGAAGATATAGACACACCAACGACACTGGACGTCTGGGTACTGGTGATAAAGGTTTTGAGTTGGGTGTTTGCATAGTGTGGAGCCCCAGGCGGGACGGGGGTACTCGGTGCCGGACCGGTCGGTGTCGGGGAAGTCACGGGTGGCTTGGTCCGGACCGTGTCCCTGGGCCCGCACAATGAAAGGGGATTATTTACAAGGGGATTTGTCACGGGTGACGCCACCCACTTGGTGCGGCCGTCGATGGGGCCGCCGCTGCTGCAGAACCTCCGGGGGTGATGGAATGGCAGCAGGGATGGTATAGTTCCAGTGGAGAGAACTGTATCCCCCGGGGCAGTAAGGATTAAGTCTCTGGTGAGGTTGTAGCACACTTACTTGCAGGCTGCAGGGATCTCTCCTCCTTGCTGGTGCTGACAGGCTGGATCTGTAGGGAGGAATGGTCTGCAGATGGAAGCAGGCAAGAGAGGCAATTCAGGGTTTTCCAAAGCTTTACTCTGTTGTTCCTCTAAGCAAGTTACAAGTCATTTGCAGTTGATACACAGTTCAAGTACACGGGCTCTCTCTATTGCTGCAGCCAGGCCTCTCTCTCCTATGACCCCTCACACAGTCTGTAGTGTCCTTTCCGGGCTGTTTACGGTCTCCGTCTGTACGGGTGGTGTGTGATGCACTGGACAGTATGGCGGTGACTCGGGCTTCTGTGAGTCCTAGTATGTCACTGAGCTGCCTGTCCTTTGGGTTAGGGATCCTAACATGAAGCTGTGATCCCCCGTCGGTGTCTGGGGATGCCGGGTGAACTACGGTCCCCTTTAGAGCCGACACTCTACTCAGCCCAGCCTCCAGTAGTCCTCAGCACTAGGATCTACCAGGCTCCTTCCTTTCTGCTCCTTTCTGTATATAGGAGGGCTACTCCGCCTGCAGACAGTTGCTTTAGCTGTGTGTCTAGGGCCCCGGGTTACACCGTCCCTCTCGGCTCTCTCACACTCCTGGGGATCTGACTCTCTGGATGGGCTTTCTCTCTCCTCTGGCTCACACTGGCTCAGTACAGATTCTGCGCTCCGTCTGTCTTCACTCTTCCAGGCAGCGTGGCTCTCCTGCTCAGCTTCAGCTCAACCTGCTGCTGTTCTCTGGCCAGCTCCTCAGCTTCTCTGCTGCTCTTGATCTTTGCATCTCAGCTCACTGTGGCCTACTGAACTCCTTCACTCCTCCCCCTTCCTATATACTGTCAGTCACCTGACCTCTGGTGTGCCCAACCCACTCCTCTGATCCACCACCCCTCCGATCTCATATAGTCTCTAATGTCAGGGCTGGATGTAACCTCTCTGACACGTGGGTTGTGTGGGCTGTGAGGGTGTTAGTGTTTAACAATGTCCTACCTGCCTGGCTGCAGTTCCCTTTTGTGGCCTCCTGGACGCAGGGGCGCCACAATAGATTAATTGAATATTTAAAAAATTATCCTTTCAGACAAAATATGCATATTCCCCACTGATCACTCACTTCTTCCCTCTCTACCTTCTAAATGAATTCAAAAACTGCTAAGATTTGTCTTTTTTAAAATAAATAAGAAGGAAAAGAAGCGCACATAGAGTAATACCTTCGGGTTTGATGGTCACACGGACTCCCACAATACAGACTCACCTGGTCTGGTTGTGAATGGTCACAACTCCCTTGGACAAGCATGTATGGTCGCAGCAGGCTCCCGGCAAAAAGTAAAAATAAAACTGAGGGATCAAATTACAGTTCCCTATTTAAATCTATAGAGAGAGAGGAAGGGAAGGAGGTGGAACAGAGTGAGAAAGGCAGATAGACACAGATACTGTGCCTGTGTCTATCTGCCTTTCTCACTCTGTTCCACCTCCTTCCCTTCCTCTCTCTCTATAGATTTACAAATCTTGCAAATCTTAAATAACATTATTATTTTTCAATAGGCCCCTTAAGGTTCCTTTACATGTGTGACAGCACGATGCACCTGCGATAAATCGATGGTTAAAAGTTGCCAGGGTTTTCAACATGTTCAAAAACCTGTCGATCTTGCACCAGCGATTAGGCTGGATCATGCCGTGTGACACCGCAATAGCGATGTTGCCGGTGATCCAGCCTATTCGCTGCATTGCAGCAGATCGCTCGCTGGGTTAATCCCAGCCCAGCGAGCGATCGCTGCGGCAACATAGCAGCGGTGTCACCGGCAACATCTTGCTGTGTGACAGCTAGGCTGCAATGTTGGAAGTGAGAGCGCACCTGCAGCATCGCAGGCTATGTAGTACCGTGTAACGGTACCTTTAGGCTCCAGGGCAATTGCAACCACTGCAACTGTTGTAGTTACACCCTTGGCTGTCACCCTGCTGAGGACCCCATGGGGGCTCTGAACCTAATGCGGGTATAAGAAATGTCATGCATGCAACATGGAGAATGAGAAATGAGATCACAAATCAGCAGATGCAAGCAATCTAAAGAGTGTCACACGGCGATGTCGCCAACATGACGAAGGACGTACAGCATTGCGGGCATATTGAAGTGCGTCGCGTGGTGACACGGCGATGCAAATTACGCTGGTCGAGGTTGACAGTTATAACATGTCAAACCTGTCACCTGCGACGGATTAGCGACACGCGTCGAATGTGGCGGGGATGCTATATCAGTTCCTGACATTGCTCGCTGGCTGAGCCAGCCAGAGAGCGATGTGCCCACATCGCCCGTCACCGCACGCCGTCCGGTGACGCTGCCTGCGATGCGAAGCGTGCACCTGCACATCGCTTACATCGGGCAGATCGCCGTTGCCCTACTTAAGGTGCTCACACGTCGTACGCAGCGTTTGGACCACGTCTTGCGCGCGCAAAATGCTGCGTAGTACAGTAATAGCATAGTGGATGAGATTTCAAGAAATCCCATCCTCATTATGCTTAACCCGACCGCAGCGTGTTTGGAGCTGCGGTGCAGGTTGCCGCAGTCCGCTCCTCCGCAGCATGTTTATTTCATGCTGCGGAGTCTGAAGCGCTGCCATCGGGTGACTGCAGGGAGAAACCACCCTGCACCTGCTGCACATGGTGAGTACAGGGCGGCTGCGGTCACCTTTGCGGCCACCCGCGGCTTCCTTCAGGTCCAGAGGAGCTGCATGTTGGACCGTGTGCACGCACCCTTATACAAACCTAGTACACTGCCTATGAATAATGAACAATCTCTATGACTGACATCAGATACAGTATCACACAGCTGCATTTCTACCATGCATTGCAGTGTGCCTGTGAGATCACTATTTTGGAAGGTTTTAGCTCATGTTGTACATAGCAGCCTGTCAGCTGCTGCCAGCCTGCCCAGTGTGCCTGATCATATGGCACTGTTGCCCTTCTATACACAAAGCAGTAATATGCCCAGCACTGACAGTGCTCAGTGAGGATACACAGTAGTGATCTGAGAATGTCCCACACTGAGGACTCAGGATACAATTTTAGATGATCCTGTGTGAGGACTACCTGCCCCAGTCCATACTGCCCACAGCTCATTATCTATAGATCTCCAGCAGATCCTGGCAGGAGGGAGGCACCATCATAGAGCAAATCAAAACTGAAAGCAAAACTTCACCTCAAATTATCAGCTCCCGTCAGCTCCAGCAGACCAGGCACATGGAGCCTGTGTACAATGCCCGCTGCCTCCTCAGACTGCAGTGAATGTGGCCATCCCTGAAGAAGAGCAGCCGGGCTGGAGCAGGTCAGAAGGCACATAATGAAGGAATCTCTGCTGAGCAGGCTGGCCAGCAGAACGAGCAGCTCCTCCATGGCAGTGAGATGGGTGGGCCGCTTGTGTATCTCCTTCAACATTGGCGGTCTTTTTGCTACGTCCCTCCTGCATCGCACGTCATGACGTGCGAGAGGAAGGAGGGGGGCGGGAGCGCAGCGGTGGCCTCTCTGCAAATTTGACATCAGCGGCGCCAATGCCGGTGCCTGCAGAGTGCAGACAGTGGCGGATTTTATAATGAGTGCAATTTACCCTGGGCTGCTGGGCCCTTCCGGAGCCTTGGGTCCGGGGCTACTGCCCATAATGACCTCATTATAATCCGCCACTGCACTACACAGAGCTCTGAGCCAGCAGCCGTGGGTTTTTCTTAGGGCCACTTTGTAGTATCTCCCTTAACCATCTCTTTGCCACCTTTTCAGCAGATGTGTGCGGTTATCGACTGTGGAACCCTGGAAGTAACAGCCTCCGGGTTGCTAGCTGAGCCTGGTCTGTCTTCTCCACCAGTCTTGGGGTCCCGGTGCCCATGTTCTGTGGACTGATCCCTCCACTGCCTGCTCCTGACAATGGATATGAGCCCCACGGTGGATTGCTCACTGCCCGTGCCTCTGGGACCCCTTCCTTCTCCTGGAGTCACCTGGTTCTCTTTCTCTGCTCCTCAGTCAGGCCTCAAGACGAGATCTCACTAGCTCCAGTCCTTTGGACACTTCTCTCAAGTTCTTTTCCTTCTTTGATAGGCTTCCTTCCTCTAGCTTCCCTCCAACTTGACTGAAGTCTAGATCTTTCTCACTCTATTTATACCCTTTGCCACATGTCCCATGTCATCAACATGTGTTCTTCCTAACTTCACTTGAGGCGGTCAACAGGGTAGGGGGTACTCAGGCTGATGACGGCTTCGATGGGGAATCACGGCTGGTCGATCCCCGATCCCGTGTCCTGGACCCTCAATGGCGGGGAATGGTGAGGGATAAGGGGATTGTTAACATGACGCCACCTATGGTACCTGGTAATGGGTATACCAGCGCTGCAGCCGGCCACTGAGATGATGGTGGGTGCAGCAGAGTATGGTACAGCTCCCCACAGGTGGAGCTTTACCTCAGGGCAGCGGGGACGGATGAGGGGAGTAGTAGTTGCGTCTTTGCAGACACGCGGAGAATTACGGCGGTTAAGCAGGCACACAGACACACAGGGATTGTTGTTTCGGTACCTTTTACTGGTGACAAGGTAACAGGTACAGTCCAGAGAAATAACCAGGTCCCCGGTGCATTTGGGACTTCCACCTTAGAAAGTTATGAGGCCTCCTCTGTGTCTGTGCTCTGTGGTATGGGATGAGTCCTGCCTGAGCCTGAACCCACCGCTTCTTCTCCCTCTCTGGGCTTTGCTCTAAAATGGCTATGAGGTCCTTCTGCGGGGTCCCTGTTTCTCCTATGGCCCCTGGTCCTATACTTGGTCAGTTTAGCGTCTCTTGCTTAGCTTGCTTTGGAGATGAACTCCTCCTGAGTCTTCCGGGCTTTTACTGTTGCAGTAAATGGTAGTAGCATTGGACTCCGGTGTCCGGGTGTACTAAAGGGCTGTAGCAACTGGTTCCCTTTTCTTGATTCCCTGTTTCTTCCGCTTGCCTCCGACCTTTTCCCTAGGGTGCAACACAGCGGTCAGCGGTCCCTGGTCCTGGGCCTGGTTCCTTCCTAGCAACCAGCTCCTCACTCCTCCAGCTCTCTCCTCAGACTCTCTCTTGGGACTGACTAACTCCTCCCCTAAGGCCTGGATGTTTTAAAGGGGAACTGGCTTAAGGCAGCCAGTAGAGCTCCCCCTTCAGGTCTGGGGTGGAAGGTGTGGTGTGCTGTGTGAACCAAGGTGTAATATATATATATATATATATATCAACATTTGACTTGCCTTTTTTCAACTTAGTTGATATTGACACCTCCATAACAGTCTGATCTATCATAACATAAACTTAATTATCCTATAGGATAAACATAATAAGGAGAAAAAAAATGAAATGTCAAAATCACCCATTTTTTGTTGCCGCGCCTCTGCCTCCCCTAAAATGCAATCAAAAGTGATGGTACCAATACAAGCATCAGCTAACCAAACAAGACACGGGTCCACTCATGGAAACATAAAAAAAAAGTTACAGAAAATGGTGACACAAGCCAAAATGGTATATTTTACAAAGTTTGGTTTTATTTTAGCCACCAAAATATATATTGATATTGCATTGAATAATGCCTTGCAGTATCAGAAGAATTGAATGCCATCAATTCTTATAGGATTCCACTGGCGGACATAGAAGGAAGAGGGCCCCTGTGCACTGACATCTTACTGGGCCCCTATACAGTCCTATAGCTCATCAAAGTACACAACTCCACCTGCTTTGGATGTGGAATTGGGCCCCCGAACTCTTTGGGCCCCTTTGCGGCTGCGCAGGTTGCACCAATGATATGTCCGCCCCTGGATTACACGACTGTGTAGAGTCAATGTCATGTGTCCGCAGTCTGGAAATAATTGGATTCAGTATGATGATCCCCTTCCCTCTATGTTAGTTGCTCGCAGTATATTGTAGGATAGTTTACAGTGAAAACCTGTATGTGATCCCAACACAGTCGTTACAATATTTTGACTTGCAGTTATGACCTATGCATGTCTGTAAATCTACAGTCTCCTATGTACACATTATAAAATGTTATTCTTTACCATAATATATTCTACAATAAAAGAATGACAAATATGAGGTTCTAAGTTTTTTTAAAAGTAATTTTAAAATTTGCCACTAGAGGCGCAGGTGAGCAGGATTCAGAAGTTGTATAATGTATTTCTCATGAATGGAAACTGAAACATCCTCTTGTGTCCTCCCTTTTAGAGGATGGAGCAGTATATATATATGGATGAGTCTGGTGCACCCAGCCACTCACAGTTACATTCCCACCATGATGTCCCTGTGTGTACTCCCCATCATGGAGGTGCTGTCAGCTGTCTGGAGGAATATGACCTTCCTGCTGGAATGTATGAAGATGCTCTCACCCTGGTGTTGGCTGGAGGTTTTTGGGACAAGAAAAACATCTTCTCTCAAAAATCAACGCACCCCAAGGTCCTGAGCGAGTGACACCCCTCAGTGTGAACTATCACTTCACCAGGCAGTGCAACTATAAATGTGGCTTCTGCTTCCACACCGCAAAGACGTCCTTCGTGTTACCCTTAGAAGAAGCCAAGAAAGGATTGTCCATGCTGAAAGATGCGGGTGAGTACCTGATGGCTGAAAATAATAATGATAATAATAATATTTATTTACTTATACAGTGCCATTAGTTCCATAGCACTTCACATACATCACCATCACAGTCCCCATTGGGGCTCACAATCTACATCCTCTATCAGTATGACTTTAGAGTGTGGTAGGAAACTAAAGAACCCGAGGTAACCCACATAAACACAGGGAGAACATGCAAACTCATTGCAGATTTGTCCGTGGTGAGAATTAAACCCCGGACCCCAGCACTGAAAAGCACCAGTGCTACCCACAGAGCCACCATACAATGCTACCCACAGAGCCACCATACAGTGCTACCCACAGAGCCACCATACAATGCTACCCACTAAGCCACCATACAGTGCTAACCACTGAGCCACTGTACAGTGCTAACCACTGATCACCATACAGTGCTAACCACTGAGCCACCGTACAGTGCTAACCACTGAGCCACCGTACAGTGCTAATCACTGAGCCACCGTACAGTGCTAACCACTGAGCCACCATATACAGTGCTAACCACTGAGCCACCGTACAGTGCTAACCACTGAGCCACCATACAGTGCTAACCACTGAGCCACCGTACAGTGCTAACCACTGAGCCACCGTACAGTGCTAACCACTGAGCCACCGTACAGTGCTAACCACTGAGCCACCATATACAGTGCTAACCACTGAGCCACCGTACAGTGCTAACCACTGAGCCACCATACAGTGCTAACCACTGAGCCACCGTACAGTGCTAACCACTGAGCCACCATATACAGTGCTAACCACTGAGCCACCGTACAGTGCTAACCACTGAGCCACCATATACAGTGCTAACCACTGAGCCACCGTACAGTGCTACCCACAGAGCCACCATACAATGCTACCCACTAAGCCACCATACAGTGCTAACCACTGAGCCACTGTACAGTGCTAACCACTGAGCCACCATACAGTGCTAACCACTGAGCCACCATACAGTGCTAACCACTGAGCCACCATACAGTGCTAACCACTGAGCCACCGTACAGTGCTACCCACTAAGCCACCATACAGTGCTAACCACTGAGCCACTGTACAGTGCTAACCACAGAGCCACCATACAATGCTACCCACAGAGCCACCATACAATGCTAACCACAGAGCCACCATACAATGCTACCCACAGAGCCACCATACAGTGCTACCCACTAAGCCACCATACAGTGCTAACCACTGAGCCACTGTACAGTGCTAACCACTGATCACCATACAGTGCTAACCACTGAGCCACCGTACAGTGCTAACCACTGAGCCACCATACAATGCTAACCACTGAGCCACTGTACAGTGCTAACCATAGAGCCACTGTACAGTGCTACCCACAGAGCCACCATACAGTGCTACCCACAGAGCCACCATGCAGTGCTACCCACTAAGCTACCATACAGTGCTAACCACTGAGCCACCGTACAGTGCTAACCATAGAGCCACTGTACAGTGCTAACCACTGAGCCACCGTACAGTGCTAACCACTGAGCCACCATATACAGTGCTAACCACTGAGCCACCGTACAGTGCTAACCACTGAGCCACTGTACAGTGCTAACCATAGAGCCACTGTACAGTGCTAACCACTGAGCCACTGTACAGTGCTAACCACTGAGCCACCATATACAGTGCTAACCACTGAGCCACCATACAGTGCTAACTACTGAGCCACCGTACAGTGCTAACCACTGAGCCACCATACAGTGCTAACCACTGAGCCACCGTACAGTGCTAACCACTGAGCAACCATACAGTGCTAACCACTGAGCCACCATATACAGTGCTAACCGCTGAGCCACCATACAGTGCTAACCACTGAGCCACCATACAGTGCTAACCTCTGAGCCACCGTATACAGTGCTAACCACTGAGCAACCATACAGTGCTAACCACTGAGCCACCATATACAGTGCTAACCACTGAGCCACCATACAGTGCTAACCACTGAGCCACCATACAGTGCTAACCACTGAGCCACCATACAGTGCTAACCACTGAGCCACCATATACAGTGCTAACCACTGAGCCACCATACAGTGCTAACCACTAAGCCACCATACAGTGCTAACCACTGAACCACCGTATGGTGCTAACCACTGAGCCACTACATTTTCTTGAAGACAACTTCTGGGTTTTGTCACAGGTTTCAGAGCATTGGTAGCTGTCTCATAGGGTTCGGGGCAGCAGGTCGCGGCCTCATTGGTTGACGTAATAATATTGGGTGATCGTTGACTCATGCACTATGTTATGGGGAACAATTGTTGGACCCTTGTTTGGTGGTCGCCTTTGGATGACACCCTTGTATTGGGATCATCTATGGTCAAGACTTCAGCTTGGGTGCATGGGTAATAGCATCAGCTGTACTGAGGGTATGACAATGTATGGTCTGTTAAAAGAATATGATGGGGGTCACCTCTGACCACTGCAGTGCTTTCAGGTTACCTTAGACTGACACCATGTTATGGGGTCATTTTTGGCTGTAGCATTGGGACTGTGCCATCTTCATTCACTCATTTATTATTGTGCCATCTGTGGCTGGTGTCCGGTTAAAAAGTCTACTTCGGCTTAGACTGTGTAATGTCATCATCTTTGGTTGTGGGATCAAATATCATAGCAAATAATATCTCCCTCTTATATGGGCACCTTATGAAGATTCCCCTAGTAGCATATTTGGCTGCCTGACTCTTTAGGAGCCTTCTATAGAGGATAACGTTTCCCTTATACTCTAAGGGCCCCTTTACACACGGCTACATTTGTAGCTTGTCACCAGGTAACTTACTGGTTGCAGTGAAATCATGGAGATATGGTTCTATCTTATTGCTGTGTACAAATGGAATCATGTATCCATGATTTCGCTGCAACCAGTAAGTTACCTGGTGACAAGCTACAAATGTAGCCGTGTGTAAAGGTACCCTTATGGCCACTTTACGCGCGGCTACATTTGTAGCTTATCCACAGGTAACTTACTGGCTGCAGTGAAATCATGGAGACATTGTTCTATCTTGTTGCTGTGTACAAATAGAATAATGTCTCCATGATTTCACTGCAGCCAGTAAGTTACCTGTGGATAAGCTACAAATGTAGCCGAGTGGTGGCCATTACTGATTGTAATCAGCCATAATGAGTACATAACAGTGCCAGTTTTGGTCTAAGGGTTATTGAACTGGCAGAAGGTGTAAAGGATGCATTACAACTGTTGTTTCTTTTTCTTTTCAAGGTATGGAGAAGATAAACTTCTCTGGGGGTGAACCATTTCTTCAGGATCGAGGACACTTTGTAGGAAAACTAGTTGAGTTCTGCAAAAAAGACCTCAAGCTGCCCAGTGTCAGCATTGTGAGCAATGGAAGTCAGATCACCGAGAAGTGGTTTAAAAGCTATGGTAAGTGCCTGGTGCGCCTCAGTATGGACGTCATTAGAAGGGGGGCATGCTTAACAGTTATTATTAAAGGCAATCAGTCAGCAGGTTATTGCTGTGTAATCTGAAGACAGCATGCTATAAGGGTTAACACAGTGAATTCACCAAGCCTCTTATCATAAAGTGAGTTATTGTTTACCCATAATGTTTGTTTTGACACCAGTAACTTATCATGCACATATCCGGCATGCCCCCTGCTGCGAATAACTGATTATTGTCTTTAGACCTTGTATACAGAGCTATCTCGGCTCTCTTGCATGGCTACATGGCTACGTCTGATTGTGTCAGAACTGCTGCACCTGGTAATCTAGGGCTACATTCACACTGTGCGTTTTTGGTCTGTTTTTGCTCATCAGTATTTGTAGCCAAAACCAGCAGTGGGTGATAAATACAGAAGTGGTGACGTGTTTCTATTAGACTTTTCCCCTGATGGTTCCACTCCTGGTTTTGGCTATAAATACTGATGAGCAAAAACAGACCAAAAATGCACAGTGTGAATGGAGCCTAAGTGATGCATCGTTGGATTCATGGCCTCTTTGTGTACATTGTGATGCTCTCAGATGACGAAGCAAAAACCTGCTGACAGATTCCCTTTAAGGCCCCCTTCACACCACGGTTTTTGCCCTGTCAGGTTGTGTCCGGTGCTTTGCAGGAGGCACCGGGCACAGCCTAACAGCTGCGGACAAATAGAACAGGAGGGTTAATATGCCCTCCCCCTGTTTGTAGCCGGATGCATGAGAGCGCAGCTGAGCTTGCTGTCCCCTGCTGAAATGGTGCTGAAGTTCAGTGTACCTCACGCTGAACTTCAGCCGCCGGTGTCTGGATTCCAGATCCTCCCGGATCCTCCTGAATCTGGGCATGCCTCCCGGATCGGGGAGGATACAATTTAGGTAGATTTTTCGCAAGCAGCATTTTTGTGCCCAGCAGAAAAATTAGAATACACCTGGATCCTGCCACCAGATGGAAACCGGATGGCAGCTAGCTGCCATCCGGCCCCATAGGGATACTATGGGGCCGAAACTGGATCCAGGACTGTCCGATTCACACTGGACAGTCCTGGATCCAGAAAATCGTGGTATGAAGCCGGCCTAAAGGGGGTTTATAGGCTCAGAATATTAATGATCCTTCAGCTAGATCATCAATATCAGATTGGTCCAACACCAGGCTCTCCCACCAATGAGCAGTTTTCAGATGTAGTTGGATGTAAACAGTGTATTGAGCAGCACAGCTCTATTCCCTGTGTTCAGGCCGCTCTCAGGAGCTGCCCATCAGCTTCCAATCACTTCCATAGGAAATGACCTGCAGTACCTGAGATCGGCCACTATACAATGTATAAGGTGCTGTTCATTGCTTATATCCAGCCACCATGGGACCAGCAATGAGCTGATCAGTGGGAGTGTCGGGGGTTGCACCCTCCATATTTTAATCTTTATTTCATAAATCAATGCTACACATGAAATTAGGAAACTTTGTAAAATATCTTATCAAAGAAATCTTCTGTCTTTTCTTGGACTTCCTCTGCAATCAGTGAAGCCAGATTTTCATGTTAGGGCCCTTTCACATCAGCGTTTTTCGTAATTCGCGGCAGATGCGGTGAAAAAACCGCATCTGCCGCGTTTGCCGCATAACGGTTCCACTTGCGGCACGGTTGCGGTTTTTTTCCATAGGAAGTATAGGGGGACTTGCGGCAGATGCGGCAAGTGCGGTATTGCACTTGCGGCAGGTGCGGCAGAGAAAAAAACCGCGGCTTACTGCGGTTTTTTTCTCTGCCGCACCTGCCGCAAGTGCAATACCGCACTTGCCGCATCTGCCGCAAGTCCCCCTATACTTCCTATGGAAAAAACCGCAACCGTGCCGCAAGTGGAACCGTTATGCGGCAAACGCGGCAGATGCGGTTTTTTCACCGCATCTGCCGCGAATTACGAAAAACGCTGATGTGAAAGCACCCTAACTGAGATGGAAGATGACAGTTGGTGCTCAGAAAGTTCTATGTAAAGGGGAGAAGAAGACAGAAGCCGAACAGACATTCTGCAAGTAGAGATTCTGCTGTATGTCTCCTGAGGCGACAGTTACACTTCTCCATAGAACGTAATGAGCACCAACTGTCATCTCCTATCTCAGGAATGGGAAATCTGTCATCACTGAAGAAAGAGCTTACCCAGAATTAAGAATGAAAAATCAGTCCAGGAGAAAGGAGTAGAATTCTCTGATAAGATGTATTACAGTTTCTTATTTTAGCTTGTATTATTCTTCTATAATGTAACAATTAAAATGATGGACACGGTTTGATTTCAGAACCTTAATGAGTCTACAATTCCGTTGTATCTAGGAGAACATTTGGATATTCTTGCCGTGTCCTGTGACAGTTTTAACGAAGACGTGAACAAGATCATCGGCCGAGGACAAGGAAACAGGAATCACGTGGAGAAGCTGATGAAGATCAGACAGTGGTGCTGCGACTACAACGTGGCCTTCAAGATCAACTCTGTCATCAACAGCTACAACGTGGAGGAAGACATGAGAGAAGAAATTACCATGATCAGTCCAATACGCTGGAAGGTAGGCTTTACCGAAGAGATGACTGAGGCAGACATTAGAAAAGTAGGGCTCAATTCATTAGGACTCAAGTTATACACTCCAGGCTTAATGATGGTCGTGCATAAGTAAGGTGCCCCTAATTCATTGAGATGTGCATCATACTTAAAGGAGTTTTCTTATGAACAAAGTTAGTTTTAATCAATAGATCTTGGAATAATAATAATTTCCACAATTGGATGTGATTAAAAAAATATTCCTGTGCTGAGATAATCTTATATATTTATCCCTGCTATATACTGTGTAATGGATGTGTCTGACCATAGAGGAACATAGTCTGATCATACCACATCTCCTGTGCTGAGATAATCTTATATATTTATCCCTGCTATGTATTGTGTAATGGATGTGTCTGACCATACAGGGACATGGTCTGATCATACCACATCTCCTGTGCTGAGATAATCTTATATATTTATCCCTGCTATGTACTGTGTAATGGATGTGTCTGACCATACAGGAACATGGTCTGATCATACCACAGCTCCTGTGCTGAGATAATCTTATATATTTATCCCTGCTATATACTGTGTAATGGATGTGTCTGACCATACAGGGACATGGTCTGATCATACCACATCTCCTGTGCTGAGATAATCTTATATATTTATCCCTGCTATGTACTGTGTAATGGATGTGTCTGACTGTACAGGGACATGGTCTGATCATACCACATCTCCTGTGCTGAGATAATCTTATATATTTATCCCTGCTATATACTGTGTAATGGATGTGTCTGACCATACAGGGACATGGTCTGATCATACCACATCTCCTGTGCTGAGATAATCTTATATATGTGTCCCTGCTATGTACTGTGTAATGGATGTGTCTGACCGTACAGGGACATGGTCTGATCATACCACATCTCCTGTGCTGAGATAATCTTATATATGTGTCCCTGCTATGTACTGTGTAATGGATGTGTCTGACCATACAGGGACATGGTCTGATCATACCACATCTCCTGTGCTGAGATAATCTTATAATATATGTCTCCCAGCTATGTACTGTGTAATGGATGTGTCTGACCATACAGGGACATGGTCTGATCATACCACATCTCCTGTGCTGAGATAATCTTATATATTTATCCCTGCTATGTACTGTGTAATGGATGTGTCTGACCATACAGGAACATGGTCTGATCATACCACATCTCCTGTGCTGAGATAATCTTATATATTTATCCCTGCTATATACTGTGTAATGGATGTGTCTGACCATACAGGGACATGGTCTGATCATACCACATCTCCTGTGCTGAGATAATCTTATATATTTATCCCTGCTATGTACTGTGTAATGGATGTGTCTGACTGTACAGGGACATGGTCTGATCATACCACATCTCCTGTGCTGAGATAATCTTATATATTTATCCCTGCTATATACTGTGTAATGGATGTGTCTGACCATACAGGGACATGGTCTGATCATACCACATCTCCTGTGCTGAGATAATCTTATATATGTGTCCCTGCTATGTACTGTGTAATGGATGTGTCTGACCGTACAGGGACATGGTCTGATCATACCACATCTCCTGTGCTGAGATAATCTTATATATGTGTCCCTGCTATGTACTGTGTAATGGATGTGTCTGACCATACAGGGACATGGTCTGATCATACCACATCTCCTGTGCTGAGATAATCTTATAATATATGTCTCCCAGCTATGTACTGTGTAATGGATGTGTCTGACCATACAGGGACATGGTCTGATCATACCACATCTCCTGTGCTGAGATAATCTTATATATTTATCCCTGCTATGTACTGTGTAATGGATGTGTCTGACTGTACAGGGACATGGTCTGATCATACCACATCTCCTGTGCTGAGATAATCTTATATATTTATCCCTGCTATATACTGTGTAATGGATGTGTCTGACCATACAGGGACATGGTCTGATCATACCACATCTCCTGTGCTGAGATAATCTTATATATGTGTCCCTGCTATGTACTGTGTAATGGATGTGTCTGACCGTACAGGGACATGGTCTGATCATACCACATCTCCTGTGCTGAGATAATCTTATATATGTGTCCCTGCTATGTACTGTGTAATGGATGTGTCTGACCATACAGGGGCATGGTCTGATCATACCACATCTCCTGGGCCAGGGAGGAAGGAAAAGAGTATATAAACATTACAGAACAGTATTTAAAATTATTCTTTCTATGAGGTAAAACATTTTTTAAAAACAGGCAGGGAAATGTTTTACCTCACAAAAAGAATCATCTATGATCCTGTGCTGTAATGTCTATAGTCTTTTGCGAAAAAGGCATAAAACCCATCCCATCATGATGTGTACTCCAGTCAGGACAATCCTAATTTTGTAATATTACAACCTTAAAATGTGGCAAAACTGAATGCAATGTTATTGTTTTTGATTCTGTTTAGTTGCCTGTTATTCAGTACAAATAGAGTGTGGACTCCTTTTTTGAGTTGGGTATTTCATATAATAATAATAATAATAATAATAATAATAAAATATATTCATTTATATAGTGCTATTAATTCCACAACACTTTATATATAATTACAGCACCATCCCCATTGGGTCTCACAATCTAAACATCCTATCAGCAGGGTCGGCGTTGTGGGAGGGGGGGGCAGAGTGGGCACTTACCCAAGGCCCCACTTTGTCTGAATGTGGCCCTACCTATCAGTATGTCTTTTTATAGCTCCGCATGGCCGGGTGTCTGTAATCAGGGCAGAGATGCATCAGGTCTTGATTATGGACACCCGGCCATGGGAAGCGGTATAAATGAAATCCCCAGCTCCAAAAAAGGGGACCACGCTCTATTTGTACTGAATACAGGTGATAAAAACAAGGCCAAAACAATAAGCCAAAGTATAAGTCTGCGTTCACACGCTGCATATTCCCTGCGATTTTGGGGGCGTGCGTTTTTTTGCCGCTTTTTGTGGCAGGTAAAAAAAAATGCAGTGCATTCACACACTCCGATTTTTTACGGACACATTTCTCCCCCGAAAGCACAGGAAAGAACTGATGTCACACGGGGGAGGAAGACTCCTGTGTTCCTCCTCCGTGTGACATATGTGACAGGCCTTTTGGCTTTCGCAGTGTATTAATATACACTGCAAAAGCTAAATATAGGTTATCAAAAGGTCTTAAAAATAAAAAGATTGAATACTTACCTATCCGCCGGCTGTTCCCGCTTACCGGGAGCCGAGACATCCACATCTACTGTGTTGCCAGGACCTTCCAGCTCTGTGATTGGCCGATAACAATCATGTGATATGTGACGTGCATACCACATGACCGCTATCGGCCAATCATAGCTGGAAGGTCCTGGCAGCCCAGTAGATGTGGATGTCTTGGGAACAGCCGCCGGAGAGGTACGTATTCAATTTTTTTATTTTTAAGACTTTTTGATCATTTATATTTGCTTTTGCAGTGTATATTAATACACTGCAAAAGCCAAAAGGTCAGTCACACATGTCACACGGAGGAGGAACATAGGAGTCTTCCTCCCCCGTGTGACATCACATCCTGCAGCGCCGACATTATACGCGCTGGAATTGCACTTCATCTGAACCGCAATGCTTAATTCCAACGGTTAAAATGGCCCCTACGGGATAAAGCGCGGGCGCAGCTGCGTGAAAAATTGACATGGTGATTCTTTTTACGCTCACGCTTTCTCCCATAAAGCGCAGCGTGTATTTACACAGCATCTGCACGGCAAAAGTGAATTTTCATTCACTTTGCCAGCAGATGCAGGTGAGCTTTTGCAGAAAAAGTGCGCGCAATAAAAGCGCAATGTGTGAACGTAGTGTACTTGCGAAGTATAAAAAAGGTAATCAGAACAGTGCATGTACATAGATTGTTACCATTAAAAAGTTCAATGCTGTTATTTAAAATAAAAAATTCCTCCCCATTTACAATCTCAGTAGAATATCTGGTAAAATGAATGGTGCCATTAAACACTGCAACTTGCCCTTTAAAAAACAATGGCTCTCATACGAAAAAATGTGAAAAGTTCCGGCTCAGTAGCGGAGTTATATCATATTGTCATTTTCATCATTTCTTAGGTTTTCCAGTGTCTCATTATTGATGGTGAGAATTCTGGAGAAGAAGCTCTGAGACAAGCCGAAAAGTTTGTAATAACCGATGAGGAGTTTAAGGGTAAGTGCACACTACCCGGCGTGTTTGCCTCGGCGGCTGGGCGGGACCCGCCAGGAAGCTCCGGCGCCGTGCACCGGCTTCCTGGCGGTTATGAGCTGCGGGAGCCGGGCGGTAACCGGCGGCTGCCCAGCGGGTTCTCGGCGGCGATTCTGCAGCGGCTGGAAGCAGCACATGTTTCTGCTTGCAGCCGCTGCAGAACCGGCCGGTTTTTACAACATGTTCATTCTTTGCTAACCCGCTGGGAAACCTGCGGGTTAGCAACGGATGACGCTGGGGAACCGCCGGTATGTGCACAGCCTTGGGCGGGCTACATTAGTTTTAATGTTAATCCAAACGCCGGTTTGGATTAACATAAATTAACATAAAACTAATGTATGCAAAACGGCGGTTTACACAGGTAAACCGCCGAAAACCCGCCCAGTGTGCACATACCCTTAGGGTTTTCTGAATCGTCACAAGAACATGAAATGTTTGGTTCCTGAATCCAACCAACAGGTATTTATTCCAGTTCTTTACCATTTTACCTACATAATTTTTTCCCGATTAATCATTAATGACAAAAATCTAGATTAGCCTCTTCCCAGCACATGACGTACCGGGTATGTCATGTGACGGCTCCCTCCCTCCCTTTGATGTGAGCTCTGGCGCTGAGCTCACATCATCCCCAAACATCTCAGCTGATATCATCAGCTGAGATGTGTAGCTAACACCGCCAATCAGATCAACAACCCGAAGGACGGTGTTAACCCTTTGAATCACACTGTCATTCATTGTGTCATGTGCTCAGGAGCTGTATGGGGAACGGACGTGAAGGTCTTGTGCTCTGCTGCTGGTGATGTAGGTATAGATGGGAAGGTCTTGTGCTCAATTGCTATTTGATGTGAGGCTGGGTGTGGCTCACCTGGATTTCCCTCCCCCTGGCCTTTAAGTAGCCTTCTCTTTCCCTGTCAGACGCCATCGATAGAGTTATTTACTCTTGGTCACTGAGCTGTGAAGACACTTTGCTGCTGAGCTGAAGTCTCTCCTGGAGTTCTATTGCCTTGGGAGTAGCTGTGATCCAGTGGATGGATGTAGGGGCCCTCAGCCTAGGGCTAATCAGGAGGTTAGGATAAAAGGGTGGTGACTCGGACCTCCTCACCTTCAGAGGTACCTCTGAGAAGAGGGCGAGCCAGGGACCCCAACATCAGGGTCAAATTAGGCTCACCTGACCCCCTTCGCCCATCACACCGTCTAGTTACCTGATTCCCTCATCTCCTAAGTGTGACACATTGATAGGGTGATCCAGAACCCTGCGGCGAGGATCACGCTGTTCCACACCCTGATCGGAGTTCTCATGAGCCATCACGTGATCTCGATCTGTTACCTGGAGAGCGCGGGGTCCTTTGATGACCCTGGAAGCTGTCTGGGATAACTTCCTGTGGATGCCTGGCGAGCACCAGCATCCACAGACAGTAATCATTTGTGCTATGTAGAGACACGCTATAGCTCATCTCTACATAACACAAGCAATCAGACTTTGCAGCGCTGAGGCCCTCTAGTAGCCAATATAAAATAAAGAAAAAATAAAAACCGTTTTTAAAAAAATAGGAAAAAAAAAACACAAAAGTTCAAATCATCCCCCTTTTCCCCCATTCAAAATAACTATTCCAAAAAATGAGAAAAATACATATATTTGGTATCACCGCGTTCAGAAATGCCCGATCTATCAAAATATAAAATCAATTAATCAAATTGCTAAGCTGCATAGTGAAAAAAAGTCCAAATGACTAAACCACGTTGTTTTGGTCGCCTCAACTTTGCAATAAAATGCAATAACGAGACGATCAAAACATCACATCTACCCAAAAATGGTATCATTAGAAACATCAACTCAAGACACCAAAAATAAGCCATCACACAGCCCCAGATCACCAAAAATGGCGCAAAACTGAAATTTAAAAAAAAAAATTCCGATTTTTTTTTTTTCTCACCACTTAAATAACAGTAAAATCGTACGTGTTTGATATCCTTGAACTTGTTTCGGCCTGACATGTCATGCTAGTGACATGTCAGTTTTACCATACAGTGAACATGGTGAATAAAAAAGCAAACGTGTAATTGCACTTTTTTTGCGATTTCACCGCACTTGGAATTTTTTTCCCATTTCCCTGTACACTATATGGTAAAATAAATGATTTGTTCTGAAAGTACAACTCGCCCTGCAAAAAACAAGCTGTCGTATGTCTATATTGATGGAAAAATAAAAAAGTTATGGCTCTTGTAAAAAGGGAGGGAAAAACAAAAAATGGAAAATCGCCCAGGGGTGAAGGGGTTAAAAAGGTTTTATGTTTCCTAAAGGGCAACAAGACTTTCTGAAACATTTCTAAATGTGTCCCGTTAATCCTCAGTGTTAGGACAATTACGGTAGATTTTTTTAGTGTGTTCTCCGCTCGCTTGTGCTGGAGGATAAGCCGAGGGCTTCTGCTGCGTTATTTGAGAAAACCTACAGGTGAACAAACTTTTGAATAATTATTGATATGTTTGAGCCACTGCTGGGTCATCTTGATCAGGGAAGGTCTCAGGTTTTCCAGTGACTAATGTGGCTAATGATGGGATTACACTTTCCAACCTGCAGACATTAAAGGGGTACTTCAGGGAGGGAAAAAAATATTGTACTGTCCCTGCCCTCATAAACAATAAGGATGAGATGCTCAGTGCAGTTTCACATCCTCACACTTCCTGTAATTCAGTGTGATGCTGCAGCTGTTCCTTTCTGCTCCCCTCCCCTCTGGGAGTTACATCACACATCAGGGGACGTGGCCTGCTCCATGCTGTTAATACCAGCCAGCCCCCTTTTCTCAGACAGAATAGAAGCAGCTACTATCAGGGGCTGGCTGTTATTAACAGCATGCAGCAGGCCACAAAGACTGATGGGTGGTTTAACGTCCCAGAGGGGAGCTCCAATGTCATACATCAGGGCCTGCTCCATGCTGTTAGTAAAAGCCAGCCCCTTGATAATAGCCACTTCCCTGCGTCTGAGAATAAGGGGTGTGCCCACGCCCCTTGCTCTCAGACAGAAACAGCTGACATGTGCACAGAATGATCTATCACCAAATGTTCTTTGTGGCATTAAAATATTAAATGTCTGTTGATGGGCTACCGCAGTGGTTATAGGGCACTCTGGGGAGATAAAATATTCTTCCACTGTCCCTGTCCTCATAAACTGTAAAGATAAGATGCACAATGTTGTTTCATATCCTCAAAATACCTGTAATTCAGTGTGACACTGGAGCTGCTGTTTTCTACTCTTCCTCCTCTCAGGGACATTACATCACACATCAGGGGGCTGGCTATTCCTAACAGTATGGAGCAGACCACGCCCAATGATGTGTGACAGTGTGATGTCCCAGGGGGAATTTGGAGCTGGAAGAGTAGCTGAAGTGTCACACTGAATTACAGCTACTATGAGGATATGAAACAGCATTGGGCATCTTATCTTAATAGTTTGAGGACAGGGACAGTAAACCAATTTATTAGCTTCCTAGAGTGCCCCTTTAGCAACTGCCGATAGCCCATCAACAGACATTTATTTGTTTAATGCCACAAAGAACATTTGGTAGTAGATCATTCTGCGCACATAGACTATCATTATTCTCAGCAGCTTGTGCCCTGTTTACAGAGAATGATGATTTTTAAGCAAGCCTTGTTATTTGGCAGCCTGTTTACACTGGCTGATTATTGATACTAAAAAGTGTTCTAGAATCTGTCGTTCACAATAATCAGCTCCTATAAATGCACCCTGAGCAGTGGTTACAACATCTTTTATAAAAGTTGGGTAATCTTTTAAGTTTATCAAAGAAGGAGCCGTGAGCTTATCATTAAGGGCAGGCGGAGCTCGGGCAGGCGAGCTCGTCAGGAAACGTATCATCCTGTGCTGTGTTCAGAGATTAGCTGAACGTTTCGGCTTCTTCCTATGAGTGACCGATGGGGTCTCAGGACTCAATTTTTCACTGTTAAAAAACTAAATGTCTGCGACATTTAAGAAAACATATACTCACCTTTTAAACATCAGTCTTTGATCCGTGGGGTCCCTTGTGTTTTCACCTTCTTTAGACCCCTGACTTGTGTCTACTGTGACATCAGCGTTTTCTCACCATGCCATGTCGCTAGATGTTTCTCGTCTTTTATCTAGTGAGATATGTAATTGCTTCCTAATGATTTCCTGTGCAGCTTTGCATTTCCCTTTGGCAATAACTTTAGTATTATAAACCAACATTAAGATATGTTCATACTGAGTTTTTTTGTTTGTTTTGGGAGCAGAAACTGAATGAAAACTTTAAATTCTCCTAAAAACTTAGAGTTTCTGCTCCAAAACTCAGCACAAAGACAATTACTTCAGTTTCTCGTATTCCGTATATATTATGTCCTTTTCATGTCCTGTGATTCAGGAGCGGACACAATAGGAGAGGGCTCTTTGCTGTCCACTAACAAATCATTAATGCACAATTCCACCTGTTTTGGAGGTGGGCCCCCGTTATCTCTTGGGCCCTTGTGAGTCGGCAGAGGTTGCACCAATGGTCAAAATTGTTGGTACCCCATTGTGACCATTGTGGGGTTTTCTTTCATTAAACAAGGGGTACCAACAATTTTGACCATGTGTGTATGTCCGCCTCTATGCTGAGCTCTAGGGGTCTAGATCCTGAGACAAAAAATCTTTGAAATGTGCTGCTCCGGAGGCTGAAGCACTAAGGTCCTGCATGTAGATGGCGCACAAAGCACTGCATACGCTCAATGGCACAGTCTGTGTACAGTGTGGTGTACTGATATAGGATCAGCGACACATGTAAAGGAACATATTATGTATCTTAAAAAAGACAACAGATATACTTTGAGGCTGGAGTCACACTTGCAAGAGACCAGGCATGGCTGCCCGCTCTCCGGACAGGAGCATGTCAACTACATGTATTTCTATTCGGCTGCATGCTCCTTGTTAGGAGAGTGGGCGTCCATGCCGGGTGATTTGATGCAAGACTCAAGCGAGTCTTTTGCAAGTGTGACTCCGGCAAGTTATAAATATAGTAAGAATTACATAAAAAGAATTTGGTGCCATTTTGTGGTACCTCTGGGGAGTGTTCCAAATGCAGGATGCACTGGGCGTGCCACTTCATTCTTTTATTTGTCTGGCAAAAAAACAAACAAAACGCCAAGATAAATAAATTCAATGAAAACTGCTTGAAATTCATGGCTTGCTTTACATACACTGTGATAGGACTTCGTTAGGCCTGGCATATCAAATGCCTATTTTTTAATTTAAAGTGTGCCGGAAGCAAATGAGCTAACACCAAAATTAGTGCCCTTTTCCCTCCAAGATTCTGCCCCTTATACATTACTTTCAATGTGTATAAAACGGGCTTTGCAAACCAAGTGTATTCACGGAAGCCATATGCTTCCATATGTATACTCTGCATGTTACAGATTTCAGCAGAATCATCAGACATTGTAGGAGAACTAAGTGTTTTACTTTGGGCATACAGGAGCCAATATCTGCATCATCACGGCATACTTGCAAGGAGAATGGTCAGATGTTGGTGTGTGGACTGCTAGGCGTGTTTGGTTGATGGGCGTGGTTAGGGGGCCAGTGGGCCATGGCTTGCCGATTTCTTCTGCAAACCGAACGAGTGTTAATTGTTAAGTCCACTGGTCATGGAGCTGATTATAATAGAAGAAGGGTTCTGGGAGTAAGAACCCAAGGTGAGAGGGGTGGAAGTGGGGACAAAGTATTCTTAAACCTTACTAGTTGGCGTGACCAATTTACTTGGTGGTCGTGGTGGGGCAGCTGTCCGCGAGCTCTAGTGGATCATGCACCCCCCATGCCTGAGGGTCTTAACCCAAGTCCCCACTTATATTAGAATCAGCTCCACGATGGCGTGGACATTAAAGTTAACGTTGCTGATGGCAATCCACGCCTACCACCTAAGGCACTCGCACCCCACAACTTCTGGCCATTTAATCTGCAAGATTGTCCATCATCACAACAAAGAGAATATAGGAAACAACCAACACAAGCAAATCAGAAGTCAAACACTATTTACTAACTGTAACAATTAACTCTACAACATCTACTCTCTGCTCAACACAATCACCACAAAGCATAAGCCTGCTGCTGTGGTAAACTCCAACACTATAGATCAGTGCTGACACTTCACCATTTGTTCTTCTAACATGTTTCCTTTTCCGTTTCTCCAGATGCGGGATTCATACCTCATTTTGGATGAATATGTAAGTTGACATCATTTAAATGTATATTGTGTAATATTTTTGTTTTTATATTTTGCATTGTTTGTGAGGGAATAAGATTAGTCATAAAGGATGTCTGGTTCGGACGATCCTTTTTGTAGAGAGAGACCAATGATAGGCTGATCCAGTGGCGTAATGTGAAGCTCATGGGCCCCAATGTGAAAGGTCCAACGGGGCCCCCAATTATTGCAACTCTTTAATAGCATTAGTCTTTTTCTATAGGACAAAGGGACTTTTAGGGCCCTCTAGGCTCCAGGGCTCAGGTGGGACACCTGTTGTCCTTACGTCCCTGGGCTGATGATCATAGAAGAGTGTGCAGCAATCTGATATAATCTGTATGTAAATTTTGCAGTAACTGTTAGATTTCTTCTCAGCACCACCACAGGTTAAATTAAAGGGATCCTGTCACCCCCAAAACACCTCATAAGCTATTAAAAGATGTCCCTAGAGCATATTCACAGCGGCGCGGGTGTACATACGTCACCCGAAGCCGGAAATGACGTGATTTGCGTCATACAGCCGCACACTGCAGCCCCGGCCAGAATAGGAGAGCGGGGAGGCGCGCATTTGAATGTGAGTTGAAGATCACGCCTATTGAGGCGTGATATTAGGAATAGGGAGAGCCTGCCTGGGTGACTATGCATACAGTAGTCACTCATTAACATACCTAATGAGGTAGTTTAATAACGTTTATCTTCATTTTCAATAGATGCATTTAGGAGCTAAAAGGAGTGTAGGATAAGTGTTACTATGCTCTAGGGACAGCTTTTAATAGCTTATGAGGTGTTTTGGGGGTGACAGGATCCCTTTAAGTATTACACAGTTCCTTTTACATTTAGTTGAGTGTCAGTAGTTTGCAACATTTTACTGCAAGCTCTGGCAAGGTGTACCTGAAAACTAAACCCAGTCCAAATACCCAAAAGTGTTCATACTTTTACATTCCACAGAAACTTCAACTTTCTAATCCTGACCGTTATTTTAATTTCAATTCTAGATGCGTTTCCTTGACTGCAGAAATGGACGAAAAGATCCTTCAAAGTCAATCTTGGACGTTGGAGTTAAAAATGCCATAAAATTTAGTGGTTTTAATGAGAAGATGTTTTTTAAAAGGGGAGGGAAATACGTGTGGAGCAAAGCAGATCTGAGACTCGAGTGGTGATCGGGGCAGATCTGGGACTGGACTGCTGATCGGGGCAGATCTGGGACTGGACTGGTGATCGGGGCAGATCTGGGACTGGACTGCTGATCAGCACAGATCTGGGACTGGACTGCTGATCGGCACAGATCTGTGTCTGGACTGCTAATCGGCACAGATCTGGAACTGGACTGGTGATCGGCGCAGATTTGGGTCTGGACTGGTGATCGGCGCAGATCTGGTTAGTCCAGGTATTAAACAAGAACTCAAACCTGACCAACTTCCATCAACCTCAAAGATAATGACTGTATATGGACTGTAGCATAACCTCAATATAAGCTTCAACTTAAAGTATTATGTAAAGAAATGGAATTTTGATACCACTTATGGGACATTTATAGAAGTATTTCCAGCCATGCTTGGTTATTATCAGAATTCCCTTAATGATGCTTGCACAGCCAATTCTCCAATCACAGCTGCCCTGTTTTAAAGATAGGCACGTCTTTATCTTGTAGATATGCCATAAATGTGGTGAGAATACCTCTTTGAATTAAATGTGCCCTGTTTTTCCCCTCCCACACACATTTTTCCCTTTTATCTAAAATGTCCAATCTTATTCCCTCCTGATGAGGTTTTTAATATAGGGCCTCCTGCAGCAATTTGCAGTCGTAAACCTCGCAGGCCATAGCTATGAAATCAAGTTTCCAAAAATATTTTGTTAGTTATTTAAATGCAAATATAAAACCTTACGCCCACTTCCTTGTATTTTCAGTAAATGTTTACACTGATTTGTATAGGACATAACGTGATACCTGAAAACCATCAGTAAACAGGCTAGATTCTGTTGACAGAGTTTACAATACCGTCATACAATGAAATGTTTTGTGTGGTATAAATTGTGGAAAATATTATTAATTTTCTGTGTTTTTTTCTTTGATGACTATAAATACTATAGAAGCACTCCTATCAAAGTTTGTATCCTCGTCGCGTATTGCACTGTGTTTGTACAATTGCTTATTTTGCCCTTTTTCCCAGTAAATTTTTCTTTTTCTCTGCTCTATGTAGAAACAGGAAGTATCTTGTCCCTGCATGAGTCATCCCCCTCTTTAACTCCTGACCCAGCTGCTCCCTTCCCCCACTTCCATTGACTTTTCCAGTGATGACTTATGCAGGTTAAAGAGACTTCCTGTTTCTACATGGAGCTTAGAAGGATTCAGCTAGTCAGTGTTTAATCACGTAGTGTCATAGACCTAATGGAAAAGAGAAGAATTAACTGGGTAGAAGGGCAAAATGAGCAATCGTAATTACATAGTGCTCTATAATTTGATGATTGCAATATATTAAGATAAACATTATTTTTAAAGAGGTTCTTCATTAGTTGTCCAATAGTTAATAGCCAAGAAAGTCTTTGAGGAAGAGATGAAAAGTTTTTCAACCAATGGATTGTCAACTATACAATAATCATTAAACGAGTTGTGACTCATCCGGAGCACAGCCCATGATGTCACCTACCAATCACTTGATATAGATGTCAAATGAGGATGCCCATTCAGGACCCCTTGTAAAAGCCAGAGTGGTAAGCCATAGACAGTGGTGGACACAGCCCTTACATGTATAACATTCTCTCTGCATTTTGTATGGGGATTTCGATAAAGACAACTCTTTCAATACATTCTGAAGTTAGCGAGATCTAAGCCCATTCTCAGCAGAGCACCATTGTCTATGTATTGATGCACAATAAGACAAAAAATCTGTCAATATAAGCTTGCTGATGGTTTCCAGATAGCAGCAGGAAGTTTCATTCAATACTTCACAGAGAAAATAATAATATATGTTGCAATAAATGATAGGAGATTATAAGTATTGTACATGATGAGGTTAAAGAAACAAAGTGAAATGTTGATCAATATGTTTAACATAAAATATGGATTTATTTATTTGTCATTATAAATAATGATGTTTGCTTATTTAAACTTTACCATATAGAGATGACATATTTTTCTATTACATGTATCATGTTTTGTACTGACATTTTTGCAGAATAAAGTCTTGATGTTGCTTCTAGTGTTGCTCTCATTATAAGAGTCTAGCAAACAAAATGCCAACGTTAGGGTGGTTACTCACTTGCCTAATCTGGCGAAAACCCTATGCTACATTATCAGGCCTGTCTTCTTAGGCCGGCTTCACTCCACGTTTTTTCGGGTCTGGGGCTGTCCAGTGTGAACCTGACTGCCCCGAACCTGATTTTGGACTAATGCATGCCTATGGTGCCGTATGGCAGTAATTTGCCATCCGGTTTTGTCCCTGTCCGGCAGCATCAGTGTTTTTGCAGCGTTTTTGTGTTCGGGGCTAAAATGTCACAAAATCAGATCCACCCGGATCCAGTGCAATCCGGCGCCCCCTAACATGGGAGGCTATGGGTGCTGGATTGCACCGGAACCAACTCAAAATCGTATCTGTCTGCCAGATTCCGGGGGCTGAAGTTTAGTGGTGGCCGGCGCTGAATCTCAGCACCTGGAGAGCTCCAGGCTGAAATTTCAGAACCGCGGCTAGCTTCTCGCTAGACGCGATTTTGAAATTTCAGAACTTTGGACAGCGGCATCACCACACACTGCTGATTCTGGCAGAAAACAGGACCGGAGGGCATATTAACCCTCCAGTTCTGTTTTCTCTGGAGCTGTCAGGCTGTGTCTGGTGCATCCAGCAAAACACCGGACACAGCCTAGCAGCAGAAACTGTGATGTGAAGCTAGCCTTAGGCTGGTTTCACACTGCAGTTTTTTCCCTGATCAGGTTTGTGTGCCAAAACCAGGAGAGGAACTTGCAGAGAAAAACTATAATTGAAAGAGTGACACCTGTTCTGAGATTTGGAGGCGCTCCTGGTTTTGGCACACAAACCGGAAGGAATCTGATCAGGGAAAAAACTGCAGTGTGAAACCAGCCTTAGAATGGGGACACAGGCACATCAGGTTTCTGACGGATCCTTACAAATGCATCCTCTTGACCCCCTCCCCGGTCACATAATGTTGTGATTTTGTGGCTTGTTAAAAAGCCCGATGTCCCCGGATGCGGCGCATTGCGGCCAGAGATAGATCCGGCTGTCACACTGAGTGTACCCAGAGCTCCTCCCAACACCCTCCCGTTAGGCATGTAAAGTTTCAAATCCCGGCGGATCAGGCAATAAAATGAATGCAACCCCAGCATTTTTTGCCTAATCCATCACTCGAATTAGGCATAATATTGTGGTTTCATATGTTTGCATGCTGTGGTTGCATATGATTGCACAAACAAACCCAAATACAGTGTTACCCATTTTCAGTCTGATCACACCTGAACGCAAGGGTGGAACCAGCCTAACAGAGTCAACAGGGGAGGAAGGTTGTGGGGACATTCATAAGAAGCCAAACAACAAAAAAGTAGTAATCTATAGATACTATATTGCTGAGGAGTTGCAGGGTCAACTGTATAATCAGAAGGCACAGGCTGCACAGTGGTAAAAATATTATAATACCTTCCAAGGTATTGACTGGGGTCATCGTTCTGCTTCATCCTCAAATGGGCGAAAATTTATTGTATCATTGCTGGACCCAACAAAAGGCAATGGTCTGTTGGATCTGGTCCTTTCTAACCATACATAGCTTGTTGGAATGGTCATTATTCATGAAACCCTTGGAAGAAGTCACCAAAATGTAATTTCATCTTGCTCACACCTTAAAGGGGTTTTCCCATGAACAACATTACCGTAATTTTAAATTTTATTTTATTGAATACATCTTGGAATATTATTTCCACAATTGGATGTTTCAAAAAAATGTTCCTATGCCAAGATATTCTTATACAGTATACAGTATGTGTCCCTGCTATGTACTGTGTAATGGATGTGTCTGACCATACAGGGACATGGTCTAATCATACCACATATCTTGGGCCGGGTAGGAAGTAAAGATGTATACATACAAGCAGGCTGCTTGGGGACATCTTTTGCTTCAGGTGTTGTGTGGGAATATAATACTGTTCAAGGGGCTTTGTTGGGACATAATACTGTGTAAGGAGGCTCTGTGGGGACATAATACTGTGTGAGGGGGTTGTGTGGGGACATAATACTGTGTGAGGGGGCTGTATGGGGACATAATACTGTGTGAGGGGGCTGTGTGGGGACATAATACTGTGTGAGGGGGCTGTGTGGGGATATAATACTGTGTGAGGGGGCTGTATGGGGACATAATACTGTGTGAGGGGGCTGTGTGGGGACATAATACTGTGTGAGGGGGCTGTGTGGGAACATAATACTGTGTGAGGGGGCTGTATGGGGACATAATACTGTGTGAGGGGGCTTTGTGGGGACATAATACTGTGTGAGGGGGCTGTGTGGGAACATAATACTGTGTGAGGGGGCTGTATGGGGACATAATACTGTGTGAGGGGGCTGTGTGGGGACATATTACTGTGTGAGGGGGCTGTGTGGGAACATAATACTGTGCAAGGGGGCTGTGTGGGGACATAATACTGTGTGAGGGGGCTGTGTGGGGACATAATACTGTGTGAGGGGGCTGTGTGGGAACATAATACTGTGCAAGGGGGCTGTGTGGGGACATAATACTGTGCAAGGGGGCTGTGTGGGGACATAATACTGTGTGAGGGGGCTGTGTGGGGACATAATACTGTGTGAGGGGGCTGTGTGGGAACATAATACTGTGCAAGGGGGCTGTGTGGGGACATAATACTGGCTGTATGAAAACGAAATACTTTCTACGGGGCTGTCACGCTGGGAGTGGGGAAGACACCCAGCGTAGGATAACGACGGGGGGGGGGAATTAGGAGTCCCTAACGCTAAGGGCACAAGAAGGAGACGGTGACCCCTAGACTTCCTAGAGCTGACCCTGTCTGCCCTAACGTCCCTATACAGTCTCCTCAACTGTCGCCGACCACGAACCTCGTCCCTCTCTGATCCTAGCACTATCTTATCTAAGGATCAGATGGAGGGGTTCACTAGACCCCTCCACTATCAACTAAAGACAAACACCAGGGAAGACAGACATTTGGGAAAAGGAAACACTTATCTGACAGCAGAGCTCAGCAACCTCCACAACCTCCGCGTCTGCTGGAGCAAGGATAATGAGTGCACAAGGAACTATCACCTGCACCGAGGAAGGGTGATGAACCTCCTTATAAAAGTGGAAGGAATCCGCTGGGTCCTAGTGACCTACAATATTGGTGGATAAAACCAGACCGAGCACAAGACCTCCACAGCCGTCCCCCCATAACAGCGAGATCCCATCACACCCTCTCTCCATCTACACAGAAGGTAAATGCCCCTGAAAGAGACGGACCATCCTCCACCATTATGGCTGGTGGGCCACACGCTGGGATCGTCTGCGCGTGGCCTCCACCCTGTCATCCGTGCCACCCGTGACAGGGGCTTAGTGGAGATATCAAACTGCGTGGGAGGTCTGTGGTGAGAGAACGTATGAGAAAACATCATACCGTGTAGGAGGTTATGTGTGACTTACTGTGTAGTGGTACTGTATATGGACGTCATACTGCGTAATGGGCTGTGTGGGTACTGTGGGGGCTTTATATTTTGTTGGAGTTGTTGATCAAGATACAAGGGCTGCATAACAGTAGCAGTGTGATTTATAATAAAAATGTAAACTCTATGGTGTTGATTAGCTGCTACTGATAACAATACGTGTTATAATAAGCCCTGCAGAAACATGTATTAACCCCTTAGTGATGAAGAAATTTGTCATTTTTCATTTTCGTTTTTTCGCTCCTCGGCTTCCAAGAGCCATAACTTTTTTATTTTTCTGTCGACACAGACATATGACGGCTTGTTTTTTGCAGGACGAGTTGTACTTTCAGATGCAATAATTTGTTTTACCATACAGTGTACAGGATAAATTTTCTTACCCAGCAGATTCAGGTCAGACGACCTTTACACTCAGCGCTGTGTGCAGCTTTGCCTAGGCTGAGTGTAATGGTCGTCTGATCTGAATTTGCTGTGGTAAGAGAATTTATTTTCTACTTGTGCTCTTTCTTTTGCTCACTTTAGATAAGAATTTAGTGGATAGGACTTGTGACGTGTGGGGAGCCGTGTAGGGGCTCACAAGCTTACGTGTTTTGGACCAAAAGACAAACCAATACCCCACAATTTGCTATAGTTCAAAACTAACTAATTTTCCACAATTTCAGCACCTGTCATTTGTGGCTTTTATTGCACTCTTTTGTTGCTGTGTGTAGCTGGGCCATATGGGTGCGTTTGTTCCGGCGCAGGTAGCGGTGTTGAATGCCGTAACAGCCCGCCTACTGAGATGGGGCTAATGTAAGAGGCTGGGCATACACTGTGCAAACCTGTGTGAACTGCGCCCTATATGAAACCCATTGTGTTTGCGGGACAACCAGTGGTCACTCCCTCTGTGTGAAAGGAGGTTGTTAGTGATTGGGGCTGGTGTCTTGCATTCATAATGCCTTCAGTTATTACCTGGGCAAAGCTGCACACAGCATTGAGTGTAATGGTCGTCTGACCTGAATCTGCTGGGTAAGAAAATGTATTTTCTACTTGTGTCCTTTGCTCACTTTAGATAAGAATTTAGTGGATAGGACTTGTGACGTGTGGGGAGCCGTGTAGGGGCTCACAAGCTTACGTGTTTTGGACCAAAAGACAAACCAATACCCCACAATTTGCTATAGTTTTTCATATAATGTACAGGGAAATTGCAAAACAATTCCAAGTGCAGTGAAATTGCAAAAAAAGTGCAATTACATGTTTGTTCTTTGGGTTTTGTAGTCGCCGTGTTCACTATATGGTAAAATCGGCGTGACCGTGTGATGCCTCGGGTCAGTACTAGTTTGTAGATACCAAACATGTATACCTTTATTGGTATCTAGGTGGTGGAAAAAAATTCAAAAGCATGAAAAAAAAAAAACATTGCACTTTTTGCGCCATGTTCTGCGACCTGTAGCATCCTCATTTTTCGGGATCTGGGGCTGGGTGACAGCTTATTTTTTGCGTCTTGAGCTGACGTTTTTAATGATACCATACTTGGGTGGATGCGCTGTTTTGATCACCCGTTATTGCATTTTCTAGCATTGTTGCAGTGACCAAAAAAACGTAATTTTGGCGTTTTAACCATTTTTTGCACTACGCAGTTAACGGATCTCATTATTTGATTCTTTATATTGATAGATCGGGCGATTCTGAACACGGCGATACCAAATATGTGTATTTTATTTTATTTTTTAACACTTTTATTGTGGATGGGAGAAAAGGGGGGTGATTTGAACTTTTGTTTTTTGTTATTTTTTCAACTTTGTAAAAACTTTATTTGCTTATTGATTCTTACTTTTACACTGCCCCATAGAGAGGCATGCAGCTGCACAGTCCGATCGCTTCTGACACATACATTCTGTATGTGTCATAATCGCGGACCTGTTGTAGTTGGCAGCCCCTGCCAACCACAACCAGGAAATGCTCAGTGACAGGCTCCGGGGTCAAGCCAGGACCCCGGCCTGTCACGTCAGCACGGAAGATCTTGCGATACTATCTCGAGATCTCCCCTGGAACTCCGGCTCCCTTAGATCCCGCTCTCAGAGATTGAGGGCGGGATCTAAGGGGTTAACAGCACCGATCGGATGGCGGGAGCGATTGGTGCCGTTAGACCGACATCTCAGCTAGTGAGATCAGCTGAGATGTCGGAAGTTTGAAGTGAGCTCCACACTGGAGCTCACTTCAAACACCGGGTAACAACAGCCTGACGTCTAGAGACGTATGGCTGTTGTTAAGGCGTTTTTTAAGAAAGCAACAAGTCAACAGACCGAATTCTGGTCAACATTAGTAAATACATTAGTATAAAATAATAATAATAATAATAATAATAATAATAATAATAAAAATAAGCAGAATTAAGTTTGGATGGTGATTGAGCCCTCATAGGAATCACAATCTCCAATGTGGTCCATTGCGAAAGAAATTGCCCCTTAACCCCGTCCGCTGTACAAGAACATGTCACCTTGCAGCAATTCTCCAACCCAATTCCACCTCATGTGAATACAATACACTCATTTACCACCATTCTTCAATAGTAAATAGTGTCTGTGATCTGAAACCTCTATGGGGTCCCTAAACCTTTTAGGAGCTTCTCAAAAAATTCAGTGAAGAATATCAGCAAGAAAGTAAATGGTTCTTTGTATGTTTCTAATAAATGAAACCTTTGAGCAGAACATAAGGCTTTTATTAGCATTATTATTATTTATTTATTGACCTCCAGCTTGATCTCAAACCATGGTGACTTGACGGATGAATGCTCTGTAGGAAGATCAATCTTGTGCAGCCTAGATAGGTCTACAGGGTCTTCTTGGCTGTTGTCTTGACATTATCAATCCATCAGGTTGCTGGCCTTCCTCTTTGTCTTATTCCTTCTATTCTTCCTACCAAAATGTCCTTCTCTAGTGGCTTTTTTCTTTGTATGATGTGTCCAAAGTAGGCAAGTCGTAGCTTGGTGATTCTTGCTTCACGTGACATGTCTGGCTTGATTTGTGTGTTCTTCTTTGCCATCCATGGTATTGATAACCTTCTCCAGCATCACATTTCGAAGCTGTTGATTCTGCTTCCATCTCTTTTCTTTATCGTCCATGTTCCACTTCTGTATGTTACTACAGAATAGACCAGACTATGTACGAGCCATGTCATTTTCACCAGTGAAATGATCCTTGATATGAAGACCTTGTCCTGTGACTTCTTTGTGGATTCTCCCATAGCTGCAGGTAACTTCTTCATTCTACTAGTAGTTGTTAGTCCAAATACAAAGATACTAATTTGATCTTTAAAAATATAAGATGTCCAAAAACTTTTTTTTTTTTTACTTTTTTTCTTTCACAATAACTTTTGCAGATTTCTTTTTTTATTCCTTGGGCCACCAGGTGGTGCAGTGATACTTTAAGACAGGGAAAGGCGAGGTGGAGCGCGTGTCGCTTTCAGTATTAAAGAATAATGATAACATTTTTATGGATATAATCCAGCATATTCCAGCACTTTACCAATGAAGTACAGACAGTAAAGAGATCTGTATGTATATATTTTTTAATATGTAATAGATATGCTATGTAAAAATAATATATTTATTATTATTAGTAGTAGTAGTAGTAGTATTATTCATTCTTCACTATGTAACAAATGTTACAAATCTAAATGAAAGTTTGCATTCAATTTTTAATTACATACATGAAGCATGTACAATAAAATATTATCACCTGCCTGTTACCTAAACACCATGAAAGTATTATAATTGTGACCCTACCATAGCCACAAACTCTGAATCCACTCAATAGACCTCTAAACACCTCACATACATGATAATAGTAAAGACGCAATGTACCCTAATAGTAATAATGTGGCACCCCTATGGCAAGGCGCCACAGGGAGGTACTGCACCCCAATTAAAAGTGTGGTGCCTCCGTAACCGTGGACATGGGGAATCTTCAGAGTCTGCACCCCAATACCCAACACAGGCCACTTTAACACAGGGGACTGATATTCAGTAGGTCCCAGGGGGTGGAGCCTAGAGAGCGGGAGACGGGAGTGACAACAGAGTCAGAGAGTTGGTGTGAGGAGAGCAAGGAAGGAAGATGCAGAGGACCCTGGGGCTACAGTGTAGGGCACTTCTTAGGAGAGAGGTGACCCAGACTGCAAGGGGGTTAACCCAGGACTGGTTGGAGCTGAGGTAGATAGACACAAGGTTGATCCCTAACTACAGACCGGAGAGCTGAGGGCCCGACACACACAGGGAGCCGAACCACCCTTAAAGCAGCCCAACATCAGTCCCATAGTTGGTTCACGACGCGGAGAGGTAACAAAAGAGTCAAAGCAACAGACCCTGAGGACTAGAGACTTGGCTCAAGAGGGGTAAATAGAGACAGAGCAAGAGAGAGTAACAAGACCACGAGCGCCATATTGAGGGCATCACTGTTAGACTCTGAGGAAACCTTCACGACCTGCGGTTACAATACCCGTTAACCCAGAATGTACCGTGTACCTGTTTCCATCTGGTGCAAGTAAAGAACCGTTTGAGCTGAAGTGGTGTCTTTCCTTGTTTCATTCGGTGCCCGGAGGCCCACAGCATCTTCACCGGAGGTGAGGACTACTACTCCCCTCATCCACCCCACGGTCCTGAGGTAAAGCTCTGCCTGTGGGGAGCTGTACTACCAAAGCTGCATTCCCATCACCTCAGCGGCCAACCGCAGCGCTGGTAACCCTATTACCAGGTACCACAGGTGGCGTCACGATACCATATCCCCCATCATCATCACCCTCACCCCCGCCACTGAGGGTCCAGGGCACAGAACCGGGCACCGACCAGCCGTGATCCCCTTCTGAAGTAACCACCTGTCCCAATATCCGAGTACCCCCTACCCTGTCGACCGGATCAATAATACTTAATGTTCAAGCAGTAATGCTCGAAATTGCACTGATGTGCTCATATTAGAATTCCCACACGCTGCACTTATGTGGGGCAATGACCCCGAAACGCAGCGTCTGCAGTTTGGGGTTCTGATCTGGCACAAATGCTGAGTCATATTAAAAGGCTTGTTAAAGAGTTGATTATGACTACAAGGATTGTCACCTTTATTGGGTGTCATTAGAGTTTTTCACTTCCTCACTGAAGTGACAATTTGATGTGCTGATATCAGACCACATAGACCATATAGTCACACTAAAGGGCCTGTCACACGTGTCAATGTCGCCCGCGATATCGTTCATGCGTCACAAATTATTAATCGCCTGAGCGATGTGGAATTATCGCAGGTAAGATGTCATACGCGTCAATATGACCCAGCAATGCGGTGATGTCGCCATCTTGCGAGCGATTTTATTTAGTCGCTTGTACGTTGTCAAAATAGAAAATACGTCGCTGAGTTTAGTGTCACACGCAGCGATGCACAAGGTCTACTGAGCGATGAGCGACTGGTTTTACATCTGGCAGTGAAACCTGCGATCGGCGATCAGCGACATATCGCTGGTTGCATCGCTTGGTCACACGCTTCAATGTCGCTCCTGCGTCACTCCTACGTCGCTTGAGCGACTGAAAATCCGTGACGTATGAGCGACATTGACAGCGATATCGAAGCGTGTGACATCCCCTTTACACTTACCAACATTGTATATCCAAATTATGGGACATTAATGGTGTTGTTCGGTCTTAAGTTACAAGTCAGCAGTCACTCTATGTGAATACAGACTTGTGAATATTCACAACCTGAGCACGGCAGCTTGTGACGATTCTCCCTCCCAGACAGCAGGCCATGAGGACACTCTTTGTGGGCAGAGTTAATGTGTCAAGCGCTCCCGTTTGACAAGAAGAGCGGCTGCCTGAGTGCTGTCTGTGCCTCCAAGCTTTGCGCAATTCGGTGATCTCTGTGCCCCTAGTGTCCTTTGTGTCCCCCAGCTATGTGCCCCCCATTGTTCTCTTTGCACCCCCCAGCTATATGCCCCCCAGTGATCTCTGTGCCTTTCAGCTATGTGCCCTGCTCCCCCAGTGATCTCTGTACCATCCAGCTATGTGACAGCCCCCTTGGTGTTTTTTGTGCCCCCCAGTGATCTGTGTTCCCCCCAGCTATGTGCCTCCCAGTGAACACTGAGCTCACCCAATACTATGTGCCTCCTGATGATCTCTGTGCCCCCCCCCCCCAGTGATCTATGTTCCCCCCAGTGCTGTGTATCCTCCCAGTGCTATATATCCCCCCAGTTCTGTATATCCCCCAGTGCTGTATATTCCACTCAAGTGCTGTATGTGCCCTCCCAAAAGCTGTATATCTCCCCCCGTGCTGTATTCCTCCAAAATATTGTATATCACCCCAATGCTGTATATCCTACCAGTGCTATATATTCCCCCGTGCTGTATATCCCAACCATGTGCTCCTGAAAGTGCTGGATTTTTCCCCTAGTGCTGTATTCCCCCAAGCGTTGTATATCCCTCCAGTGCTGTATATCCCACCCAAGGCCTATATGTGCCCCCCAATTGCTTTATATTTTCTCCAGTGCTGTATATAACTCCCAGTTTGAGGCTGCGCCAACTGGTCGAGTTCTGGCCAGGAACATGCATATTGCATAATTGTGGTATGTTCTCAGCTTAGAAAGCAGCAAATCCTCCCAGTTCATGCACTGCGACTGCAGAATTATTATTTTAGATTGGACAACCCCTTTAATACTCCTTCTCACCCCAGAACATCTCCTCTTAACCAGCTAAAAGAGTCACTCATGCAATAAGGCCTTCTTTTGTGACCCAGTTTGCTGAATAGACTCAAAAACCACGGAGGCCTTCTCCCATTATTTCTGATACGTGTCACTGTTCGGCTGTTTGTAGGACCTGTCACTTGCCTTTACCATGTTATTTGTTTTTACTTGGTCTAAATGTGCTGGTCGCAGAGGTCAGGTTACTCAGCAGCTGGGCCGGAGTTCAGTTCACGGTACCCGTGCCCAGCAGCTCTGGTACTATTCGCACATATAAAGTGGGTATTAGTAGGGATAAAGTTTTATTCATGATGCCAGTTATGATAATCAGCCATTTGTGGCTGGCACTGCAGATTATCTCTGAGAGATAGGTGATGACAGCAGTGCAGGTGGTTAACCCTTCCCAACCAGGGTTTGCTCCCAGGGAGAAGATGGGGGTAGTGATATTAGGTGAAGTAATAGTGTAGGAAGTGGACAGCCGGAGACAGTCTTTACTGTACCTTTTTTCTGAAGCTTCAGTAACATGTCTAGATTGGGTCATTCCATGTCAAGTGATCCAAAAATGAATATTTTTTTTCCCTGACGTCCTCAGATTTTTAAAAAAAATTTTCTATATGAAGAGCAACTTTATCTAATTACAAAAAAAAAGTTTTGAATTTTTTTCTTTATCAGTTAATTTTTTACAGATTTTAAAAGTTTTAAAAAAGTGCGAATTTTGGCCTGGTATGGCTTTACATTTTCTATCATATCTCGGGCTAGAAATAAGATAAAGTAACAAAATAAACACCAATCTACTCAGAACTGTCCAGGCTTTCATCAGATATGTCACAAGAGGATCTTTGTTAATATTTTACCCATGTGATCGCAAGCGCAAAACTTTAAAACGCATTTCCGAAAAATCGGCGCGCTTTAAATATTTCAAAAACTGTCCATGTGTCTGCTTTGCTCTTAGCCACATCTGTACCAAATTTCAAGTTGGGATCGCAATGGGATCATATTTTAACATATTTTACTAGTAATAGCGTCAATGGGTCATTCCATATCAAGTGATCTAAATATGAATATTTTTTTTACCTGACGTCTTTAGATTTTTTTTTTTTTCCTTTATGAAGTACTACTTTAGTTAATTACAAATTAAAAGTTTTGAATTTTTTTCTTTATCAGTTAATTTTTTACAGATTTTTAAAGTTTAAAAAAAGGGTGAATTTTGGCCTGGTATGACTTTACATTTTTTTTATCTCAGGCTAGAAATAAGATAATGAAGTGGGAGAGGCATCATTTTACTCAGAACGGTAACAGCTTTCATTTGAGATGTTACAAGACTATGTTTCTTTATATCAAATTCAAACTATTGACGGGCAATTGTGAAAAAATGACTGATTGTGTTCTTGGTTATATTTGTGCAGAGATTCAACTTGGGACCTGTCAAATTTATATCTTTTTTATTTTATGGTTGTATGAGTTATCACAACTTATTGAATAAAACATTTATATGCAACAAAAAAAAACCACAAAAAACAAATCCCATAAGTGCCAGGATAAATACATCTTAATCATCAGAACACAACGCTCAGCATTTTCAACTTGAATGTATTGAACAAACCAAAAGAAGAAAGGTGATCATATCCTCAAGTTTGATTAAACAAGATTAAAAGAACCAAAAATGTTAACCCCTATTTATACATATAAATTTGTTTTCTATTCTATCACTAAACATGTGATTTATGAAGTGTTTAATAAGAATAGTACAGTAGTTAAATCATCGTTCTATAAATTATGAACTAATCAAACAATTAATAGTATGTTTTTAAAGTGCCATTTTATCAATTTGTCCCTTCTAGTGGGTGAAATGTAATCTTGTCCATAACGCTTACTAGCAATCACCATTTCCTTGTGTGTCAAAGAGTATGTCCGGCCTGTCACGGTGTTAGGCTCGGCCTGAGTTAATATCTGATTTTTGTGCACTTTTAAAATGTCTGGCTTTCTTGGATACACAAAGGATGGCGCTGGACCAGAAGGATGCAATAAAGTCAATTCTACTTCTTCATTTTCACAATCTTTGGAGAGTACAGTAGCCAGCCACCAGCGCCAATCATATTCATATTTTTTCAAAAGGATTGCAACAGTGTCTATGATAAAATGCTGTTTCTTGAGAAGTAGCAGCCATTGCTGTGTGGGAAAAATACAGTTAATATTAAGTAAGGAAGATAGGTAATAAAAATAAAGATTTACAGTACACTTGAGATAGAACTGTATTACTATAAAGTGAGTTTTAGGGCTAGCACGCACAGTTTTTTCTGTCTGCAGATACACACTGCAGTTTTGGCAGCTTGTTTTTCTACCAAGTTTTTAACACATATGCGTTAGTTTTTTTAATCGCTAGTGAAAAAAATGGCAGCTTTTTTTATATAAATGATAAATGCTGCGTTTATTGCAGCGATTAAAAAGTAGTTCAAGCAGTGATTTACTCATTCTTGAGTGTTTCCAAAAACACTGCATGTGGTGAACCCCATAGAAATCAATGGGGCTGTTTTTCTGAATGATGATCCCTAAGAATAGCACTGTGTGTATTGGCCCTTAATAATAAAAGCATTAAACTATTAATATATTTACTCACCCATATTTTAGCACACAGCCTTGATGGCTTTGTACAGACTATTGTTTGTTCAGGAGTGAAGATGTCCAGACATGTCAGGACATGAAAGGTCTGAACGAGCTGTCTTACTTCCTGAATGCAGTGGGTAGACACTTAACATGATTGACAGAGCTGCTGGCCTATCATCTGCTCCGCATTCACTGTCTATCCCTGTGCTTTCTCAGGTTGAGCCCTAACAAAGCTTTTTCCTATATGTCCTCTCCTGCTTCTAAGCTGTAACATATCAAAATAATACAGTTATGTCTAAAAATAATGGATTTGATAAATATAGACCCCACGCTTTTAGACCACAGGTTTAACAGATCTGAATTCAAGATTTTTGAATTGACACTATAATAGTTAAATATTTTAAAATATGATCCCATCACGATCCCAACTTGAAATTTGGTACAGATGTGGCTAAGAGCATAAAAGACACATGGGCAGTTTTGGAAAATTTTTATTAAAACGTTTTTTCGGAAATGCGGAAATGCGTTTCAAAATGTTGCGTTTGCGTTCGCATGGGTAAAAAATTAAAATTAACAAATATACTCTTGTGACATATCTGGTGAAAGCCTGGACAGTTCTGAGTAGAATGGTGTTTATTTTGTTTTTCTATCTTATTTCTAGCCCAAGATAAAAAAAAATGTAAAGTCATAGCAGGCCAAAATTCACACTTTTTTTAAACTTTAAAAATCTGTAAAAAATTAACTGATGAAGAAAAAAATTCTAAACTTTTAATTTGTAATTAACTAAAGTAGTACTTCATAAAGGAAAAAAAATAAAAAAAATCTAAAGACGTCAGGTAAAAAAAAAATATTCATATTTAGATCACTTGATATGGAATGACCCATTGATGCTATTAATAGTAAAATATTTTAAAATATGATTCCATCGCGATCCCAACTTGAAATTTGGTACAGATGTGGCTAAGAGCAAAGCAGACACATGGGCAGTTTTTGAAATATTTAAAGCGCGCCGATTTTTCGGAAATGCGTTTTAAAGTTTTGCGCTTGCGATCACATGGGTAAAATATTAACAAAGATCCTCTTGTGACATATCTGGTGAAAGCCTGTATTGTTCTGAGTAGAATGGTGTTTATTTTGTCTCTCTATCTTATTCCTAGCCTTAGTTATGAGGAGAAACGTAAAGGCAGGCAACAGCGAAATTCGCACTTTTTCCGAACTTTGAAAATCATTTTTAAAAAAAATAAATTTTTAAAAAAAATTTTCTCTTCACATTTTGCATTGTCTGACATGCTATTATCAAATAACAAAATCTCAAAAGAATTAAAAATATAGAGGTAATAATCATTGGTTCACTTGACATGGAATGACCCTTAAAAAAAAAAAAATTTTTTAAAAAAATTTTCTCTTCACATTTTGCATTGTCTGACATGCTATTATCAAATAACAAAATCTCAAAAGAATTAAAAATATAGAGGTAATAATCATTGGTTCACTTGACATGGAATGACCCGATTAGTACATGCACCACCTGGCATATGGTCTGGTCAGTCTAATGGGAATTGTGGTCCGTTCTGCTGAGTGAGTATGGTGGCCTCCCTGCTAACTTGTCCTAAGCTTTAGGTTTCTTGGTGCTTGTTGCTCTCCAGTACTCCCTCTTGGTTGTTGTGAGTTGCTTCCTGCCAGGCTGGTAGTGCAGGTCCTGTGGGTATCCTGCCTCTAGCAATTCCCTTACACTCTAGGCTACTGAAGCCCCGGAGTACTCCACTAAGTTGGTAGTGAGCTTGAAACTCACACAGCATCCAGTTCTGCCACCAAGCCCTCTAAGCCTGGATGACTTGGGGACTGGTATCCTTCTTACAGCTGGTTCCTGCAGAGCAGCTCCCACTGCCTCCTCACTGCACCTCTCCTATGTTTACTGTCTGCCCTAGTACACCCTAACCCCTCCCTCCAACAAGAGGCTGAGTCACAGCCCAACCCAGGCCTTCAGTGCTCAACTTCCTGGTTAGAGATCTGGCAGTGTACGTTCGCTTCAGATATCCAGTAGAGGGACCACAATTTTCCACAGACATGGCATCACATAGAAGTAATAGCAATACTACTTTGTGGTGGCCAGACGCAGGGGCGCCACATAAATGCTGCTGTTTCCTGAATCTGACATGTTTTTTTTTGTCTCTGTGTCTCTCTGTTCCTGAGATGTTACTGACTCTTAGGGGGCCGTCACACGCTGCGACATCTTTAGCGATATTGTAAGCGATCACGTGCACGCGCAATCGCTTACAATATCGCTCACATCGCTGGTGAGATGTCACACAGGCAGACTCACCAGCGATGCGGAGCAGCGATCTCGCTCGTTACTATGGTACACATCGGGTAACTAGGCGCCGCGCGTCGCTTAGTTACCCGACGTGTACCATAGTTACCATCTCCCAGCATAGGCGCGGTCGCTGGGAGATGGATCATCGTGGTGTCATACACCACGATGAAGGAGATCGTTGCATCGTTCATCGCTAGATCTGAGAACCGAACCTCAGATCAGCGATGTCACGATCAAGCGATTTACCATCGTAAATCGCTTGATTACATGCAACGATATCTTGCCCGATATCGCTTAAGCGATCAAAAAGGAGATCGCTTAAACGATATCGGGCAAGATATCTCACCGTGTGACGGCCGCCTTACCTGCATGTAAATCTACTGTTGTTAGGCAATTGGGTGGGGTCCTCAACTCTTATTTTTGCTAATCTTCTGGAGGACCACGTCCAGTTGGTGAAAAGACTTGATTTCTATATGGGTCCATATTTCAGGAACGGCCAGATTCAGGAGAACAGCGGCATGTACAAAACATAAAAAAACACTATATCATTGAAAAGTAACATAGTAACATAGTTTTTAAGGTTGAAGGAAGACTTTAAGTCCATCTAGTTCAACCCATAGCCTAATATGTTGATCCAGAGGAAGGCAAAAAAAACCCCATGTGGCAACACTAAGCTCCACATTGGGGGAAAAAATTCCTTCCTGACTCCAGATACGGCAATCAGACTAATTCCCTGGATCAACGCCCTATCAAAGAATCTAGTATGTATAACTGGTAATATTATAGTTTTCAAGAAAGGCATCCAGGCCCTTCTTAAATGTTAGTAGTGACTCACTCATTACAACATCATGTGGCAGAGAGTTCCATAGTCTCACTGCTCTTACAGTAAAGAATCCGCGTCTGTGATTATGATTAAACCTTCTTTCCTCCAGACGTAGAGGATGCCCCCTTGTCCCAGTCTCAGGCCTAAGAGTAAAGAGATCATTAGAAAGGTCTCTGTACTGTCCCCTCATATATTTATACATTATTATAAGAAAGTGACAGATCCTCTTTACTGGAGCCACCCTGAATCCCCTATACTGGAAATGTGGGATGTTACACCTTTTTTTTAGTTCTTCTGGATGTCCCAATATCTAAAGCTTCACCAGTCCATATAGTGCCCCGCTAGTCAGCGTGCTACAAAAGGGTACTGCACCCCTAACAGAGGGTGCAGTATGCTTTGTCCTGGCCTGAAGCTCCATCACCACACACACACATACTTTGTGATAGGGGACCAATCAGATGCCCGTACCAGGGTAACCGGTCCCGGTGGGAGGAGAGCTAGGTTATAAATTGAGTGGGGAAAGAGCGGGAAACAGGCAGTGAGAAGTAGAAACATAACAGTAGTAGAAAAGGAACAGAGAAGAGTGGAAGTGAAAGAGAGTGTAAAAGAGGAGAAGTAACGGGGAGGGCACCTCAACCTGGTGACCCAGACAGAGAGGAGCCAAGAAGAGGGCAACCAAATGCTCTGGCCCAGTCCAAAGCGGGTACCGTTTCCGACGTGGATCAGAGGTCCATCCCTGAACCGCAAATTACCGGCATGGTCCATGTCTTCATAGGAGCTCGATCCAACTGCCCAAATCAAGCACAGTCTTCACCAGGAGTACTAAACAGGGTTGGGTTCCCTTTGGAGAGAAAGAGGGTTCCCATTTCACCCGACGGACCTGGTTCAACAAGCGGGATTCGTGCAGGGCAGTGTAAGGAGGAAGGAGTGCGCAGAGGTAGGACAGAGCAAGTATAGAGAAGGAACAACACCGGAGCTTCAAAGGGACACTGCCTACTGCCAATCATGTAAAGGGAAGAACAGCGCCTCACAAGCTGGTAGCTTAAATCTTCAAAACTTTATTCCATCCACCACAACACAACGTTTCGGTTATAAACCTTCTTCAAGTGCATACATTACACAGATACATCTTGAAGAAGGTTTATAACCGAAACGTTGTGCTGTGGTGGATGGAATAAAGTTTTGAAGATTTAAGCTACCAGCTTGTGAGGCGCTGTTCTTCCCTTTACATGAATGTTATTGTCGCTGGGTGGATCTCCCTGGCCTAGGATGTGCGCCCAAATGTAAGGAACCCAGAGGATTCCCTTTCCATGAGGTGCTGTGGATAATCCCCCTTTTTATACTGCCTACTGCCAAGACCACCCGGTCCACTACCCTAGCCGAAACAACTGCATACCCTGTAAGACTGTAGATTACCAGAGTAAAGTACCTGTGCAGAGTGAGCAACATGTCTGTGTTCTTTGCTGATGAACTGTAATTTACCTGCACTGTACCACAGACACCGCGCAGCTCCATTCCAGCCTCGCTGCCCTATTCCTCCATTATTGCTCTACAGCCCCGGGGACCCCGTCTGCCTATAGAGAGCCAGAACATCTTGCTGCCGCCCATCACCCCGGAGGTCCCAGCAGCGCATGTGCCATCACTGGACCTATAGGTGACGTCACAAACTTCATAAACTTTATTATTTTTCTTTTTCTTCTTTTTATTGTCACGGCCGACCGCCCAAGACCTGACTACTTAGACCCTTGAGAGCCAGACATCTATAATTCATGCTAAACTCTATCGATATGCTCATTAAATAGCAACATTTCTTAGAACTCTTACTATCATCCTTCCTCTATTCTTCTTCTTGGAAATGAATGAATGAATTGACAAATGGGTGTTACAGATTATCGCAGTCTGTATATGGATTGCAATCCCTGGACTGACCGTGTGCCTGCAGACCCGAATTTACAAATTCATAGCCTCAATGGCATACATGTCCCATTGTCATTTCAGCCATTTGCAGCCCATATATGTATATTGAAACATAGCCGTCTGAACCAAGCTTTAGGCACAACCCCAAGATAATTGATGTCTCAAAGGATTCATCAATTACCATGAGGAGTCTTATATATTTACTGAAACATTAAAGGTATTGTCCAGTCTAAACTGATAATTCTGCAGTTATTCTTTGTGACTGCAAAATTATCAAACCTCCCAGCACACGCACAGTGCACTGCGAGAATTTGCTGTTTCTATATGGGGAAGTGTCATGAGTCTGACAGGTTTGGGACCAGTGTCTCAATTCTTTATTGACACTTAAAGGGAACCAACCACCCCAAATGACCCCCCGGACTAATAATATCGTTCCCTACTTGCAGCACATACATGTGCTGCAAGGTTTTTTGCTAAAAAAACTGCTTTATAAAACTTAAGATAATGCTTTAGAAACTTTATAACCAAGGGACGGGTGGGCGTGACTTACATGTGCAAAAGCCGAGATTCCTCTGTCACTCATTCTCCTCTCTGGCTCGCAGCAGTAAAGCCCGGCCCTTTCTGCAGCGTCCCAGGCTGGTGCACGGGATGTCATGCCCGTGCACACGTCATCAGCTACAGCCGGGAAGCGAGCGCGCGCTCTGACTCCCTGCGCTCGGCTGTGGAAGTCAGAGCGCGCGCTCGCTTCCCGGCTGTAGCTGATGACGTGTGCACGGGCATGACATCCCGTGCACCAGCCTGGGACGCTGCAGAAAGGGCTGGCCGTTACTGCTGCGAGCCAGAGAGGAGAATGAGTGACAGAGGAATCTCGGCTTTTGCACATGTAAGTCACGCCCACCCGTCCCTTGGTTATAAAGTTTCTAAAGCATTATCTTAAGTTTTATAAAGCAGTTTTTTTAGCAAAAAACCTTGCAGCACATGTATGTGCTGCAAGTAGGGAACGATATTATTAGTCCGGGGGGGTCATTTGGGGTGGTTGGTTCCCTTTAATATTAAATGTGTATCTTTCCTATGACAGTGTAGGAGTAAAGGCCACGTCACACGCGTCAATCTTGTGAGCGATATCGCTTAAGTGATCTGCTTTTTTGATCGCTTAAGCGATATCGTTTGTCCGTCGCTGCGTGTAATCAAGCGATTTTACAATGTAAAATCGCTTGATTGTTTGATTGCAGATTTGTGAGCCGGAGCTCAAATCAAGCGATAATCGCTTGATCAATCTGCATCATCGTGGTGTGTGACACCACGATGAACGATCTCCCAGCAGCAGAGCCTATGCTGGGAGATGGTATCTATGGTAAACGTCGGGTTACTAAGCGCCGCGCGGCGCCTAGTAACCCGACGTTTACCATAGTTACCAGCGATCTCGCTGGTCCACATCGCTGGTGAGTCTGTCTGTGTGACAGCTCACCAGCGATGTGAGCGATATTGTTAGCGATCGCGCGTGCACGTGATCGCTAACAATATCGCTCATAAGATTGACGCGTGTGACGTGGCCTTTAATGTCAGTTTCTGTTGCTAGCAACCTCCTTAGTTCTCTTCCCAGTGTATCTACTATGTGATCACTCCCATCTCTTTTATATAGTCACATGGTCCAGCTTTCCTTGCTGGTGATTGAACTCCATTCCTGACTTAGCTACCTAAGGTAAAAAGGTACTCTGAAGAAGCTGACTGTTGCCAAGCCTTCTGCTGCATAGGAGTGTGGCAGTCTGACTTTCCTTCCCCTCTTGTTGATATTAGTGCAGCGGATGGGTCTAGTGATCTCATCGTCCATCTCCCAATTGAGGGTTATCACACGGCCATCGAAGGACTAGGTATCCTGCTCCGTGATGGGGTGAAAGAACCCATATAGGGATCGTAGGGAGATCAGGGCACAGCCGCAGGTAGGTGCAGAAGGTCTCTTATCCCCTATTCCCTATGAGCAGGGCCCTCTATTGTATTTGTCTTGCGCCAAGGGCTTGGTGTACTCAGATCTCAGGCGTACTGGTACCGGAATGTCATGGGTGGTCGGTGCCCGAGTCCATGCCCCTGGTGACAAAATATAAAGGGGTATATCTACAGGGTTTATAGTTATTTTCAGTCGTGACGCCACCTGTAGGTCTGGTGATGGCACCGGAGCTGCTGCGACCTCGAGGGGATGGGCGGCAGCAAGGTGTTGTAGCTCTCTACAGGAAGAGCGGGTTCCCCGGGGCTGTAGGGTATGATGGTGGAATAGGGCAGCATGGTAGGAATGGGGCAGCGTAGTCATTGTGGTGTGGGACAGATTGAAGAAAGGACACGCGCACAATAAAGTCTTTTTCTGTACCTTTTACTGATAGTTCTCCATGTACACGTCTGGGGTTGAAGGGTGCACTTTGGGATTTCCACATTGAGTGAAGTATAGGCCTCCTTGTCCTGCTCCCTTGTCTTGAGTCTGGCATGTATGAAACTTGGCCTGACCTTTCCTGTTCTTTCAGTGTTGCTGCACTGATGGCTCTCGCTTGGCTACCGTTATTTCTCCTGTGGCTCCTGGCTCTCAAATGTGGGTGCTGCGGGTATCCTGGAAGCTAAGCCTCCATGATTTACTGGGATTTTCTGTTGGGCTAACCTCTTTCCCTCGCATACTTGGACTCCAGTGACCGGTGTTCTCCTGGGGTGAGCCAGGATGGCTCCTCTGCTCCCACTCTAGTGTTCCTCACCTTTGCCTTTCGTCCTCACTCTCTGGACCTCACACTGACTCTGGTGGTGCACTGATTTCGGGCCTAGCATGGCTCCGGTGACCAGGTTAGCTCACTAGGCATTGAGCTGAACTTCACAGTTCTCCTAGTGACTGCACACTCTGGCTAACTCCGCCCCCAACATCTGCATTTATAGGTGATCTGGCTTAACAGCAACCAGTAGAGCTCCCCCTACAGGCCTGGAGTGGAAGGTTTTAGGTGTATGTGAGTACCAGATGTGGAAACCCCTTAGTGAACTATTTCATTCTGTGGCTTACCTGGCACAGGGCGCCACGTTCCCCCCTAGTTAACTTCAGTACTCCTGGACTGAGTACAGGTTTTGTTACATAACAGCACAATAATAATAACAGGTATTTACAAAGTCTCAAAAACGCAAAAATGTACAAAAACCACTGTAAATTTTGCAAAAATGGGAAAGAGCAGTCCTTACGGTGCTAGGTTATCCGCCGCAGGCTGTAAAAGAAGAAAAGAGAATTGTTTTTCCACCACCAGTCCTGTGGCTATGGTCGATTTTTAGACAGGGGAAAATCCAGGGAAAAAAAGGGTAAAGTCTGTACCGTAAAGTCTCTGCAGGCTTAAACATTCAATGGGTTAAAATACTTTACACATAAATTCCCGTCGGGTGGCTCTGCTTAGGAGGCCGGGTCTTACCTTCTCTCAACCCCAGGCACTTTCTGTTCCCAATTTAATGTACATGAGACTGTGCCCAGTTCCTCCACCCTTCTATACATTACTGTTTTTTGTCTATTTACATAAGTCACTATTTACCCTGCCGCTTCACACTTTTACATTTTATACCCATTCTCCATACCTGGATGGGGCCTGACCTTGGGTACTGCGACATGACCTACGTGGAATATGTGTCTCGTGTTGTGTACTCAATTCTGTGCGAGGTGGTAAAGCGAGTAGTTGTCTGTGAGGCCTTAGTCTCACTGTAGAACTGTCAGGTTCATTGATTGTAGGAATTTCTGGTTTCGGTACAACAGGCTGTACTTCTTGTACTTGAACGGGTTCTTCTACTCTTCTTGGTTCTTCTGGTATTTGAACTTGTTCTTCAACAGGCTGATAAAAAGAGATAACTGGTACTATGACTGCTCCATTACATTGAGGCCAATCCTCTGGGAAGTCTCCTAATACAGTGTGGATCACTCTCTCTTTCTTCTCTTCAACTGGTGTTGAATAGTAGTTTACTTCTTGCGGTTTCAACTGTTCTGGACATTTCTTGAGACGATCTCTTGAAACTGTCAACTGTTGATGATGTTCTTCCTTCGTCACGGCTTATTACGCAAGTCTTGTTGTTATCAAAGTTGGATTGAAGGACAATGTAGGGTTCAGCTTCCCACTGATCATATAGTTTATTATCTCTTCTTTTTCTTTTGAGAACCATTTCACCAGGTATCAAGGTTCAGCTGGCGCATGTTTGTTATAGTCTCTTTCTTGTTTGTTTCTGATATGTTCGAAGTTCTTCTCCACACAGTCTTGTACCTTCTTGTACTGCTGCTGATGAGTAGAGTCCGAATCTTCATCACAAACATCTTGAATTGGTTCTACAATTCACATCTCCAAGTCAACTGGAAGTTTTACAGGTCTTGCTCGGATCAGGTATGCTGGTGTGTAGTTGGTGGAACTTACAGGTATGTGATTGTACATGTCCACTAAGTCAGGTAGTTTCTCTGGCCACTGATTTCTTTCATCAAGGGGTAATGTTTTCAACATATCGATGACAATGTTGTTCATTTTCTCACAAAGTCCATTTGTTTGGGGATGGTAAGGTGTAGTTCTCATTTTCTTGGAACCATACAATCCTAGGAATTCTTGAAACAACTGAGATTCAAATACAGAACCTTGATCTGTTAGTACTTGATCTGGATATCTGTGTGGTCGACAGAAATAGGTCTGGAACATGTTGGCTGCTAATTCTGTACTTAAGTCTTTGACAGGTGCTACTACTAGGCATCTGGAGTAGTGGTCAACCATCGTAAGAGCGTAAGTTTAACCTGACCTGCTGGGTGTCAGCTTCACATGATCCAAGGCTACTATTTCAAGGGATCGCTTGGTAACAATTGGTTTTAATGGAACTCCTTGCCTTTGCTGGTCTTTTCTTCTCAGATGGCATGGTCCACTATTTCTACACCATCTCTCAATGGAATTTCTCATGCTCACCCAGTAGAAGCAATCTTTCAGCAACATCTCAAGCTTCTTCCAGCCAAATTGCCCTGCATCATTGTGATATGCTTCTAACACCATCTGTACATCTCCTTTGGGTACCACTATCTGCCATCTCATGGGTTCTGGGGTTGATGTAACATCTACACAGTTTATCTTGGTAGACAAGCAGATGTGTTAGAGGGTTGTTATTTATGAAAGCTGTGAACTTTGATGCTGTTAGGTAATCCTTGAACCGTTCTGTTATTGCCCAGACCAAGGCCAGGAACTCCAGTTTGAAGGAGCTGTAGTTCTCTGGATTCCTTTCTGTAGGACGGAGCTTCCTGCTGGCATAGGCTATCACTTTTTCTTTGCCTTTCTCTCTCTGTGACAAGACAGCTCCTTATCCCTCGTTACTGCCATCGGTGTATAACAGGAACGGTAAACTGTAGTCGGGATAGGCTAGGATCTCTTCTCCAGTCAGGGCCTCTTTCAGCTGCTGGAAAGATTCTTCTTGTTCTTGTTCCCACTGGAATGAAGAACCTCTGATCTTGCCCTTCTTGGATTGTCCTACCAGGAAAGCTTGCATGGGTGCTGCTATCTTCGTATAGCCCTTGATGAACCTCCTGTAGTACCCGACCAGTCCTAAGAATTGACATACCTCTCTGAAGGTAGTTGGCACTGGCCAGTCTTTGATGACTGTGACCTTGTCCGGGTCTGGTGCTACTCCTTCTGCACGGACCACATGCCCAAGGTACTGGACTTTTGGTTTTAACAGATGGCATTTTGATGGTTTCAACTTCATCCCGTACTTGGACAATGCTTCAAACACTTCACTTAGGTGTTGCAGGTGGTCTTCATAGGTCTTAGAATACACTATGACTCAAGTGGTTAGCATTGCAGCCTTTGCAGCACTGAGGTCTCAAGGTCCTGGGTTCAATTCTCACCAAGGACAACATTTGCAAGGAGATTGTATGTTCTCCCTGTGTTTGCGTGGGTTTCCTCCGGGCACTCCGGTTTCCTACCACATTGCAAAGACATACTGATAAGATGTTTAGATTGTGAGCCTCAATAGGGACAGCATTACTAATGTATGTAAAGTGCTATGGAATTAATAGCGCTATATAAATAAATGAATATTATATTATTATTATTATCTAGGTATAGAAGCACAGTTTCAAAGTTTCTGTGGCATAGGCAACACTCCATCAGTCTCTGGAATGTTCCTGGTGCGTTACACAGCCCGAATGGCATGCTGTTGAACTCACATAGTCCCATCGGTGTTGTGAAGGCTGTCTTCTCACGGTCTTCTTCTGCAACAGAGACCTGCCAGTACCCACTAGTAAGATCTAGGGTTGAGAAGTAATTAGCAGACTTCAATGCAGCAAGTGACTCTTCTATACGGGGTAACGGGTAAGCATCTTTGTGTGTCACTCAATTAATCTGCCTATAATCTACACACATCCTCATACTACCATCTATCTTTTTAACCAGGACCAGTGGAGCTGCCCAGAGACTACAACTATCTCTGATAACCCCTGCATCCTTCATGTCCTGCAACATCTCTTTAGCTTGCTGATAGTGTGCTGGTAGTATTGGCCTGTATTGCTCTTTGATGGGTGGATGATTTCCTGTGGGTATGTGAAGGTGTACCCCTTTTATCCTCCCAAAATCAAGTGGATGCTTGCTAAACACCTGTTCATACTCTTGAAATACCCGATAAACTCTGTGTTTCAGTTGAGAAGGTGTGTGATCAGTTCCTACATGGAACTCCTGACACCAATTCTCTAACAGCTTCTTGCAGTTGTGACCCTCATCTGAAACTGATTGAGTCAGAGGTTCTGCTACATGTATTGAGTTGTTAACTACATGGTACAATTTAGCAACAGTGGAATACCTTGGTAACCAAACTTCATTATCACCATAGTTCAGTATGTATACAGGTCCCCTTCCTTTGCGTACATACATGGCTGTCAGGAGTGTAGGACTACTTTCAGACATCACTGGCTCCACTACCGCCTGGTATTCCTGCCCTCTGAGGCCTACTGCTGCCTGACACCAGATCATCATTTCACTTCTTGGTGGTACTACAATAGGAATTGGGTCTGTTACACGTATGCTACCAATTTCACCACTTGAAAGTGTTACCTGTTGCTGATACACGAGGGCTTGGATCTCCTTCTGAAGAACCATCCTCTGTCCTGGAGTAGCAGTGTCTGCACTCTGTTCAAGCAAAAACAGCACTTCATATAGGCAATTAACCATTATATTTGTACCAAGTATCACATGGGGATCCCTTTCATTTGGATTAGTCTCAACCACATTGAGTCCTTTATTCTTTAATTCCACCCTCCCCACCTTTACGGTTACCTCCCGATGCCCCCCTATATTGACAGGCAACCCATTGTTAGGAATGATATTCAAGTTAGGAATTGGAGGGTCAAGTTCGAGTTCAGACCAGAACTGTTTGTAAAGGATACTCGGGATGGTGGTCACTTGGGATCCAGTGTCCACCAAAGCAGTGGTAGCAATGTCGTCTATAATGATGGACAGCTATGGACGATCTCCCACGTACCTGAGCAGCCAATTGGATGGGCCTGGATAGTCTACTCCTGAGGTTGGGACCCCGTCCCCAGGGGTTGCTCGTTTAAAGGGCAGAACCGGTAGATGTGCCTTTCCTTGTTGCACTTGCGACAGATGGGTTGTCCACTCGAGCTGTAACGGTCTGTGCTCCTCCCTTGAAGTGGCGGTGTCCTCTTCCTCATCCACGGGTCGTCTTCCGGGCTGTCAGCGAGCTGTATCTTTCCTGGTGACTGTGTCTCTGTCTTGAGTTGCCTAGCACCTCGGAGCTTGGCCATCTCTCTGCTCAGCTGGCGCACCTCGGAGAACAGGCAGTCAAACTGGTCAGGGGTCACAGCCTGCATGCTGGTCTCTGCTGCAGGGGATAAGGAAGGTGCTTCTGTCAAAGAGGGGGTTTTAACCCATCGCGGCTGTGGGGCTAAGTCTGGTACTGCTGGGAGCTGCTGTCCCTTAATAGTTCAGGGTGGCAAACTCTGCATCAGGGTTTTGGAGAGCCCACCAGCGTGCTTGCTTACTGTAATTTGGTAACCTGAGCCTCCTTACGAACTGTTCAATAAGAATTTTATTTTCATCACGCATACCGATTGGGTCTATTTGTTTAAGAATTCTCAGCGCCTCCTGCAGGCGTAAGGAGTAATCTAGGACACTTTCTTATGCCCCCTGTTTGCAGTGGTAAAACAGCATTCTAAGTTCAGTCTCAGTATGATGTTCAAAGACCTTTTTCAGCTTTTCAAAGATTTGGACAATAGACTCCTGATCTTCCTCTGACAAGTTTTGAGTTTCCAGCTCCGCTGCACCTGTTAACTGTCCAATCACTACAGATGCTCTCTGCTTACCGGTCATCACATACATGTCCAACACATTACAAATCTTTCTCTTAAATACATCCAGGGTGCTTGTCTGGCCGTCATACTTGGGCAACCAGGCTGCATTAGGGATGTATGGCAGTGAGATCGGCATTATCGGGGCTACTGGTGCAGGTGCCGGCATTGCGCCGCTAGGTGGATTGGCAACTGCGGGCCCGGGGGGTTGTACATTTTGGGGCCTGACTGCATCCTTACTGAGAGCTCCGCTGGCCCTATTTATTTTGCTCCACCTGTATGTACACCCTCTATGACTACTATTCAGGATAGATTCCTCCTTTATCTGTCTATAGCAACTGTGCTGCTTATTATTTAGGTGTGTCTTATGATATCTGTATGTTTAGCACAGAGCTTTATAAGTATAGGAGATATAGATATAACTATATGGTGTCTCATATGATCTATGTGGTTCTACTGTTATGGTTATCTGTCTGTGAATATATTGATATCAATTTATCTAAGGAGTCTTTCACTGTATGGTGTAGTAATAGTGATTATTAACTGTATGCTTCATGGGTTATTTATTCTATATGTGGATCTAATATGCACTGGCACTTTTGGTCTTTTGTACTACTATATATTTATATTCTGAGTATTTAAGTCCGTATATGTGGTTGGATTATATTGTCTGTTCCCCTTGTTTTTACCTGTTTTTTCACGTCCTTAATAAAGTATACTATATATTTCATCACACCCTTTAGTCGCTTTTTCCTTCTCCTTTTTCCTAGCACACAGTACCCGGTTACACCAGGAACGAAATTCTGTTTGTGACGACAGAATTTTGTCTCGCGCCAAGGGCTTGGGGTACTCGGATCTCGGGCATACTGGTACGGGATGTCACGGGTGGTCGGTGCCCGAGTCCGTGCCCCTAGTGACAAAATAAAAAGGGGAATATTTACAGGGATTAAAGTTATTGTCAATTGTGACGCCACCTGTAGGTCCAGTGATGGCATCGGCGCTGCTGGGACCTCCGGGGTGATGGGTGGCAGTAAGGTGTTGTAGCTCTCTACAGGAAGAGCAGCTTCCCCAGGGCTGTAGGGTATGATAGTGGAATAGGGCAGCACGTAGGAATGGGGCAGCGTAGTTGTGGTGTGGGACACGTTGAAGAAGAGACACGCACACAATAAAGTCTTTTTCTGTACCTTTTACTGATGGTTCTCCAGGTATACGTCTAGGGTTGAAGGGTGCACTTTGGGATTTCCACACTGAGTGAAGTATAGGCCTCCTTGTCCTGTTTCCTTGTCTTGAGTCTGGAGTGTATGAAATTAGGCCTGACCTTTTCTGTTCTTTCACACCCGTGTTGTTGCACTGAGGGCTCTCGCTTGGCTACCGCTATTTCTCCTGCAGCTCCTGGCTCTCAAATGTGGGTACTGCGGGTGTCCGGGAAGCTCTGCCTTTCATCCTCACTCTCTGGACCTCACACTGGTTCTGGAAGTGCACTGATCTCAGGCCTAGCACGGCTCCGGTGACCAGGTTAGCTCCCTAGGCACTGAGCTGAACCTGACAGTTCTCCTAGCGACTGCACACTCTGGCTACCTCCGCCCCACCACCTGTATTTATAGGGTATCTGGCTTAACAGCAAACAGTAGAGCTCCCCCTACAGGCCTAGAGTGGAAGGTGTTGGGTGTATGTGAGTACCAGATGTGGAAATCCCTTAAGGTACCTTTACACGCCGTCACAACAGGATGGATACCAACTGCTACTTCACGTGCACGAGCACGGCCAAACGGTTACAAACGGTAATCGCACCCTCTTTACACGCCGCCACAAGGTACGCTACGCTACGCTACATCTACAGCTAGCTACATTGCCGGGTGTCTCAAGTAGCCATCTGTAGCTCATTTACACACCGCTACAAACAGCTACTATGGGCGGACCTGGTGCAGCAGGGACAGCACATAGGCGTGCTACAATTGTGGATTACGAGACGTCCGTACGCTGATAGGACAAAGCAATAATACCATGATTGGCCAGGCATCGCAGGAGGCTGATTAATACTTGACGCTCGAGCAATTGTGTAGTGTGACTCGTCAGCTCCTTAAATATGCCGCCCTGTGCGGCGACAACCAATCGCAACGCAGGAGCTTCCTCCAATGATCGCTGAAGGGGGCGCGGAAACCCGGAGCCTGTGTCACGCCCCAGCTACATAGCATGGTGTAGAAACAACCCTTCTGTTCCTTCTTTACACGCCGATACAGCTCGCTACAATCGGCTTTGTTGCCATCTGTTTATGGGCAGTGCACGGATACAGATGTATGTGTAGCCGGCTGTGTCGTCCCGTCTTCAGACGCCGCTACTACGGGCGATATTGGCGCGACAAGCTACATTTGTAGCCTGTAGCGGGTTGTATCCATCCTGTTGTGGCGGCGTGTAAAGGTACCTTTAGTGAACTAGTTGGTTCTGTGGCTTACCTGGCACAGTGCGCCACATATTACTCCCCCCCCCCAGTGTTTCCCCTGTTGTTTTGTGAATTGCTCTGTACACTGTTGGTCTTTGCGACATTGTCACGCATAGTCCCTGGAGTGACAGGAATGGACCGTAGTTATGTGGTATGCATGTTTCTCCTTGATTAAAACAGTTGTCTGAGATTTATTTTCAGATAAACAACGTTATTATTGTTCCTAGGTAGACAACGGCATTGCAGGCAAACCTTTTAATTTTAATGGTCCTGAGCATGACTACCAAACATAACCTATGGACACTGAGAAAGCGGGAAAGCGTGCGAGCACAGGGATAGATGCAGAAGCAGAATCTGTAGAGGTGCAACATTTCACAACGAGAAAAATATTAGTGGTGTCACTAGTTCTGAAGCTCTTGAAGCAGTGCACATGTCCCAGAAATTTGGTGGGACCCAACTATCTCCAGGCAAACTATATTGGCATGAACACTGTGAGGATCTGAAGTAGTGTGTTGTAGTAATCACCTGGGCAGGTTAATGATGCAAAAACGTTTATTTGTATCCATACATGGTATTACATCAACTCCAGGTAGATGGCAACAATGCAATGCCCCCAGTCCACAAGGTCAGAAACTAGCTGGCGACAATAGTCTTTAAATTCTTCCAGACAACTGATGTCACAACTGTAGCACGTGTTTCCAGGCCCAGCCGGCAAGAATAGTCCTCAGGATAGTTCCTAAACAAATCAGAAGGTAGATATCATGACTTGTAGCATGTATACCAGCTCCAGTTTCTATAGTCCATCCATGGGCTCCAGGACGTGGCCTAGGAACAGATCCTCTTGCTTACAATTCACAGCAAGGACTGACTAACTCTAACATGTGGCTTATTGTTCCAGAAGTCTAGTCTCCTGCCCTGTCTGTAGGATGTGTATTGGGGAAATCTCCTGCACAGAGGAAAGAAGATGCACCTGTGGCACCCCTGAGGGTCCAGTCTCCACACAGGTACTGCACCTCAGCCAGAGGTGTGGTACCCCACTCTCGGGTATGGAGGGGACACCACCGGTACCCACACACCAGCATCCAACACCACACCAACCCATGTCCTGGGATTCGAAAGGACCCTGTTTAGGGAGGACCCCATCCCAGGCTGGAAGGGAAGGGGGTAGAGGGTGCAGGTGGAGGAAGTGGTTAGGGGAACACACTAGGAACGAGGAACAACAAAGGACATAGAGGACGTGACTGACGTCGGGGAGAGGTAGGGATTACAAAGGAGGGAAAGAGTCAGGAGAGGAGATTTGGTGTCAGGGGTCTGACACGAGAGGACGAATGGAGAGAGGTGTCCTGGGGACTGGAGCTGGTTGGAGCTCATCCCAAGTACAAAGAAGGAGAAAGTCGATAGTGGAGCAAGTGAAGGGTTCCAGAGGGACAGAAGGGGTCCCAGGGCACTGGAAGTGAGGAATCTACCCGTGGTGGCCGTATCCAGGTCAACGGTGATTAAAGTTGGGTAAAGGGACTGGGCTATGGAAAGGGGACATACCCCAGACTTGTGGAGCGACTGAAGGACTCATCTAGCTAACCAGGGGTTGCAGTGACTTTAAGTGCAGCAGCCCAAGCCACACTTATTGGTTCAAAAGAGGCAGCCACATATGGTCAAGGGGACTAGGACGACATCACCCGATAGGACCCGAGGTTGCTGGCTCGGGACACTGAATGTGAGGTGCTGGGCAGGAGGGCGAGGGCCAGCATAGAGAGACAACCCAGGAAGGAACACTAGAAGGGGGTTCCCGGTAGAGGGTTCCCGAGTTATCCGAGAATTGGCTGGAACCCTGACCTGGAGGGCACAGCACCCCGCTGGTAGCTGGAAACACCTGGAGGCTTGTCTGAACTGTGAGTAAAGCCTAAAGACTGCACGTTGCTGTGTCCTCCATTGATTTCCTACATCCTCAGTCCGACACCCCACCGGTCCCTATCTCCTTTATAAACAGGATTCTACCCGTGGAGAGCAGAACATCTAGATGCGTTACCAACATCCCCTGAGGATCTGACTGCAGTGTTGGCTAACCATCCCCAATTGCCGAAACCCACGGGTGGCGTCACGTTAAATCCCATATAAAATTACTCCTACTTTTATGACACAGCCAGGGCCACGGAGTCGGGTCACAGCCCCGTGACCTTCCTTATAGAGAAACGTTTCCGAGTACCCCACGGCCCTGGTGGGCGTGTCACACCACCCCCACCAGATGCAGGACATTGAATGATAATGCAGAACTGATTGCATTATAGTGCATGAAAAGAGGCTTGAAATAACACCCTTGTACATCCCCTTCCCCTTTCAACTTGTGAACAATAAAATCAACTTAACCAGCGATCCGTGCTGGAAATGTCCGATAGTCATTAGCCTATGGCCAGCTCCTCACAAACACAATGTTTATTCAGTTGGACCCTAGTGTGAACCAGGGAGTCATAGGCTCCCTGCTCCACTACCCTCAATCCTATTGGCCACAGACAACTGAAGATCTATATCACATCAGCATTTTGGCATAGGCAGTACAATGACGTCATTGCTATGCCCTGCCTCCGCCAGCCCATTCTGTGTGCTGAGGAGAAGAGAACGATGTCTTTCATATTAGGGGAGTATAAACTGTATATCCTTTTGTGGATAGGGGCATAAAGATTACAATATTACTTTTGGTGGGGGTCATCATTACTTCTTAAGCAGGCATAAGTACTTTCTAAAGGGGCACTTAGGCATTGGTTTTTTTTTTGAACCATCATTTTTATTAGATTTCAATCATATAAATACTTGTACAGAATCAAGTAGAAATGTAACATATAGTTGAACTTCCATAGAAGAAGATTGTGTACAACAGTAGTTTACATATAATATCAAACAACTTGTACAATATAATGTTTCCATATCCCTCCCTTCTCCCACCCCAAAAGAAATTATCCACATGTATTTAACAATTATCTGTATGAATAAAGAAAACATTTACGATAATATAAACAGAGTTTCAATATTATTGCATCTCCTACCCCTAGCATCTCAGCCTGCCCAATGTACCCTCTAACTCTGCCAAGGCATACCATGTTGATGGTCGGAAGGGTAACATGAAATTTTTAATTTCTATATCTGTGAGTTCTTTTTCAATGAAACGTCTCCATTTGAAGAAGAATTTTTTGGCCAATTTACTTAGGTTGCGGAGCGTATCTATGGATTCAAGTACCAATGTGTGTTGTAACGTCGTTTTCAATTGGGCAAGGTCTGGTGGTCTGTCATTGAGCCAGTATTGGAGTAAAAGTCTCTTTGCTACCAGCGCAATGTAGTGCCATAATATGTGGGGTTGTCTTATCGTGTGAGAAGTTGGGTGGTAATGAAAAATCCATCGTAACGGGTCTAGCTCTCCTATATCTCCACAGATCTCTCTAGTCCATATATCTATTGCTCTCCAATATTTCTGGACCTCGGAGCAGGACCATAAGCCGTGTTCCAGATCGGTCATAAGTGATTTACATTTTGGACAATGGACCCATCTTTCCTGGTTGGTCTGATTGGTTTTAGAGGGAGGGATGTTGAAGCCCTGAATGGTGCCGTGCATGATCCTAAATTGTGTGTCTTTCCATCTCTCATTAATAACATGCTGTCTGACCGTGCCCCATCCCTCAAGAATCTTCTGAGGAAGTTCCGGGTCTGTGAATAGGCATTGTTTTAAGGGGCATCATAACTTTTTTAAGGGCACTAAGGTGACAATAGCAATTTCTAAAGTGGGCACTCAGAGAACATTATTTCATTTAAAGGGAATCTGCCAGGTCAAAATTCCATTTGTAACTGATATAATTTTCTAATTCCTCTGATGAAGCTCTTTCTATTCATGTATTTCTTTTATTTATACTCCCTCCTATACTCTGTAAACTGCAACTAAAGAGATTCATTCCATCTGTCAATCATAGTGAGTGATCATTTAATTCTCTGCTGCGCACTGCCCAGGAATGAATATTCACGTAGTGACATCACTGCACACAAGGAAAGTTGAGTAGAAACCACTCACATTGGTGGATCTGTATCCTGCTGTCTGCTCTCCTTGCTTGCAGGAAAATAAATGTTCAAATAAACACATAGAATTTCTCACAGACAGCACAGCTTCAGCTCAGAGCAACAAATGGAGGAGATTGCCTTACCTAGCTGAGCTATCAGATATGTGCCTACGATCTCTCCCAACCCCACCCAATCAGAAGCACCGTGCAAGACAGCAGAATGGAAATGAAACAAACAGTGAGGCAGAGCTTGCAGGACAGGAAAATGAAACTAGAAGTGAGGCACAGAGCTCAGGGGAGAGAGAATAACAGCCTGGGAAGGAGTGAATAATAAATGAACATTTACATACTGCAGACTGTTAAGCAGTAAAGTAATTGACTGGACTAGTGAAGCAGCTGCCTGCTGGGTGTGAAGATGCTTATAGCAAGAGAACTACAAAGGGTACAGTAATGATTTTTATAGATTCTGAAAGGTCTGCTCAGGTACTATTCAAGGATACTATTAGTATCATGCTGAAAAATGACCAGACAGAGTCCATTTAAGGAGGAACTGTTAGTGGGTTAGGGCGTAGTACTTACTTTGCCCAGGCATTGGCACCCCATGCCACCCCTGTAGTTATGGCTCATTTCTAAAGACTTTGGACATTTATTAAATATATTAAAAAAAAAAGATCTCAATGTTAGAGATCCACAACAAATTATGAACAGTGGTTTTCAGCTGAAGTTCTGGCCGCAGTTATCATAGAAAATTAGTTTATGCAGATGTGGAATCCTTGGACAGAGGATGAATTGGAAATATTTGAGTTTTCCTTATATAGAGATCTGGATGAGTCAGAGTAATACCGCTCTCTGAATTCTTCTACCCCCATGATATACGGCTGACGGCTCCAGGCTCACCACCACCGCACTCATTCTACTATATCCTATTTTCAGCTTTCAGTCAGTCTGAAATCACAGGGAAACTTCTTTTTTTACCAGTAATTAAAGGAAGGGAACGCTACCAACTATCGTTTATAGGAAACCAGTTATTTTTGTGCAGTGTCCAGCGCTGTGGTCTCTTTCATGGAGCTGGAAACTGTCATTTCCCTAAAAACGGTTGTGCAGAAATAGAGGTGAAAAAAGACTGAATGTGACTTTCTATTGTGTTTAAAGCTAAATATTACTTCATCTCGAGGTTATTATTTTTCTTTTAATAATTATTACTTTTATTTATTTCTCATCTGTTTTTATCTCCATTTCGTATTTGCTTTGCAGCAAGTGCCTGGAAATAGGAAAACTACTCGGAGCCTGTCTCACTGAGTTATATAATAGGTGGTGAGCCGGCTCTGAGCAGGGAGGACGAGCGGCCTCTATTACTTATTGTCAATGCTGTCATTCTGTGTTATGTGAGAACCGAGGGATTCACTTAGGATATAGCGGGTCACAAATGGAGCTAGACGATTACTAGTCAAAAAGATTCTTTATTTAGGGACACAGGGAACAAGGAACTGATAAAGTGTCAGTGCGTCTCATAATTCACCACAAGGAATATTTACATACACCCACTCCAAAGGCCCAAGGTCAAAGTGCTGTACCAAAGACTTTCTTGTGTGTGTCCACAGGAACAATTTGCCTACCAAAGTATAGATCAGGAACCAAGAAGTCTCCTCTCTACCAAACTAGTGTAAACTAGTGAGTTTCTTTGGAGCAGAAGTATGACTATCAAACTTAACACCATGTCAATACCAACCATATACAATATATACTGTATATACACTACTGCATTTCCTTTGGAAGTTCACTGAGCTATAGGTTGGATTTCTGCTGAAGGGAAAAAAACAAAGAAAACCTCTTTAAATCTTCTTCCTTAGCGAGTGTGACAAGCTGAGTGTGACCGGAGTGTAAGTGCGAACGGAAGTAAGTGTGTGACTTGTAATTCAGTGACTTTGGATTCACAGAGTTTGGAAGGGAGGACTTACTGAATTGCTGGTTGTATTTTATTAATACTTTACATTTCTTTTTACTTATTACCTTCCTGGTGCAATCCCCATTAGGAAATGAGCTCCATAATTGACAATGCCATCCGGTGTACATCTTGCCACATGTATGCAATCCTTGAACAGCCGGTAGAAGGTGTATACTGCTGTGTGAGATGTGAGCACACTGTGCATTTGGAAGCCCAGATACTGGATCTAAATCAACAGCTGGCGACACTAAGATCCATACACGATATGGAAAGGAGTCTGCTGCTCACTGAACAGCTGCTCAATGGGATAGATGTGGGGGAGGATGGTTGGATGGAACTGCAGGACTGTGAGGCAGCTAGCTGGGTGACAGTTAGAAGGCGAGGTAGAGGGAAGAGTGCCAGGGAGGCTAGTCCTTATCTGGCATACCCCAATAAATTTGCTAAGTTGGCAGATGAGGGGGGTGTCAGTACAGGGATAGCACTGCTGCAGCATGGCATGTCCTTTGCAAGCCAGAGGAGTGTCTGCTCCAGTAAGGGGGAAAAGGAGAGCAGGGCAGGCCAGACAGGTGCTGGTAGTGGGGGACTCAATTATTAGGGGAACAGATAGGGCAATTTGTCACAAAGACAGGGATTGTCGAACAGTGTGCTGCCTACCTGGCGCTCGAGTCCGGCACATCGCTGATTGGGTTGACAGATTACTGGGAGGGGCTGGTGAGGATCCAGCGGTCATGGTGCACATTGGCACAAATGACAAAGTTACAGGTAAGTGGAAGGTCCTTAAAGATGATTTCAGGGAATTAGGATGCAAGCTTAAAGCAAGGACCTTCAAGGTAGTATTCTCTGAAATACTGCCTGTACCATGTGCCACACCATAAAGGCAATGGGAGGTTAGGGAGATAAATAAGTGGCTCAGGTATTGGTGTAGGAAGGAGGGGTTTGGGTTCCTGGACAACTGGGCCGAATTCTCTGTTGGCTACAGGTTCTATGCTAGGGACGGGCTGCACCTCAATGGGGAGGGTGCAGCTGTGCTGGGGGAGAAAATGGCTAGAAGGTTGGAGGAGTGTTTAAACTAGGGATTGGGGGGGAGGGTATTTATTGTACAGGAGGGGAAGATAGTGTAAATAATAACATGGGCACAAATAATGAAATTGGCATGGGGGGTGCGGTTAGAACAGTCAATTTAGTAGGAAGAAATAAAGGTAAAGAGAGATGCATAAAGTGCATGCACACTAATACCAGAAGCCTCACCAACAAAATGGAGGAATTAGAATTAATTTTGTTGGAAAATAATTATGACATGGTGGGGATATCGGAGACATGGCTGGACGAGAGCCATGACTGGGCTGTTAATTTACAGGGCTAGAGTCTGTTCAGAAATGACCGTACAAATAAGTGAGGGATAGGTGTGTATTTATATGTAAAATCATCCTTAAAACTCATCCTGCGTGATAATATAGGTGAATCTAATGGGAATGTAGAGTCCCTGTGGGTGGAGATAAGGGGAGGGGGAAAAAATAACAAATTACTGATAGGAGTTTGCTATATGTCTCCAACAATAATGGTGGTGGAGGAGAATATCCTCATAAAGCAAATAGATGAAGCAGCGACTCAGGGAGAAGTCATTATTATGGGGGACTTCAACTACCCTGAAATTCATTGGGGAACAGAAACCTGCAGTTCCAGCAAAGGTAATAAGTTTTTGAAAACTATGAGAGACAATTACCTTTCACAACTGGTTCAGGAACCAACAAGAAGGGGGGCACTGCTGGACCTAATATTAACCAACAGGCCGGACCGCATATCAAATATACGGGTTGGAGGTCACTTGGGCAATAGTGATCACAAAATAATACATTTTCAAGTATCCTTTAATAAGATGTGTAGTAGAGGGGCTACAAGGACACTAAACTTCAGGAAGGTAAATTTCCAACGGTTGAGAAATGATCTTAGTGCAACAAACTGGGACGATATCCTGAGACATAAAAGTACACAAAGCAAGTGGGAGACGTTTATTAGCATCCTGAATAGGGCCTGTGCACAATATATACCCTATGGGAATAAACATGCTAGAAATAAGAGGAAACCACTATGGCTAAATAAGGCTGTAACGGGTGCAATACGTAACAAAAAGAAAGCATTTAGGGAATTAAAGAAAGTAGGTAGTGATGAGGCATTAAATAAATACAAAAAATTAAATAACATCTGTAAAAAGCAAATCAAGGCAGCAAAGATTGAGACAGAAAGACTCATTGCCAGAGAAAGTAAAAAAAAAATCCCAAAATATTCTTTTACTACATAAATAGTAAGAAACTAAAAAATGATTGTGTTGGCCCCCTTAAAAATAGTCTGGGTGAAATGGTGGATGAGGATGAGGAAAAAGTCAATAAGCTAAATGACTTTTTTTGCAACAGTATTGACACAAGAATATCCCATTAAGAAAGACGTAGTTGGGAGGCACAGTACACGTGATCCACCAGTCACATGCTTAAAAGACTAGTGTATAGAAAAAGAATAGAAAGCATGTATCCTGACCGGGATCAGGGTTTTATAGAAAAAAGACTCATATAAGTAGTCAAAAGATTTATTTATTGTGCATATATACAAAAACAGGAAACAAACGAACAATTAAAAACCATTAAAAGGTGGGAACCACCGAGAAGCTATGGCCTTGTATTATCTAACATAATATACCAAACAATGATAGTACAGCAGTATACACTGCTTATTATGAGAGGATGATGAAAGGGACTCTGGCAATGAAATAGCAGACTCTGTCACAAAAGAATCAATAAACCCATCAAAGGAATATATAATGCAAAAAGATGTGCTACTGGTCTTCACACACAAAACCAAATCAGAGGTGCATGCCTATCAAATGAAGGTTTGGAGTAAAAAGATGGAGAGGCAACTGACTAAACCTCTAGATCCCTGTAAAGGGAGGACAGAGATTTATCATTGAATCCTCAATCACCATATGCTCAAGGAATAATGTCACTTAGATATGAGCTCCCCTATCTTTGGGGGAAGACAGAGCCAACCTATATTGATACATTATTATGTTGAACCAACAGTCCCTAAAAAAGGAAAAGAAGAAGATAAGAGGTAAATGGTAGGACTTCAAGTGCACTAATCAGTGTCACTATGTCCAAAAATAATTACCAGAGGTATCATCATCCGTGAGACAAGGCAGATAGTACAGCAGGAATTAAGTACCATCATAGATAAACTATTATTTTTAATCTTTAAAGATTTCATAATAACAGGGTCTGTACCACAGGACTCGCATATAGCAAATGTGGTGCCAATATTCAAAAAGGGGACAAAAACTGAACTTGGAAATTATAGGCCAGTAAGCTTAACTTCTACTGTTGGTAAAATCCTAGAGGGTTTTCTAAGAGATGCTATACTGGAGTATCTGAAGAAAAATAACCCTATGACCCAATATCAACATGGTTTACAAGGGACCGTTCTTGTCAAAGTAACCTGATAGGCTTCTATGAAGAGGTAAGTTCTGGACTGGACCAAAGAAATGCAGTGGACATGGTGTATATTGACTTTTCAAAAGCTATGAGAGCAATGGGGATAGGGGAAAATATTTGTAAGTGCGTTAAGAACTGGCTCAGTGATAGGAAACAAAGGGTGGTTATTAATGGAACACACTCAGAATGGGTCACAGTTAACAGTGGGGCACCATAGGGGTCAGTATTGGGCCCGCTTCTTTTTAATATATTTATAAATGACCTTGTAGGGGGCATACAGAATAGAATCCCAATATTTGAAGATGACACTAAACTCTGTAGGGTAATCAATACAGAGGAGGACAATTTTATATTACAGGAGGATTTCTGTAAATTAGAAGCTTGGGCTGATAAATGGCAAATGAGCTTTAATAGGGATAAATGTAAGATCATGCACTTGCACAAGTGCACTTGCACTTGCACACATGCATCATGCACAAAGTGAATACTTTGTTTTGTTGGTCTACTAGGCATTGCTCCCACCTAGCCAGAATCCTACTCCACACTGATGAGGGGCAACACCTCGAAACAGCTGTCTGTGGATGGATACCTGGCCTTGGTATTCCCTTGTCATATCTTTAAGCTTGTAAAGAGCTGGATATTGACTCAAAGGGCCACTTAATATGGTGGTTATCATGGCTAGGTCCTTCACTAGAGGAAGATCTGGCTAGTCCTGTGTTGAGACTCCTAAACGAGGCTCCACAGACTCTATTTGCATATTCTAAATTCCCAGGGGGCAATGGACCTAGGAATTCACTGTGTTGAACGCTTTAGCCGGCTGCCAGCAGTGTTTTCTTGAACTGGTCTCCCTGAGATCAGTGAATACTTTGTTTTGTTGGTCTACTAGGCATTGCTTCCACCTAGCCAGAATCCTACTCCACACTGATGAGGGGCAACACCCCGAAACAGCTGTCTGTGGATGGATACCTGGCCTTGGTATTCCCTTGTCATATCTTTAAGCTTGTAAAGAGCTGGATATTGACTCAAAGGGCCACTTAATATGGTGGTTATCATGGCTAGGTCCTTCACTAAAGGAAGATCTGGCTAGTCCTGTGTTGAGACTCCTAAACGAGGCGCCACAGACTCTATTTGCATATTCTAAATTCCCAGGGGGCAATGGACCTAGGAATTCACTGTGTTGAGTGCTTTAGCCGGCTGCCCTCAGTGTTTTCTTGAACTGGTCTCTCTGAGATCAGTGAATACTTTGTTTTGTTGGTCTACTAGGCATTGCTCCCACCTAGCCAGAATCCTACTCCACACTGATGAGGGGCAACACCCCGAAACAGCTTTCTGTGGATGGATATCTGGCCTTGGTATTCCCTTGTCATATCTTTAAGCTTGTAAAGAGCTGGATATTGACTCAAAGGGCCACTTAACATGGTGGTTATCATGGCTAGGTCCTTCACTAGAGGAAGATCTGGCTAGTCCTGTGTTGAGACTCCTAAACGAGGCTCCACAGACTTTATTTGCATATTCTAAATTCCCAGGGGGCAATGGACCTAGGAATTCACTGTGTTGAGTGCTTTAGCCAGCTGCCCGCAGTGTTTTCTTGAACTGGTCTCCCTGAGATCAGTGAATACTTTGTTTTGTTGGTCTACCAGGCATTGCTCCCACCTAGCCAGAATCCTACTCCACACTGATGAGGGGCAACACCCCGAAACAGCTGTCTGTGGATGGATACCTGGCCTTGGTATTCCCTTGTCATATCTTTAAGCTTGTAAAGAGCTGGATATTGACTCAAAGGGCCACTTAATATGGTGGATATCATGGCTAGGTCCTTCACTAGAGGAAGATCTGGCTAGTCCTGTGTTGAGACTCCTAAACGAGGCTCCACAGACTCTATTTGCATATTGAAAAATATTTGGTACTCAGAAGTGGGCTGTTAAGCAGTTCTGGGGAATCACAGAAGTCAAGACCTGGCTTCCGCGACCCTGGGTTAAGTTGTTAAAGGAGTTCTTGGCTTAATAGAGAAAGGGGTGATGAAAGGGAAAGTTAGTTGTGACGCCACGCGTAGTTTGTAGCTGTTAGTGGCCACCGCTGCAGCAGAACCTCTGGGGACGATGGACGGGCAGCTGGGAAGGAGCGGCACTCCATGGGCGGAGCGGATCCCCAGGGCAGTGGATGTATTAAGGGTGTAGGGTGCAGGATGGCGGGCGCAAAGCAACAGACAGACTCACGGTTAGTTGGTTTCTCAATCCTTTTACTGATGCAGCTGGAATACTGACAAGCGATGGTATATGGAGTCCTTGCACCTGAGAGCAACTCGGGGTTCTCCTCAACCAACAGGTTCTGAGGCCTCCTTGCTGCACCTTGTTGGTAGGTCCCTGTTGCTACTTAAGCTGAGCTGTTGGCACTCCCTCTCTCCTGCTTGGTTCCGATATGGAAGGCAACTTGAACCCTTCTTTAGCCCCACGTCTCAGGCGGCTGTTCCCGGGCTCTTCACACTGTTTTGCCTCCGAGCACAGTGTGGCTGAGGAACTTGGAATTCCCCACCTCCCGGTATTGGCTGCCGGGTCATTAGGCCCTGCACAGCCTCAGACTCCGATGTCTGTTTTGTGGCACTTCTCCTCTGGGGTGAGCACGACACCGCTCCGCTCCCAGGCTCTCCTCTCCTTCCTCAGACCCCTGCCTTGGGTCCCTTATGCTAGACTGCGCTATCCTGGGACAAGCTTAGCACTGCTCCAGTCCACAGGATGTCTTCCTCAGTCCTCCTAGGAACTGAACTGACTAACTCTGCACCAGACCAGAATTTATAGGGGAGCTTACCCGGAATCCGGGTTTAGGTCTCCCCCCTTCAGGTCTGGAGGCAGAAAGGTGTTGTGTGAGGTTTCTGTCTGGTGTGGAAACCCTCTGTTGCTGTCAAGTGTGACACTACCACCAGGGGGTGATAATGACACTGTGGCACTTGATCTCTGGATTGACACCATAAATTGCAGCAGCATATATGTGATAGGATGCTTTCACATCTGCATTTCTCGGCATTTCTGGCAGATCTGGCAGCTTGACAGATCTGTCGGTAGAAGGAAGACTTGCGGCAAGACTGCACTTGGCTTAATGCATTCCCTATTGGGCATGCGGACATGTGCAACACTTGCGGTTTTGTACTTGCGACACTTGCGGCGAGTCAGAATACTGCTGCTAGCAGCGTTTTTTGTACATCACCGCAAGTGCCTTGTTGGCTGGATTGTGGCAAAACCGCAAGTCCCGCACATGTCCGCAAGTCCCATAAGGAACGCATTAGGCCGAAAGCAGTCTTGCTGCAAGTGATCCGGCAGATCAGGCAAAACTGCACAATCTGCTGCAAATGCCGAGATAAGCTGATGTAAAAGCAGCCTTAAGGGGTTATTCCCAAAAGCATCTTATTCCCTATCACTAGGTAAGGGAATAAATTGCTGATAGCTCAAGGTCCGAATGCAGGGCCCCCCCAGCAATCCTGGGACCCCCATTGAGCCCACATCTCAACATCACCAAGTCTTACATGAAGAGACAGAAGGATTTTCATATGCCTCGGAAGATCTGTGGTTAGTTCTTCAAGATGTTTGGAACAAACAAGTTGGACGTTCCTTCAAAAATTGTGTACAAGTGTATCATGGAGAAGTGATGCTGTCACACCAAGCATTGATCTGATGTAGATTTCTCTTTTCTTCTTTCATTTTGTTAATTTTTCATTTTCATCTTGTTAATTTATTAAAATAAATGATTAACACTTCAATTTTTGATAGTATTCATACTTTGCAGATTTTTTCCAGAACCTCATAAAGCATTTGCATAGTACTGTACTTCATCTATTAGCCCATGGGACAGATTGATCCAACTTGTACTCTTCTTATAGAGAAACATATTGAATTAAATACCATTCAATTTCCAGTCTGGAACATAACAATTTATTTCAATAGTTCACATAATGATCCTGAAGGCGGTTGTTGAGGAATGAAACCATGAAGTCGGTATTATATTCCTCATCAGCGTAACCACAAATGTACTCGTTCTATAGCCAGTACTGACGTCAATAGGAAGAGACCTGTTTCTAAGGTAATATCCAGTGGATGAGCTTCTCTGAGTCATGGCTTATAAGTGCTAAACATGTATTTATATCTGCCAGCTGCGCTCAACTAACAGTGACAGGTCCGGGAACATTCTCCGATCACCAATCAAAACACTTGTCTCTAAATTAGATGATAAAATATGCCTAATGTTCACTTCTGCTCGAGGAAACTGGCCAGGGATCCAGAAAATGTATTGATGTCATTGGACTGGATTTGCGGTATATAGAGAACCGTAACCCTGCCCATATAGTCTACTCTCGGTACAACCCAAATTATATGTTCCTGTCGAAGGGTTAACTCAATAACAAAATATGGGCATTCTCCAGTTTTTGCTATATATGAATCACAATCAGCATGGAAACAATATTGAGGCACTTTATAGATTAAAACAGCATTCCAGCAAAATGTATTTTTGCACGTAAAATGGTAATTCAATAGTAATATTGCAGCTGTTTAATTTGTTTCATCACATCTCAGTTGCACCTACATATTTTCCCCCTTTCATTATGAGCAGTTGTGTCCTGTGAACTCTTCTCTGACTACCAGTACATCACATGCTCTCCAGTGTAAACAGTGTAAACAGGAAGTCAGTCTGATCACTTCCTGTAAGCTACAGGATGACATCATCATCTCCTGGACGCTCTCAGGCCCATTGCCTTCCAGCTAGATTCATCCTCCTTGATACTATATATATTAATTATGCAGCATTGTGGTTGTCCACCTTTGTGGACAGTTTGCTTCTTTTGTTTTTATAATTTTTGCGATCGAGTTGGATTAAATATTATACATAGTTAGCTTTCTGTAGGTTTTATGTTGCACTGTCTATGGCTGGCTGCAGAATGAATTACGTGTGAGAATCAAATGGCTCAAAATGTTCAATCAAATCCTGTCATGCAGATGAAGGGTTGGGAAACCACAGTGTCTGGGTCGTCCCACCTCCATCCAACTGGTTCCTGTACAGACTTGTACTCCAATTGAGCAGTCCCTAAAGGCACCTGGAATATCCATAATCGCACGATTAGGAGATGACTGCTCAGGCCTAGCTTCCTTATTGGCTGTTGAGAGTTTAATGTATCTCCTAAAGAACTACGGGAGAGGTTGCAAAGCACAAGACCCACAACAAGGCAAGCATACAGAGAGAGACTACATGACTGTGAATGTAAGGAAGCAGGGACAGTGTACACCTAAGCTGTCCCTTCAGCTAGGGATCCCTAGGCTAATGCCTGTACCACGATTACCCTGAAAGGTTGAGATGCCTGGGTCTTGAACCTTGCTAAGCTCCCTGATAAGACTCACCGAGATGTCTCCCCTCTAACCCCAAGGGAGTGAAGGCGCTGGAGAGCAAGGAAACACAGGGAACTCAGGCAAGGCAACAGATATAGCAGCATTCCAAGAAGTTCTCAAGATAAATGCTTTACTGCTGCAAAAGCATTGACATCACAGCTTAGGTTGGCTTCACACTACGATTTTTTTGGATCCGGGGTTGTCCGGTGTTTTCGTTTTTTGCCCTGGACACAAAATCTGACCTTGCAGCATTTTTTGTGTACGGAGCAAAAATCAAACAAAACCGGAGATGAGCCGGGGTGATCCGGCGCCCATAACATGGGAGTCTATATGTGCCGGATCCAGCAGAAAATAGTGCGGTTCCTGGACGTCGGGTGCTGAAATTGCGGCAGCTGTTAAAAGCAGTCACCGCTGAATTTCAACACCTGGAGAGCTCCGCTGCTGAAATTTCAGCACCACTGCCAGCTCCCCTGCAAGCCACTGTGCTGATATTTCAGCACTGGACAGAGACACAGATGATTCCGTCACAAAACAGGATCGGAGGGCAGATTTGCCCTCCGGTTCTATTTGTCCGGGGCTGTCAGGTTCTGTCCGGTGTATCCGGCAAAACACCGGAGAGAACCTGACAGAGAAAAAACATTGTGTGAAGCCGGCCTGAGATACAAGTTTTATACCTGGCATGGAGTGAGGTCAGGGGTGGTTAGATATAGCTGAAGGAGGAGATAATCACAAGCTGCAGCTGGAGAGAAGGCTTAGATAATACTCTGCCAGCAGGGAAGAGGTTTGTAACCCCTTCAGCATAGAAGAGGATGTACACCAGCAAAACAACATTAATTAAACTGTACAGAAGGCCTGCAATCTTTTCAATGCAGAGACCTCCTGATCTCAGGACCAGAGGTGACATCAGGACGAGGCACACTCATGAATAACCCAATGTGAACATTTTTAAGCCCATAATATATACAATTGTTCCTAAAGATGGACAATTCCTTTAACTTCTCGTCCCTTAACCAGGAGAAGTTTACACTATACACTTTTTAATTAATCAATTTGAGGTAATATGAACAATGGAGCCCCAATGAATAGACATGCTCTATACTGACTTAGAAGTTATTGCCCATGTATGATGACGTCACTTTAAAGACTAGGACTCTCACTAGAGTTTTTCATTACTTACATCCTTTTTTTTTTGTAAATAATTATAATAGTAATTTTTGAAAAACTTTTGTAAGCTGACAAATCAAAGAGTGCAGGCGATGGGGACTAATGTCCTTAAACTGGTGGGGGTCGTAGTGGTCAGGTATGAGGGATTATACATTTAATATACGACATATCTAATAAAATCACATTCCATAAAAATCTATGGTAGGAAAACATGTTGTGAATTTATCATCACTGTCTCATCTTGCATTTCAATAACCCATTAGTGTTTATGAGCCGCCACCTCTAGAAAGTGAATCATATAGGAGTATTTTTAGTGCAGGATCCAAGCGATTAGAGCGGTGCCTACAGCAGTTATCACTGTTACAACATACAGCACAGCTTACGTTGACCCTCATAGGGCTTGATGCTATATTTTTACCAGGACCCCTCACCCCAACAGTTCTGTGTCATTGTGCACCATGATTTCACACACTATACATTTAAGTTATTATACAAATAGCCAGATCTGTATTCATTGGAGTGCAAGTCCCAACCTACAAAGATGCAAACCACATGGTCTCTTTGAGAATCTATCTGCAAGTTTTTTGGTGCAGTATGTAAGCAGAGGGCAGGGATTAAAAAAACAAAAGTCAGTTGTGCCTCTCTTATCAGTCTGTGTGCTGTTTTTTACGTAAACTAATGCCTTTTCAATAAGTGATTACCATCACTGGACTAGATTGTCACACGTAGGGCAGTCCAACACACCCCCTGCTGAGATTGACACTTTGCTGTCAATGTACAATCTCTACTGAGAGCCTGGTGTGGGTGGGGGCAGCTCTCCTAGCTCTGCTGTGTTGCTAAAGCTATCCTTGGATTCAGAATTTCTTTGCTGCTCTCAGATGAGGTAGCAAAAGATTCCTTTTTTTGCTCCCCTGTCAGTGTTTGCTACTGGAAATAAAAAGAAAATCACAGCACCTTATACAATGATAGCAAAATGCTCCTAAAGAGTGAAAGAGTCAACCTCAAGCTGCCATATAGTGACCTCCACATGCAGTGTTGGATGCTTGTTTCCCAACATGTAAAGTACATCCATACAAAACCAAAAAGTGTTGGCTGGTTGCGCCCATATACTGGTCAACAATATGTACAATATGAAATCTCCCCATCTTTATTGTGCGATGCTCTCCTTATCCTAAAGCAAAAATATAGCAATCTCTCAAAGTTGATGGATCCCTGTGTCAGGGGCGTAGCTGGGGGCAATCAGGGTATATTGGTGATAGAGGGGGTGCTTCCACCAGCTGCCGTAGGTGCAGGGCTAGAACAGTGACCTGAATATTTGCCCTGGGAGGAGGAAACCCTAGAACTAGTTGTGGTTGGGGAATCTGTAGGACACGATGAGCCAAAAAAATTGACTCTCACTTTGCAAGAATAGACTGGGCTGTGAACACTTGAGTATTTTGTTGATATGTAATTATCATTAAATGATCCTTGTATTATAAGAAAATGTATTAACCTTATTAACATTATGACTTGTAATGTTTTTATTTTTCAGGATCTGGGGCTGTGTGATGGTTTATTTTCAGTGCTCTGAGCTGTCATTTCTACTAATATCATTTTGGGGTAGATGCAATGTTTTTATTGCTTCTTTCTGCATTTTACTGTAATGTTGCAGCGACCAAAAAAAATCATAAATCTGGGGGTTGATTTTTTTTCTCGTTACGCCATTTACCGATCAGATTAATTTATTTTATCCTTTAATAGATGGGTATTTCTGCACTCAGATATACCATATATGGGTATTTTTAATTTTACTGTTTTATTAAAAATGTAGCAAAAAGGGGGTGATTTGAATCTTCGTGTTTTTTATTTTATTTTTTCATATTTTGAAATGTTTTTTTTAACTTTTTGCTGGATGTAATAGTCTCCTTAGGGCACTTGAAGCTTCATTCGTCCGATCACTTGTGCTATACATGTGGCTCCCCTGTGGTCTGGTCACCACAGAGCTACTGCATCTAATCCAGCGGTGTGGTATCCCACTCCCAGGTAAGGAGGCGACACAAACTCGAGACACACACACCTGCACCCAACACCCATCCTGACTCCTGGCCAGGAGATGAAGGGTGGAAGAAGCAGACCCCATCACTGGCTGGAGGAGGGAACACGTTTGGGGGGGGGGTGGGGCAGGAAGTTAGTTAGGAGTCGAAGACAGAAAGGAGAAAGAAGATGGAAGAAAAAGGAGAGCAAACTGAGAAAGTTGGAGTTCTAGCAGAATTCTGGCGCTGGGGATGAGTGGGGACCAGTGGATAGGTCGCCTATGGATCCCAGGCCAGGGTGAACCCCGAATTCACTTCAACCCTACGTCATGGTGGAGGAACTGGTTGTTAGAGGGGATCAGCCCCAATCTGGCAACAATACTGCAAGTTTAATATAGAAAACCAGTGGTTCCTGAACTTTATGTGCAGTGGCTATCTTTCGTGGACAATCCCAGGTACAGTGGCTAGACACAGAGACAAAAGGATGTGCTGACTGTCGCTCGACAAGGCTCGCAGCCACCTGCTTGGGATCCTGTAGAACGAAGGCGCAGAGCAGGAGTAGAGGAAGATCAGCTCAGAGGGAAAAAAGGGCAACTTGGAAGGGCATACGAGAAGGTGTCTCGGTGGAGTGACCCTGAACTGCCAAGGGGGTTGACTGGATTGCTGACCCGAAGGACATGGTGCCTGGGCTGGGCCTGGTAACACTGAGAACTGTGAGTTAAGGTGAAAGAACTGCACCCTTTGTGTCCTCTGACTTATTTCTGCGCCTCACTGCAGTTGTATCACAACCACGACAACTATCACTGTTGCAGCCCTGCTCCCTGCATCCTGTATTTCCCGCCATCATCCTCCATATAAAGTTTCTCAACCCCTGGGGGCCCGCTTCACCTGTGGGAAGTGTTCCATTGCAGCTGCTACTCCATCTATCCCCAGGGCTCAAACAGCAGCGCTGGTCATCCCTGACCAGGTACCACAGGGACAGACTACAAATCCCCTGTATATATCGCTTCATCTGCTCGGCCAGGGCCACAGAACTGGGTCATCGCCACCGTGACCTCCCTGAAAGACTGCCAGCCCGGCTACCGAGTACCCCGGGCCCTTACAGCCGCTTCTTACATAGCAGTGAATCACCACTGCTCTGTATAGCAGAAATCACAATCTCCTATGAATGCCTGGTCACTCACAGGAGGATCGTAATGACAGGCTCAAGGGTCATTAGCTTCCCCCGGCTGTCATGACAATCCATCATCGCCCTCGATCACTTCCTGGTGTGTCGATGAGGATAAGAAATTACACGCCCCTGCTCGTACATGTTAGGGTATGTGCTCACGGTAAGGAGGCGCTCTGTCTTGGATGCAGTGCCTTCAGCAATGGGTTAATTCTGAACTACCGGTGACTGATAGAGGCATATGATGGATGACTATATGTGCAGGGAATGATGCAGGCTCAGCATGTGAGCCTGCATCAAAGGAAGAGACAAGTCAAAAGGTGTGAAAGTGTAAAGTTTGATGCCTATTTTTTGGATTTTAATCTACATGGTGACAGAGAAATGTGGAAGCCACACAGTTTGTTAACGGATGAGTTGTAATAAGCCGATGCATGGAATATTTCTTTCTCCCCTAATTATTACCTCGGTTGCTGAGAGACTCGTCAGTGTCCGTGACATCCATTGTTCATTGCACTTTGTGTTTACCATGCGGATCCGCTGAGGCTGGTTCACTAAATCACAAATGAGACATCTATTTGTCTATGAGCTTGGAGACAAATCTATTAGTGATCCTCTTAGCGATTCTTTCAGTGATTCTTAAGCTCTAGTGATGCTTTACACATTATAAGGTGTCAGTCGAACAATGCTTCAGCCGATCTTTCAGCTGGCAGCCAACTTGGTCGTTTCACCCATACACAGAAGTGATTTTTCAGCCAAGCTCTCTGGTGTTCTGTATGAAAGAGCTGCTGCCAACCATCACTGCCAGTGGCTTATCTCTAGGAGAACAAAATGATCGGCCGTACGAAATCATACCCGATCAATATCTCCCCGAGAATCAATAGGCAGGCCAACATACTTGTCAAAGTGTCAGATGAAAACAATACGTTTGGTGGGTGTAAGTGACAATTGTTAAATGTGCATTGTGGCACCCCATGGGTTAATGTGCCACAGTAACATCACACGGGTTCCCTCCCCACAACACACTGACCTACACTAGCACCTCTGGGCCAGGAGGGGGAGCACAACCTGCTCTCTTATATACTCCAGGTCCACAGGAAGTAGTTAGTTCGTCTAGAGGAGAGCTCTAGAAGAGTTCAGTTCCTGGGAGAACTGAGAGAGGGACTGTAGTGTCAAAGAAGCTGCCTCAGGCTTCTCTACAGTCTGCTCTTAGATTCCAGGCCTAGCTAGGGTCTGAGGAGAGGAGAACCGAAAGACAGAGGAACACATCTGGGAGCTTAAGTGCCACCATCACTCGCCCCAAAGAAGCGCACAGAACGGACACCGGATCGGCACTGTGACTGACACACACAGCACAGTGAATCCAGGAGTAGTGGAGTCTCTAGACCACCACAGTACCAGAGCAAAGTAACACGGCAGGGTCAGCACAGCATAGAAGACTCAAGTTGCCTAGCCAAGTGGTACCAGCAGAACAGAGAGAGAGTGAGACAATCCCAGCAGCCAAGCTAGATGCAGCAGCCAGGACACACACACACAGCGCAGCATGAGGAAGCTGATGACCCGGACAGGGTGGGAGGAAAACCCGGCCCTGTACAGACTCCGTGGACAATCTGCAACAACATCGCAGTAAAGCTTTGGAAACTACAAAACGTGAGTGTTTGTTCCTTAACCCGTCTCCACTATTCACCTCCTTATGACATCCACCATAGACTTTACCAACACTGCCCCGGGGAACTCAGTTCTGCCCACAGAGAACTATCCCATCTTAGCTGCCATCACATCATCCCCGGAGTTCTGCGGCAGCAGTGGCCCCACTACTGGCCACACACTGTGGGTGGCGTCACGATAAACTATTCTCCCCTGTAAATACACCCTTATTATTGCCATGGCCCGGGACACGGTCCGATCAGGACCTCCGTGACATCCCCCGCAGCAACGCGGTCCGGTACCGAGTACCCTCGTCCCAGTGGGCTCGACACATGGGGGAGGGGCTTTAGCAATGCAATACTAATTCTCCTAATAATACTTAGGGTGGTTTCACACTTGCATTGATTTGTCCTTAATCCTTCCCGATCAGGCATGTGTCCCTATACATAAAATGGGGACGCAGGTGCGCCGCAGGTGCATGCGGTGGCATCAGGATTACGCCTGATCCTGGCTAGATTTCTCTCTCTCTTTTTTCCACTCTGCTCTGTAAAAGGGGCAGGACAGCAACCAGCCAACGTCATGATGATTGACAGCCAGCTCCATGCTACCTAACTGAGGGAGCTGTCTGTCAATAAGCATGACAGCTGGTGATGATGCTCGTCAACAGAGAAGAGAACCCGCCTCTCTGTTGATGTGACGTCAGTGGAAGCTGCACATTCACCAGCAAGAGTGGTGTTAGGCCTTAGGCACATTTTTATTGTAAAATCCTCATATACCTTTTAATTTATCAGCAGGTTTTTGCTACATAATCTGGAAGCAGCATAAAATAGTGCCAGAGAGCCTCATATTAGTAATGTGTCACACATGGAGTTGAGTGCTCTTGTTTCAATAAAATCAGTGCTTTATCAGCAGGAGATTATTACTACAGGAGTAGGTCTCTTCTGTCTCTTAGTCAACTGCTGAGTGTAACCCTGCCCTAACCACTGATTAACAACTTTCTGTCTATGCACTGTGTACCCAAAGCTGCCAATCAGTGGTGTGGGTAGGGGTATACAGAGCTCAGTGTTCAGAGAAATGCTGGATCTGAAGCAGAGAATACAGTGCTTTTGTGGTGCCCCACGTGGTCAGGCGTCACAGTGGGGTATTGCACTCGTAAAAGTGGTGTAATGTTCCCCAACTGCAGGTGGATGCTGGGCTGGTGGGTGGGACCCATTCCTGCACTCCCACACTAGAGTAGTTGTGGGAGGTTACTCCTGGGAGGGAGATATAGTCACCTCTAGAGGGAGTCAAAGAGTTAGTGAGAGGAGTAGGAGTTAGAGAGGAGGAGTGTGGAGCGAGGCGGAAGGTTTACCCGGACAGCTCTATGCTGATCCGGAGGGAAGATGAAAGAGAATGCCGAGGGGATCCTGAGAGAGGGTGCCTGACGCGTCAGTAAAGCAAGTGATACATCTCTGCAATCAGGGTCTCTTTAGCTTCACAACAGTGTAATAACTAATATGTATATACAGAGTATTAATACATGGATATCAATAATTAATATTGCAGTCTGAATATAGGTCTGAGTAGCTCCGTGTTGCAAAGGGAGGTCTGTAAACAGGGCAATGTCAAAAATCTCACTGGGGTCTAGACAACGGGTTAACTCACTGTCCATCCTCACCGCCGCTCCAGTCAGTATCCAGCGATTTATGACATACCGGTAGCTCCAGTGCTTCATGCAGCGTGCCAGAAGACACAACTCAATACATCTCTATGAAAGCTTCGTTCTGGCCTCGTTCTGACCTTATAGAGGTTCATTTGGAGCTTGTGATGTAACGTCTGACTCCCGGCCAGTCAAAAGTTACAGTCACAAGATGGCTCCATGGGACCAGAACAGCTTCGGTAGAAGATGAATCCCTATAGAAGGATTTGAAATGCCATTCCAGCACTGAAACCTGTCACCCCCTCCCGCTAAAGTGGTGATCAAGGGCGTACATAGAAATGATGGGGCCCATAGAAAATGTTCTAATTGACCCCTGATTGCCCCAAAAATAACATTTGGCTAGATCACGTAAGAACATACAGTGAAGGAAATAAGTATTTGACCCCTTGCTGTGGTAGTGGTGGTGTGGTATTCCTGTTCTCCAGACATCCACAAAAGCACACAACACACCCGGGCGGACCTGATAGAGGGAGGGCTCAGTTAGTCAGTGGGACAGAGGTAAGAAAGGTGAAGGGTGGGAAGTTAGTAGAGGGCAGTCGAGAGGAAGCAGTAGAAGGAGGAGGATCCGGATGATTTGAGAAGCGAGGAGCTCGTCCTGGGTCCCAGAACAGCAGACTGCAGCGAGGCAGAGGGAGCCCTAGGGGCGCAGGCAGTGAGTGATCTACCCGTGCGTCTGAATCTGAGTGAAGTGGAAGGGTAGGTCGAGAAACAGGGGACCGGCCCTGAAGGTGTTGAGGAGACTCTACGCTCCCACCATGGAAACAGTCCACGAGATCTAGAGGAGCTGTTGCCAACTCCCGACACATCTGCTGAGAAGGTATCTGTACTAGGGTCCGGGGACTTAGTACCGGTCACCCGAGAGGACCTGTGGCTGCTGGATTGGGTCACTGTGTGCAGGGACACGAGCAGGAGAAAGGCGGACAAGCAGTGCTGAGAGAGAGAGCAACTCGTGAAGGAGAGAACATAAAGTTGGTGTCTTGGACGAGCTATCCTGGCTGCTGAGGACTATCCGGACTCAAATTGTGCAAGGAAAGTACCCTGTGGTGCCACCAAAGTAAAAGCTAAGTAAACCGGGTATAGAACTCAGAACTGTGTGTGACACTGTTCATTTCCCGCCTGTGAAGCAGTTTCAGAAATCTGTTGGAGTAAGAAAGCACTTCACCTAGACAATTTTCTATTACATTACTGACTAGTATCATTTGTGGATTTTTCTCCCCACGATCAGTTTCAACCACAATAAGTCCTTGGCCCTTTAACTCCACCCTCCCCACTTTTATTGCTACCTCCCTGAACGCTACTTCTTTTACTGGTAGTCCATTAACAGCATAAATAGTAAGGTCCAGGTCTGGGCAGGCGAGCTCAGAATCGACCCAAAATCTTTTGTAAAGGATATGTGGTATCGTTGTCACCTGCGAGCAGGTGTCCAGTAGTGCAGATGTGGGCATACAATGCAGCGTGATAGAGAGGATTGGCCATCCTCCCACGTACCTATCACACCAGTCAGACAGGGCTGGTCATCTTATTCCTGGGGGTTGGCCCTTGGCCCCAGGGATTGCGGGTTTAAAGTACATGGCCTGTCAAAATGGCCCGCCTCGTTGCAACAGCGGCAGATGGGTGATCCTGATGAGTTGTAGCGATCACTGTTTTTACCTCTGAATTATTATTTATTTATATAGCGCCATTAAATTCAATGGCGCTTTACATGCTAAAAGGGCAGACAAGGCAAGTACAATAAATGTGGACAATTTGGTCGTACAGATACAAAAGTGGAGAAGAATGGTGGGATCCTCCTCCTTCAAATCCATGGGACATCCTCGGGGCTGTCAGAAAGCTGGATCTCTCCTGACGACTTGGGTTCCAGTCCGAGCTGCATGGCCTTTTAGATCTTGGCCACATCCTTGCTTAGCTGCTGTACCTGGGAATGCAAGTCGTCAGAGGCACAAGGTGTCGCAGTCCATCCTTTAATCTCTGCTGTGGCAAAGGAACGGAGCGCCACCTCCAAGGAAGAGGTGCTAGCTGGCTGCGGCTAAAGTGCAGGGTAAGGGGTCACAGGGATCTGCAGTGCTCTAATGGCCCAGTCCTCCAGGACTACTAAGTCTGCATCCGGGTGTTCTAGGGCCCATAGGCGCAGCTGAGTATGATCTGTGGGTGAATGGAACCCCTGTGTAAACTGTTCAGTCAGCATTTTATCATCCTCTCGCACACTGACAGGGTCTATCTGCTTTAAAGCCCACAGCGCCTCCTGGAGGTTCAAGGCGTAGACCCGTATGCTACCCTGTTTCCCCGAAAATAAGTCACCCCCGAATATAAGTCAGGGCAGGGCTGGCGCAGAATTTTCCAATATAAGTCATACCCCGATTATAAGACAGGGTGACTTGTTTTCGGGGAATATAAGACAGGGTACCGCTAAAGTGCCATTTTTGCCCATTGCATGTTTTACCTGTGTCCCCGCTGTCCCACGGCCCCGCTGTCCTCCGTGGGCTCCCCTCTGCCCTCAGGTGCAGCCGCAGGTCCGCTGTCCCCCGTGGGCTCTCCCTCTGCCCTCAGGTGCCGCAGGTAACCCCGAGGGCATAGGGTTAATCTTGTGCGCCTGTCGCCCCGGCCTGACGTCACCGCTGTCGGCAGGAGCTTCTGATTGGCCAGCGGCTCCCCAGCATCTCGAGCGGTGATTGGCTCAGCAGCTCGAGTGCTGATTGGCCAGAAGCTCCTGCATGAAGAAGCATCTGGACAACGCCCTGCACCGCGGAGGAATCCATAGCCCGAGGCCGCCATTACCCTAAAAAGTAAGGATGTTTCCTTGCCGACTTGCCCATTAAAACCGCAATTCCGCTGCACAGCCGACTTGCGGCCGTCTTGCGGCACATTGCGGCAGGTCCCCATACAATGTACGGTACTGTATGGGACACTTGCGGCAAGGTGCGGTTACCGCACCTTTGCCGCACCTTGCCGCAAGTGTCCCATACAGTACCGTACATTGTATGGGGACCTGCCGCAAGTATGCCGCAAGTGTGCCGCAAGTCGGCTGTGCGGCGGAATTGCGGTTTTAATGGTACTGTGCTGGGGGCTGCAGTGGCATACTGTATGGGGCTGGGACTTTTCATTTTTGTCATTTTTTTTTTTTTTATATAAGTCATACCCCGAATATAAGACAGGGTGGGACTTTTGGGGTAAAATTAATATAAGACACTGTCTTATATTCAGGGAAACACGGTATCCTGCAGCCTCTGTCTGCAGTGAGAAAACCTCATTCTCAACTCAACCTCATGTGGGTTTCAAAAGCAAGTCTCAAGTTATTAAATATTTGGATTTCTGAGTCTGCATCTGGCCAGGACTCGGCTTCACGCTCTGCTGCACCCGTTAACTGTCCTAGCACAACAGACGCTCTTTGCTTGCCAGTCATTGCATACATGTCCAACGCATTACATATCTTTTTCCTGAACCCATCCAGGGTATCGGGTTTGCCATCATATTGCGGTAACCATGCTGCTCCCGGAACATATGACAGGGAGAGTGATGTGATCAGTGCCACAGCTCGAGGTGCTGCGGCTGCTCCGGCATTAACGTTTCCTTGCGCATCCATCCTCGCTCCCCCCTAGTTAACTTCTGCCAGTCTCTCAAAAAGAAAAGCAGTCGGCGGATCCTCAGGCGGGGAGTTGAGCGCTTTGGGTTTTTCCGGATCAGGACGCTGCACTTCGTCGGCTTTCGGCAGAGTGCAGGGCGGGGCCTATCTTCGCGCCTTTTCAGCAGTTACGCCCCCTTTCTTCCCGCTCTCCGTGTAGCGCAGTAATGGTGGCCAAATTTAACAGTTCAATACAGTCAAGAAACGGCACACAGTACTCGGTTTTACCAGGCACGGGATCCCGGCGTTGATTTAGTTGAGGATGTCATGGGCATGTTGCCCGGTCCCGTGGCCCTGGTGGTCGCTGAAAAGGGGAACAGTTAATAGGAATAGTGTTGCGTGATGTCACCTACGGGTCCGGTTAAGTTACCGGCGCTGCAGGACAGACCACCGGAGTGATGGTAAGGCAGCTAGTTACACTCCCTGTAGGTGAAGCGGGATCCCCGGGAAAGTAGTGGATGATGGGAGTTGTGGAACAGTCTATGGAGGGAGTACAATCAGGGACCGCAAAAACAGTCACACACAGAGGTTGTTGTTCTGTACCTTTACTGATGTTGCTGTACAAGGGTAAGTCCAGGGAACAGTCCGGATGGTCTAAAGGCAGTTCGGGATCTCCACATCCGATGAGTTATGAGGCCACTCCTTTACTGGGTGTGTGCTTTAGTCCTGGGCTGTCTGAACTCTGAAGCTAGGTCCTGACCCTCTCCTGTAGTCCTCACTTGTATGGCAGGCTGTGCGAGCTCTGCTGCGGGCACCGCTGAATCCACTGCGGTCCCGGGCTCTGCAAGGTAGCTGTGCTCCAAGTGCTGCACCAGGAGACTTGAAGCCTCCCTAGTCTCCGGTCTTCACTGCTGGGCTGACTGGACCAGTGCAGTCTCGGACTCCTGTGTCCGGGCTGTTGACGTAGCTCTTCTGGGGCGACTCCGTTCCCCCTGACTAACTCGCCTCGCCTCCGACCCTCACCCTTGGGTCCCTCACACTAGCTAGGATTTCCCTCTGGCACGGGCCTAGCGCATCTCTGTTCACCAGGTGTCTTCCTCAATAATGCTCCGTACTGAACTGACTAACTCCTCCCTGGGCCTGAATTTATAGGGGACCTTGCTTAAGTCAGCAAGTAGAGCTCCCTCTTCAGGTCTGGGGTGTAAGGTGTGTGTAAGTTTACCTGATGTGGAAATCCTTCCCTGCTCCAGGTGTTCCTGTGGCAACGGAACCGTGGAGTGGGGTGCCACACGTTCACCATAATGCAAAAAAACTAAAAAAACTAAATCCAAAAACATTGCAAAAATGATACATGTGAACATTCTCTATTTCATTGCATCGTGTCACGTCCCCCTGTCAGGCTGCACACCCCAGTGTCACCTCCCACTGTCACGTCTGCACACCAGTGTTACCTCCACCCAGGAGGCTGCACACCCCAGTGTCACCTCCCCCTGTCAGGCTGCACACCACAGTGTCACCTCCCCCTGTCAGGCTGCACACCCCAATATCACCCCCCTTGTCAAGCTGCACACTCCAGTGTCACCTCCCCCTTTCAGGCTGCACACCCCAGTATCACCTTCAGACCTGTCAGGCTGCACGCCCCAGTGTCACCCCCCCCCCCCCACCTTGTCAGGCTGCACACCCCAGTGTCACCTCCCCCTGTCAGGCTGCACACCCCAATATAACCCCCCCTTGTCAAGCTGCACACTGCAGTGTCTCCTCCCCCTGTCAGGCTGCACACCCCAATATCACCCCCCCACCTTGTCAAGCTGCACACTCCAGTGTCACCTCCCCCTGTCAGGCTGCACACCCCAGTATCACCCCCCCCCCCCCCCTGTTAGGCTGCACACCCCAGTGTCACCTCCCCCTGTCAGGCTTCACACCCCAATATCACCCCCCCACCTTGTCAAGCTGCACACTCCAGTGTCACCTCCCCCTGTCAGGCTGCACACTCCAGTGTCACCTCCCCTGTCAGGCTGCACACCCCAGTATCAGCCCCCCCCCTGTTAGGCTGCACACCCCAGTGTCACCTCCCCCTGTCAGGCTGCACAACCCAGTATCACTTCCCCCTGTCAGGCTGCACACCCCAGTGTCACCTCCCCCTCCCCCCCACCTGTCAGGCTGCACAACCCAGTATCACTTCCCCCTGTCAGGTTGCACACCCCAGTGTCACCTCCCACTGTCACTCACTCCTGTCTCTGCCTCCTCCACGCTCAGGCACATTATCCAGCATCCTCATCTACGCATGCGCAGTACACAGAAGACATCAGGCTCCCATTCTTGCTGTCCAGAGGCTGCAGCTCTATGCCTGCAAGTAAGTAAGTACACCCTTAGGATCAAGCATCAGAGGAAAAGACGTCTGCTTGGATTGCTGTATATTGCACACATGGATGCCTTATTCTTTGTCTTACATTATCTTGCACTGTTCTCCATTGTATTATGTGCTGTGTATTATTATTATCATGACGCTGTACAGTGTATAGGATAAACATAGGCAGTCACCAGCAGAGATCACATCAGATAAAGCCTCCCCTCCCCTCGGAGGATCCTGGTTTGGAGACTGCCAGGCACTGTACTCCCCCTCCTCCTGAGTCACAGATAAGGAGGAAGAGGGAGGAGAGAGCTGAGAGCTGCTGTTCCTACACAGGAGGAAAGTGCTGCCACCAGACAGGCACAGGGTAAGAGATGGACCAATGTGTGGGCATGGGGGAGACAGGGGCACAGGGCTGAGAGGGGAGAGAGGGCGGGAGAAGAGGGGCACAGGGGGGAGAGGAGGGGCACAGGGCGAAGAGGGGGCACAGGGGGGAGAGGGGAGAAGAGGTGGTACAGGGCTAAGAGGGGAGAAGAGGGGCACAGGGCTGAGAGGGGAGAAGAGGGGGCCAGGGGGGAGAGAGGGGGCACAGGGGGGAGAGGAGGGGGCACAGGGCGAAGTGGGCACAGGGGGGAGAGGGGAGAAGAGGTGGTACAGGGCTAAGAGGGGAGAAGAGGGACACAGGGCTGAGAGGTGAAGAGGGGGCAACAGGGCTAAAAGGGAGAGAGGGGGCACAGGGAGGGGAGACTGAACTGCTGCTCCTAACAGGAGGAAAGTGCTGCACCAGACAGGCACAGGGCTGAGAGGGAGAAGAGGGAGACAGGGCTGAAGGGGAAATGTGGGGACAGGGCTGAAAGGGAGAAGAGGGGCACAGGGCTGAGAGGGGAAATGTGGGGAACAGGGCTGAAAGGGGGGAAAAGGGGCACAGGGCTGAGATGGGAAATGGGGAACAGGGCTGAAGGGAGAGAAGGGGGCACAGGGCTGAGAGGGGAGAAGAGGGGGACAGGGCTGAAAGGGGAGAAGAGGGGGCACAGGGTGAGAGGGGAGAAGAGGAGGCACAGGGCTGAGAGGGGAAATGGGGGAACAGGGCTGAAAGGGAGAAGAGGGGGCACAGGGCTGAGAGGGAAAGAGGGGGGAGGTGAAGGAGAGAGGGGGCACAGGGCTGAGAGGGGAGAAGAGGAGGCACAGGGCGAGACGCAAGAAGAGGGGCACAGGGGGGAGAGGAAGAAAAGGGGTCACAGGGCTGAGATGGGAGAAGAGGGAGCATAGGGGGTGAGAGGGGAGAAAGGGGGCAGGTGAGAGGGGAGAAGAGGGGACACAGGGCTGAGAGGGGAGAACAGGGGGCACAGAAGGGAGAGGGAAGAAGAGGGGACACAGGGCTGAGAGGGGAGAAGAGGGGACACAGGGTGAGAGGGGAGAAGAGGGGGCACAGAGGGGAAGAGGGGCAAAGGGGGAAGAAGAGGGGACACAGGGCTGAGAGGGGAGAAGAGGGGACACAGGGGCTGAGAGGGGAGACAGAGGGGGCACAGGGCTGAGAGGGGAGAAGAGGGGGCACAGGGCTGAAAGGGGAGAAGAGGGGGCATGAGGGGAAGAGGGGACACAGGGGGGGAGGAAGAGGGGACACAGGGCTGAGAGGGGAGAAGAGGGGACACAGGGCTGAGAGGGGAGAAAGGGGACACAGGGCTGAGAGGGGAGAAGAGGGGGCACAGACGAGAAGAGGGGGCAAAGGGGGAAGAAGAGGGGACACAGGGCTGAGAGGGGAGAAGAGGGGACACAGGGGAGAGGGGGAAGAGGGTGCACAGGGGGAGAGAGGGGAAAGGAGGGGGAGAAGAGGGGGCACGGGGAAAGGGGAGAAAGGGGGGAGAGAAGAGGGGGCACAGGGCTGAGAGGGGAGAAGAGAGGGCATAGGGCTGAGAGGGGAGGGAAGAGGGGGCACAGGGGGAGAGGGGAAGGAGAAAAGGGGGTCACAGGGCTGAGAGGGGAGAAGAGGGGGAGAAGGGAAAAGGGGGACAGTGCTGAGAGGGGAGAAGAGGGGACACAGGGCTGAGAGGGGAGAAGAGGGGCACAGGGAGAGAGGGGAAGAGGGGAGCACAGGAAGGGAAGAGGGAAGAGGGGACAGAGGGGAGAAGAGGGGGCACAGAGCTGAGAGGGGAGAAAGGGGGCACAGGGGAGAGAGGGGAAGAGGGAGCACAGGGAGGGAAAGAGGGGCACAGAGGGGAGAAGAGGGGGCACAGAGCTGCTCCAAGAAAACAGCTGGAGAAATGTGTAAACGGTAGAAAGATGGAGAGGGAATACATACATTGGTGGAAGATAAATAATTTCTAGATGGATAGATCAATAGATATATGATAGATTAGATAGACGACAGACAGACAGACAGATAGATAGATAGAGATAGATAGTAGATAGATATAGATAGATAGATAGACGACAGCAGTAGATAGATAGATAATAGATAGATAGATTGATAGATAGCTCAGTAGATAGATGTTTTCTTTTGTTCTTCCGTTCATATCTGTAGTTATACTCATTACCTTCGATACCATTGTTTAGAGACAATTTACATTTTGAGAAGAAAATAATGTGTGACATTTACACATTGATCATGATGTGACTGATGATAATGATATGATGGTCTGTAAATGATAACAGTGATAGGCAGAGCGGTCGGTGTGGGGCCGCTGTACATCTGACATCACATGATTTACATTGTTACTATTCATCTTCTTTATGATACATATGTAACCAAACAATCATGGACTGAGCTGATAAAAGTCTAATTGTAACAGTGATTGTGGCTTTATGGATATTGTGAGAATTATTATTAATATTGTTGCAGAAGAAACACCGTAAATGTGTCTGAGTTTTCTCACTGGCTCCAATACAAACCGTCCGTCCGTCCATCTATCATCTATCCTATATAGTAATCGTATATAGAGTTATTATGTATTGTACTATGATTGCATCATCGTGGTGCTATATGGTTACTATTCATTCAATAACCCTGCCATAGCTTCTTCACACTGACTGTACCCACATCAGTCCTTGCACCCACAGAGCTCACAATCTATTCTTTTTTTTTTACCTCAGTGATATATAATATAAATTGAGATTCCTTAGGGGTTGACACCTTTTAATGACTAATTGTAAAGATAACAATACCAGGCTCTATACAGGGAAGTCATCGATCAGCTCATGTCAGCCTGTGACACACACAGATCAGCACTGAATGTATCTCATAGATTTATGTAATTTTACATTAAAGCCCCACTACAGTGTTTTTTTTATTGTACCTCTATAGAAGGGCTTTAAATGTAAGTCCCCTGCCCCCTATCTTATACTCACCTTTCTCTGCCTTCATCCTTTTCCAGCGTTGCTCCGGTCTGTCTGCGGTGAAAAGCGACCTACATGCAGCTCCAGTGTTTCATGGAGTGCGCCAGAGGTCACAACTCAATGCATCTCTATAGGAGCCTCATTCTGACTCTCAAAGAGTTGTATTTGCTGTATTCTGCTATGAATAATATGTGACTCTTCAGATTTTGTGTTATATTATGCAGGAGGAGACAGATATAAGAGGCCCCTATGCAGGACATTATATGGGTCCTTTGCAGCCCTATAGCTCTTCATAATACACATTTCCTCCCTCTATAGAGCTGGTTGTGGCCCTGTTACCATTTGTGCGGTGTCACAGGGTGCAGCAATGGCGTGTCCACCCCTCATACTCTGCCTGAAGATGAAGACCCCGGAGCAGTGTCCATAGCTTGCTATGTTCTGTTCAGTCATCAAAAGGTATCAGCTCCTGACTACTGAAAGTGTTGATTCTCTACCTCATGGCTATGGCGGTGTAGATACATAGTTTTCCCTTATGTCAGGAGCACATGCACACTATACCGATATCTCAGTTATAAGAAGTCAATGTTGGGCCTATCTTATCCTTGTATAAAGTAGTTGGAGTTTTCTGCTGTGGAGCCTCACTCTGATAACAGCACCCAGGGTAGATTTAAAGGGTTTGTTTGGACTTTAACATTGATGACCTATCCTTTGCATAGGTCATGAAGGTTTGATTGTTGTGGGGCAACTCTTCATTGTTCCCAATTACACCCCCATCCAGAACTACTCAGTTTCGGAGCTGCTCAGCTTAATCAGTGCAATAGTGGCCGTGGTCAAGTACTGAATATCTGTCCCCTATCGTTTGAATATGGGGTGGATATGTAGGACCCAGCCGTGACACTATATAGTTGATGGGGTTGTGGTGTGCAGCTTCAAAACTGAGCAGTTCCAGATGACAGTGGCACCGGACACAGCTGATCGGGACGAGTACTTGGTTTCACATCCCCACTGATCAAACCTTGATGTCCTGTCCAAAGGATGAGCCCTTGAAGACCTCGCTGTCCTAGGAAACAAGTGGTTCCAGCTCTTTCTGTATCACTAATTGACTCTAGGAAAAAACTGGGACCAAGTATTCTCAGACCGTTCTGTGTCTGCAGAAAAATGGTCATTCTCAGTATGGCTGCTCCACAAATAGTGTGTTGTGGGCTCCGAGCAGCAGCACAGCCACTGATCTCCTGACTTTGTAGTACCTATAGGCTATATACATCGAGGAACCTCATGCAAACACATGCAGAGCCTGCAAAATTCCAGCACACCTTACCCTTGTCGGTCCATTGCTGCCATTAGCATGGTGATGTGAGATTGCAGCCTTCATGCATTTACTATCTTGTCATGGCTCCAGTGTTATTGTCTGCACACAATTGGTGGTTTTGTCTTACAGAGGTGGGGGGGGGTGACATGTCAGGCCTTACACAGAGTGGTCCAGTGTACATTGTTCCAGCACCGGCTCTGTGTGAATTAACACATTCCTGTACACTGAGCCTTCACCCTCCGGCTAATTGAAGGCTGTTGGGTCATTTGACAAATACAGGGACTTGCGGTTTGTAGGGTTTGTGCTGTAGAAGAATGTACGGTAGTTACCTGACACCAAAGCTGGGAATTATTGTCTTTCAGCAGGTGGAACGTTACATGTTACACATAGGTGCAACCTTTTTCAAGTGGTCGTTGTAATATTCACACCAGTCATGTTTGCAAATTGTGGAATAGAGAGGGTTAAAAGCTGCGCTACTGTGGGGTGAAAAAAGAGTCCTGGAGTTCCGATATGTGATTTTATTCTACGTTTTGGGATATCAACTCCTTCACCAGGATAATCACCATAGGATGAAAGAAGAGTCCTGGAGTTCCGTTATGTGATAATATTCTACGCGTTTTGGGATATCAACTCTTCATCAGGATAATCACCTAGGATGAAAGAAGAGTCCTAGAGTTCCGTTATGTGATATATTCTACGCGTTTGGGATATCAACTCCTTCATAGGATAACACATAGCATGAAAGAAGAGTCCTGGAGTTCCGTTATGTGATAATTCTACGTGTTTCGGAGTATCAACTCCTTCATCAGGATGATCACATAGAGAAAAGAGTCATGAGTCCGATATGTGATTATCAGTGATAATCCTGATGAAGGAGTTGATATCCCAAAATGCGTAAAATAAAATTACAAATTGGAACTCCAGGACTCTTCTTTCACCCCACGGCAGTGCGGCTCTCAGCGCTCTCCATTTGCTATGTGAAGTATCTATGATACCGACGCTGCAGTAGCTGTGTATTAGATGCTTTTATAGTGGTTGTGTTTCACACAACCAACCCTGGTAAGCAATACATCCCTTTAGTCTCACATTGTTGGTCAAGACCCTATTGCGCTTTTCCTTCCTTTATCTATGTTTGCAAATTGAGGATTTTACTGGGTCCTTGTGCACATTTGCTCTCTCGTTTACATTTCTGATAGGTGCAGGAGGTTTCTGCGATTTAGGTTGGGGCTGCACCGTGACTTTAATCGCATGACCTATTGCTTCATTGAGTCATAGCAAAAGTGAATGGGCCTCCAAGGTGCGGGACAAGCAAGTCACAAAAATACAGGTTATTCTGATATGCTCTCCATTGTACACGTGGAATGGAAAAAACATAGTGTGACTAAGACCTTAATACTGTGTCTCCACGAAAATAATACCTACCAGGATTTTTCAGCCTGTTTGGAGAGTATGCTTACAATATAAGCTCTACACCAAAAATAAGTCCTAGTTGCGATTCATTTTACTAATAGTATCCTGAAATAGGGCTTGTGCAGCCCTTTCAGGATATGTAACTTTTATTGCTGTTCATCCCTTCCCCATCAACTCCTCTGTGCCAGTGTTAGACTGGTGTATTCCTTGTATGACCATTGCAACAAAGTCCTCTTACTGGCTGGTTATCCTGACCTGAGCGCGACAGCTTCTTGAATTTCTATGCAGCTTTCACGCTCAGGTCAGGAGAGCAGCCTGCCACTCCTAGAATTGCAGTGCAACTGCTGAGCAAGGAATATGACAGTGTGACTAAATCACTGACACCAGGACAGAGGGGTAGGCGGGGAAGGGATGAACATTAATTTTGTATCAACAGTGGACACGCAAAAATACATTTTCTGGGGCTTACAGCAACACAATGGGGCAGTAGAAAATACAAAAATATAAGACATTCCCCCAATATAATCCCTAGCACAACTTTCTGAGCTGATGCACTGCCATGTATAATACAAGCGATCAGACGATCGCAGCTTCAAGTCCCCAAGGACACTAATAATAATAATAATGTTAATTAATCACAATAAGAAGTAATAGAAAATATTTTTAAAAATATGAAAAAAGGAAACGTTCAAATCACTCCCCCTTTTGCCCTATTAAAATAAAACAATACCCCCCCCCCACATATTTGGTATTGCTACATTCAGAAATGTCCGCTATATATCAACATATAAAATTAATTCACCCCATTGGTAAATGGCATTGTTGACGGAGAGACACCAAGGACCTCAACTATTTGCTTAACCCTGGTAAAATTAACTTAATCAAGTGCATGCACCAAGTAATGATATCAGACAGATGGTCAGATATAAAACTTCTTTTGATGAGAAGGTGCACTAGAAGAAGTGATTACATTTCAACAAAGGAAACTTCGTTATAGAGCACAAAACAAGGTGGTGACAAGGAGTAACTCCATAGCATTCAAGCAATCAGTAGCGTCCACTAGATAAGGGCCCGATTAACCCTCTCTTTATATGGTTTAGACTTCCCTCTTGGACATTCTCCTTGCATACATAACTGGTCACAACTGGTTTGCGCAGGATATGAAGCAGAATATAAGTATAGATATTTGATACAATATATCAAGGTTTCACAATATATTTTTTAGCAGATTTTAGAATCTTTTCATTAACGTAGTTTGGTCCTGCAAGATTGCAATACAATGCAATAAAAGGCGATATAAACATTATATCTACCCAAAAATGGTATTAGTAAAAACGTTAGCCCAAGTTGCAAAAAATAAGTCGTCACACAGCCCCAGATCCCAAAAAATGAGAATTCTACAGGTCATAGAAAAAGGCATCACAAGCAAATTTTTTTTATTTACATATTTAAGAAACTATATATGTTTGGTATTTATTTACTTGTACTAACCTGGAGAATCCTATAAGTCATATGTGTATCTAGGCTGCAATATGTACTTGCTGTCAACATTTTGCAGGGTTTCCTAGATATCACACATTTGCGGCTGGCAGGGAACGTCTAGGGGGTGTGTTTGTGCATGTAAATGAAAACTGGTCGTTTCCCCTACCCTACTACAAATAAGCCCCCTCTCCTATTCCCAGTATGGCCATCCGCCCCCTGGGCTCCTACAGCCTGACCTCTCCTCATTGTACGCTATTCTTAGCCACCCCCAGGGCTCCTAATGTCTGCCCCAGCCCCTAATGTCACCACCCACCCCCTCTGCACATAGCGGTCCCCAGTGCACTGATACAAGGTGCCGAATCCGCTGCTGTGAAAACGATTCAGCACACTGTATCAGTGCAGCAGGGACCCGCTGCATGTGTGTGCTGCTCACCCTTTGTGCATTGGAGATGAGGTCCTCCGCCCTGGTCCCTGTTCTGTGAAGCCGGGGTCCGCAGCCCGGATCTCTGCTGTGTGGAGTGGTGCCCGATCTCTCCAGACCTCCAGTACAATAAAGCACAGAGCCGTGGAGCGGATCACTCTATACTCTATGGTACTGGAGGTCTGGAGAGATCGGGCGCTGCTCCACACAGCAGAGATCTGGGCTGCGGACCCCGGCTTCACAGAACAGGGACCAGGGAGGAGGACCTCACCTCCAATGCACAAATGGTGAGCGGTCTTTAAGACATAGGAGAGCAAAACAGTACAACCTTCAGTGTTGGCCTCTCACAGCTTTAATCTGGTCATGCACATGCAATAGCTGTTGGAAGAACCTTTCTTTAGCCTATAGCTTTTGGTCCTGGTTCCCCCTTAGACATGAATAACACAGGTCAACAAAAAAAAATTTTTTTTCTGGTGCCCAAAATATTTTAATGAATTTGGGGTATTTTTGGGGTGCTGATTCTGAATATGCTATCAGTTTTGCCAGATTGGCTCAAGTTTTTGAGATTTTTGGTATCTTATTTATAGCACTTGTTGGTAAATGTGACGCATCATCTCAGTAATTTCTTTGGATTAGTACTTGAACTGAGCAGTTCTCAATATAGTTTTGTGTTAATTAGTGTTCTAAAAGTTTGTTCATAGCTTGATTTTTTGCACTAACTTTATGTTGTTTTCTGTTGTCCAGTGAAAAGCATGAACTCATCAAGAAGAAGTTGTCTTAACGATCCAGACTCATTCTGTTACATTTGTGGTGAATATACACTGACAAAACATAGAAGAAACATAACAGACTTCGTTAAAAAAGTAGCAAAAAACGTCTTTTTTGTTACACATTTTACGAAAAATCTCAAAAACTTGAGCCAATCTGGCAAAACTGATGACATATTCAGAATCAGCACCCCAAAGTTACCCTAAATTCAATGAAATATCTTTGGCACCAAAAATGCTGTTGACCAGTGAATCAATTCATTCAATTGTTGATGTGTTTTCAATGAGGGGAATGAAGAAATCCACTGTGACACTCCTCCCGCACAGAGCTGTTGAGACGGTAAGCCAAATATCCGCCGACTCCAACTCAATTTAGCTGAATTCGATGCCGACTCCAACTTCACCAAAATTGACAACGACTCCATGACTGTGAAGTCAGTAAGCCAGACATCCAACTCTGACTCCTTAATTTCCCTGAATCTGTCTCCAACTTCACCAAAATGGACACTGGTTCCAACTCCACAACTCCACAGCCCTGGCTGTGAAGTCAGGAAGCCAACTCCTCAATTTACCTGAATCCACCTCCACGAAAAAGGACACTGACTCCGACTCCACAGCCCTGCCCCCGTACGCTCTTCATGATAATCCAAACGGTTGGGTGTCTGAACAAAAACTGCCCAACTCTTATCTTCTCAATATGATGGTGAGAGTTGGTAAGATCCCATACACATTAGATGGTCAGCTGACCCCACTAATACTGGCATGTTTGGCAGACTTTAGTCTAATGTGTATGGAAGGCCCTTAAGCCCCCTATATGCAATAAATGGCTGTTGGATAAATAATGTCTCCATCTCCGCCATACACAGGAATGTTCACTTCAGTCTATTCTATGGTGGTAACTTATCAAAATTCTCCCGCTGAACAGCCTGGATCCTTCTCTCCCCCCTCAAATTCTACCAGGAGAGAGTAGGGAAGCCCCCATACATGTTAGGCTGGAGTCACACTAGCTCATGACTCTGAGGATCGCATTGAATTGCTGGGTACAGCCATAGCTCTCTTGACCTGAACGTGACAGCTTCATGTATTTCTTTGCAGCTCATGAGAGCTGCCGGCCAATCCAGGCAGTACGATGCAATTCTTGCGCAAGTCATACGGTACTATGACTCCAGCCTTAGACTGTCAGCTGATCCCAAAGATATTGGTGCGTTCGGCTATCCTTAGGTTTATGTCTACGGGAGCCTTTAGGTGTCTTTAGGCTCTTGAAATGGACTGATTCAATTTCTAGCAGTCATCGGCAGCCTCCAGTTAAATGGAGTGGCCTTGTATCAAGAGCTGAGGAGTCGGATTCAGGGAAATTGAGGAGTCAGAGTCAGATGTTTGGCTTACCAACTCCACAGCCCTGGTTGAGGAGTCGGAGTCATGGAGTCGGTGTCCTTTTTGGTGGAGTTAGATTCAGGGAAATTGAGAAATCGGAGTTGGAGTTGGATGCTTGGCTTACCGACTCCACAGCCCAGGTTGTGGAGTCAGAGTCATGGAGTCAGATTCAGGGAAATTGAGTAGTCGGATATTTGGCTTACCGACTCCACAACCCTGCTTGTATTGCTGTCTACGATTGTGTTCACCTAGTACAAAGTGGTACACCGTCATGATATGTAACACTGATAACGAGCTAGCGGAGACATCCACGTGTGAGGAATTGTATATACCGCATCGATCGCCCTTGTAGAGGTAGATTGAACGCTTGTTGAATTTGAATGTAAGTAGTTATTGACCACATGAGGATTGTAATGGAGGAGAATAGAAATATTCATTGGTTGCAGGATTTATGAGTAGATTGCACACCTTTACTGCTTTCTTTGTGTGAATGTGGAAGGTAAAGGATGAGAAGAGACCTGAAGATCCCTACAGATAAGCCCCATATAGACTATAGGGTGGATCAGAATAATGGGAGCCTTGGGGATAATCAGCATACAGAAGATAATGACGGGAGCACTGACAACCAGTCATTTACTTGATAACATGGGAAGGGGTGGCACAGAACAATTTACGCTTCACCAGATTTCATATTTCATTTAGTAGAATTCAAAGGAATAATGAATTCCTCTTCCACCTAAACTCATCTCTGCCGTACAGTCAGGATGAAGGAGATTTCATGTTGATCAAAGAGATCCTAAGGGATCCACTCATCATTTGCATGTTTGAAGTCACTTTTCTTTTTTGACTTGTGGTTTACGTTGATTTTTTCTTATTTGTGCCAAATTACCGTAATCAAAATGGTGCATGCAAGTCCAAAATTGAGATTTCTGCCTGAAACATCTGGAAATGCCACGTCCACGTTGATGTAGAAATCAGAAAACTAAACCATAAAAGATTACTTGAAAAAATAGATTGATGAATTTGTTGCAAGTAAAATAGTCATAGGTACAGTTGTAGCCAAAAGTATTGACACCCCTGCAATTCTGTCAGATAATACTCAGTTTCTTCCTGAAAATGATTGCAATCACAAATTCTTTGGTATTATTATCTTCATTTAATTTGTCTTCAATGAAAAAACACAAAAGAGAATGAAGCAAAAAGCAAAACATGGATCATTTCACACAAAACTCCAAAAATGGGCCAGACAAAAGTATTGGCACCCTCAGCCTAAAACTTGGTTGCACAACCTTTAGCCAAAATAACTGCGATCAACCACTTCCGGTAACCATCAATGAGTTTCTTACAATGCTCTGCTGGAATTTTAGACCATTCTTCTTTGGCAAACTGCTCCAGGTCCCTGATATTTGAAGGGTGCCTTCTCCAAACTGCCATTTTTAGATCTCTCCACAGGTATATGGGATTCAGGTCTGGACTCATTGCTGGCCACCTTAGAAGTCTCCAGTGCTTTCTCTCAAACCATTTTCTAGTGCTTTTTGAAGTGTGTTTTGGGTCATTGTCCTGCTGGAAGACCCATGACCTCTGAGGGAGACCCAGCTTTCTCACACTGGGCCCTACATTATGCTGCAAAATTTGTTGGTAGTCTTCAGACTTCATAATGCCATGCACACGGTCAAGCAGTCCAGTGCCAGAGGCAGCAAAGCAACCCCAAAACATCAGGGAACCTCTGCCATGTTTGACTGTAGGGACCGTGTTCTTTTCTTTGAATGCCTCTTTTTTTATCCTGTAAACTCTATGTTGATGCCTTTGCCCAAAAATCTCTACTTTTGTCTCATCTGACCGGAGAACATTCTTCCAAAACGTTTTAGGCTTTCTCAGCTAAGTGCTCAGCTAAGTTTTGGCAAACTCTAGCCTGGCTTTTTTGTGTCTCGGGGTAAGAAGTGGGGTCTTCCTGGGTATCCTACCATACAGTCCCTTTTCATTCAGACGCCGACGGATAGTACGGGTTGACACTGTTGTACCCTCGGACTGCAGGGCAGCTTGAACTTGTTTGGATGTTAGTCGAGGTTCTTTATCCACCATCCGCACAATCTTGCGTTGAAATCTCTCGTCAATTTTTCTTTTCCGTCCACATCTAGGGAGGTTAGCCACAGTGCCATGGGCTTTAAACTTCTTGATGACACTGCGCACGGTAGACACAGGAACATTCAGGTCTTTGGAGATGGTCTTGTAGCCTTGAGATTGCTCATGCTTCCTCACAATTTGGTTTCTCAAGTTCTCAGACAGTTCTTTGGTCTTCTTTCTTTTCTCCATGCTCAATGTGGTACACACAAGGACACAGGACAGAGGTTGAGTCAACTTTAATCCATGTCAACTGGCTGAAAGTGTGATCTAGTTATTGCCAACACCTGTTAGGTGCCACAGGTAAGTTACAGGTGCTGTTAATTACACAAATTAGAGAAGCATCACATGATTTTTCTAACATTCCCAATACTTTTGTCCACCCCCTTTTTTATGTTTGGTGTGGAATTCTATCCAATTTGGCTTTAGGACAATTCTTTTTGTGTTTTTCACTGAAGACAAATTAAATGAAGATAATAATACCAAAGAATTTGTGATTGCAATCATTTTCAGGAAGAAACTGAGTATTATCTGACAGAATTGCAGGGGTGTCAATACTTTTGGCCACAACTGTATAAAAAATGGGGGAAATAACATGATGAATTGTGCCCTAAACCTAAAACATAAATAAAGGGAATCTGTCAGCAGGTTTTTGCTATGTAAGCTGAGGACAGCATGCTGTAAGAGTTAATAAACAAAAAGCAACTATGATTCTCTTATCTGTGTGCCTGGTATTGGTTATGTAAACTAAAGGGTTTAGAATACAGTCATTAACATTGCAGGACCAGAAACTCAACATGGAGGGCAGTCTGACACACCCCCTATTGTGATTGACACCTAACAAGCAATAACTATATAGAGTCTGGTGTGGGCAGGGTCAGGTTTCTCAGCTCTGCTGTTTGGCTGAATCTAAATGCTTTGGTTGTGTGAGAACAGCTGTAGCCAGTAGTCTCTGTGATACATTGTTGGATTCAGGGTCTCTTTGCTTACATAATGTTGCTGTCAGATGAGGTTGCAAAAATCTGCTAACAGGTTCTCTTTGAATTATTCAAAAAATGTTGTTTTCCTCATCGTTTGTAGAAATCCTGCAAAGAACACAGAGGTGAATCTTCTGCTGATTAGTTCCATCTTCAGCCGGTGACATATTGAAGTCCCACGCATTAGCCATGGGGGCAAGACATAGCAAAGATAAGGACCAGACAGGTATTGGGTGAGATTTTGACCCATCCTTTGGTTCTCCCTGGGTATAAGTCATTGCCAGAGAAGTCTTACTGTGGCTTCTTCATGGAGAACACATAAATGCGTAGATTAGCCGATCGTCAATGTGTAGTTGAGAGTCTGGTGAGATGTCAAGAGATGCCGACCGAACGATTGTCCGACAGCTTGCTAGTGTGTATGGGGGCCTTCGCCCTTATGTCACAATTTTAGGCATGTTAGTTAATATTGTGGGATACAATGTAGTTGACGTTTAATGGCTGCCATATTGAATACCATCAAGTTGCTCAATCCTATGTTGATTAATAGGTTACGTTGGCTTTAAAGAGAATCTGTCAGGAGATTGAGCCCTCGTAAACCATTTATAGGGACATGTGGGTCATAGATAGTTTAATAAAATGATTCATTGATCTCTGCGATCCAAAGTCTCAATCTACATTTTCTGATATGTAAATGATCTGTTAAGATCTATAGTCCGGACATAGATCTCCACAAGAATCTGCCTCCAGAGCTTGTTTTACATTAAAAAGGGACAGTAAAAGTGTGAGACATGTAATGACTGACAGTCTGTTTTATTGATCCCCATGTTTAACACTGGTAACACCCCCTTTCATTTATAATAAGGTCTCAGGGAGATCTGTGTCCGGCTAATAAAGCTTAACAGCTCATTTACATATTAAAGTGAACCTGTCAGCTGCCCAAACTGTGGTTCAGTGTGATCACAGCCTGGTATGACTTACTCTGAAGCACCGCAGCGTTTCAGAGAAAAACATCCATTTCCTGGCCACTCGGGACTAAGCAACGCAGGTGACTAATGTGACAGGTGGGTCCCTGATGGCTTCGTCCCACCTGCTGACAGCACCTGTATAAAAGACAGCAGCACTCAAACGCTAAATCATCCTATCTTGAATATAGAACAGCATTATAGCTGAGGAAATATAAAAAAACAAGACACTTAGCTTATTAATATGGCCATAGCGATAACTACCCAGTAGCCACTTTGAGGCGTATCTCGTATACTAGGTCCTAATCTACTTTTGTACCCGCACTTTTAGTCACAACCTCTGTGATTGAAAGTGTTAATACAAAAGTAGATTAGGACCCAATAAAAGAGACATGCCTCGACTTGGCTACTGGGCGGTTATCACAATGGCCATAATTATAAGCTAAGCATGTCATTTTTTAATGTTTTTTCAGCTATAATTCTGTTCTATATTCAAAATTGCATGTCTCAGGGCCTGTACACATCTGCCTTTCTATTCCATTTGGGTTGCATTCCGTTTTTGACAGCATGTGTGCCAAGAACGCATTGCAAACGCATGCAAAAACTCACCCTTTGATTTCAATGGAAAACGCATTGATCACGCAAGTAAAAACACATATAATTTCTTTGCAAACGCAAAATGCATGTGTTTTTGCAAATGCAGCCCAAAACGTGTCCTGCATTGTTTTTACTTGCGTGTTCAATGCGTTTTCCATTGAAATCAATGGGTGTGTGCTTTTGCATGCGTTTCATTGCATTTCTATGCGATTTTGCCGTGCAAAAATGCATAGCAACGCAAACGCAACCCCCCTTAGATGTGAACTTAGCCTTAGTGTTTGAGTGCCGCTGTCTTTTTGTTACAATGTGTCATGTTCAGCGTTGCTCCTATATACATTACATGATGGAGTGCCGCAGTTTTTTCTTGTTTTGACAGTAATTGCATAGTCAGAGACCTGTCAGTTCAGTACGGCGACCAGGGAGAAGCTGCCCGGAAGGGATCTCTGCTGACGGATTCCCATTGGGGGCTCCGACGTCTTGCCTGATTGCGTCTATATTGACTTTTCAAAGAACCAATAAAACTTGCTGAACACACAAAAAATCGGTTTGTAACATTGAATAAATGATGAGATTACACAGTTTGTTACCTTCAGCAGCATTTTATCAATTCTTGTCCGGGAACTTTACAGCAGAGACGCGGATATACGGTATTTTCTATATTTATCAATGCTGGCTGCAGACGTGTATCGTAAACTGTGTAATTAATTCACCTGGAAGACTCAGTAATATTTCATGTTCTGCAGTTGAAGTAGATGACAATTTCTACTCCGCTGAAATGAGATAAGAGAAATGTATTTTTGATGAACTGTTCCATGGCGGCTCCCTGGATTGTGGCCATAAATGCAGCATTACTTACTGAGGAGCACCATGCTTTATTTTTATCATATTATTCATTTTAATTTCTCTAATATTCTAAAATATATTTCTGTAATATTTAAAAGGTAAATTTTCTCCATATGGGTAAGGAGACTTATAGGCCGCAGAATGTTTTTCTGATATTTGCGTTAAGTATTTAAAGAGGACGTGTCACCCCCTGCTGCATGGCAATCTAAATGTAGCACTGAATGCAGCATGGCTATTGCATTCAGGGAAGGGATCCCCTATGTGTCTGTGTGCTGTGTACCCCGAGATATAGCCTTTGTAAACTTACAGTTATAAGCCACGGAGGCAGCCACTGTGGCTGGAGGGAGCTCGATTGACTGTGGCCATTCCATTCCCCGCTGCCTCTGTGTGCCGCCTCCTGCTGTGCTGTTTATGCTTTGTCAGGGCAGGAATCTGGAGCTGACTTCAGGACAAATGATTTGCATGCTGTGAGTGACAGAGAGGAGGAGGGCCAAGCTATCACAGCAGAAGCAACACAGAGAGGCAATGGGGGATGGACTGGCCACCGTCAATCAAGCTCCCTCCAGCCACAGTGACTGCCTCCATGGCTTCTAACTGTAATGGTACCTTTACACGCCGCCACAACAGGATGGATACCAACGGCAACTTCACGTGCACGAGCACAGCCGAACGGTTACCAACGGGAACCGCACCCTCTGTACACGCCGCCACAAGGTGCGCTACGCCACGCTACATCTACAGCTAGCTACATCGCCGGGTGTCGCAAGTAGCCATCTGTAGCTCAATTACACACCGCTATAACCAGCTACTATGGGCGGACCTGGTGCAGCAGGGACAGCACATAGGCGTGCCACAATTGAGAGTACGAGCCGTCCGTACGCTGATAGGACAAAGCAATAACATCCTGATTGGCCAGGCATCGCAGGAGGCTGAGTAATACAGCACGCTCGAGCGATTGTGTAGTGTGACTCGTCAGCTCCTTAAATATGCCTCCCTAGGCAGCGACTACCAATCGTCATGCAGCAGCTTCCACCAATGATCGCACATGGGGCGTGGTAACACGGAGCCAGGGTCACGCCTTAGCTACATTGCAGGCTGTCCCGAGTTCCCTTCCGTAACGTCTTTACACGCCGATACAGCTCGCTACAATCAGCGATGTAGCCATATGTTTATGGGCAGTGCACGGATACAGATGTATCTGTAGCCGGCTGTGTCGTCCCGTCTTCACACGCCGCTACTACGGGCGATATTGGCGCTACAAGCTACATTTGTAGCCTGTAGCGGGTTGTATCCATCCTGTTGTGGCGGCGTGTAAAGGTACCATAAGTTTTACAAATGCTATTTCTCGGGGTACACAGCACACAGACACATGGAAGACCCCTTCCCTGAATGCAGCACGTCATTTAGATTGCCATGCAGCAAGGGGGTGACAGGTCCTATTGTATAAATGTCACTTATCGTATATCTGTCACCTATATAGAATACTTTCGCACAGGGTAACATTCTTTTTAACAAAGCATCCACTTCTCATCCTGATCCTCCTGCTCTATGAATAACATTCCAGAATTGCAGTAAACACCGACATACCAGCAGAAAAGAGAGAGATGACGAGGAACGTAACATCTATGTTATGCTACTAAGTGAAGTAGGTGCTACTTTGTTGTCACACAGTATATAGTAAATTGACAGTCGGCTGAATAATACATCAAAGACATCATACATCAAGACACTACAGGGACCCACATACATACCATATACAGTAATACCGTACATATTATTAGAGATTAAAAAATTCTCTTTTTATACATTTTAATTTGTTTTTCTGTATTACTTGAGTAGATATTTATTTTTAAAAACATTAATACTGTTCAGGCTTCTTGTGGATGTGTTGTATGGCTGCCCAGCTGCAGTCATTTACCCTGACTTCAGCCAATTAGGAAATACTGCAGTGTATTTGAACTGTCTATGTGCTCCTGCTGGTTGTATCAGCATTGGCCACATCCAGCTTCTTCTCTAGTGCTCTCCCTGGCAGTACAGACAGGGAAATTTCATCATCAAATCTGATGTGCCTTTAATGACATGTGGGTTGGACTCTTCTCTCAGAGATTCCACCAATCATATTGTCATTAATATTAGGAAGATTACGGGGCTGAGATGTATCATTAAATTATGATTTCCAATACTCTTTCCAGGTCTTTCAGATATTCTGATCTCTTTTTATGTATCAGGGAAGGAAGAATTGCAGAAAAAAAGTTACTGTAAAAATCCAAGTGAGCATCATGTGCATACTGTGAGCGCTTAATGGGGTATCCAGTACTAAAGACAATCTGCCACCACATTTTTGCTATGTAATCTGAGAGCAGCATGATATACAGACATAGACCTGATTCCAGCAGTGTGTCACTTGCTGTCATGCATGGTGTCCTTTTGACACAATTACTGTACTGTATTCTGTTTTCTTTTCTGCAGGTCTAATAGTTCTCTGAGTGCTGAGCCCTGTATAAGCCTACCTACAGCTCTGCTTGACAGCACACTATGAGGACTGTATATTAATAGAATGCAGCCAATCAGGGGGTTGGAAGGAGAGAGATGCACAGCAGGAGGACTAGGGGACATGGGATACGTAGTCCTCTAGTCATAATCTACAGTTGAGAAACCACTGATTCTAGTGAAACAGCAACACACAAACCAGTAAGTGACACATTACTGGAATCAGGGTCTCTTCCCCTATATCATGCTGCTCTAAGATTAAGCACTAAAAATGTACTGACAGATTTCCGTTAAATGAATATCCTTCAGTATTACATTCCGCTGCATACCTGAATGAGCTAAGACCTTATAAACAATTTTTCTGATGAATTTCAAATGTTTTGGGGTTAAGGCACCGCTCCAATTTTTTTTAACTTTAGCATTGGAGTGGTGCTTTAAGTCTTCATCCCCTGACACCTTTCTTATAATCAAATGCTGTGTCTTCATCCTTTTCCAGCTTCAATCTGGTCGGTCTCTGGTGATTTGTGACCTGCCGGAAGCTCCAGTGTTTCATGGAGCACATCAGTGGTCATAACTCAATGCATCTTTATGGAAGCCTTGTTCCTGTCTTGTTCTGATTCTCATAGAGATGCATTGAGCACTTGTGACTAGAGATGAGCAAAAATGTTCGGGTTGGAGTTCCCAAAGTGCTGGAGCGAGCAGTGCTGTGCTTCAGCACCCTTAGGGCCCGGCCCAGTGCGAGCCACTTGCTTTGGTTAATTGTGAGTTTCCGGCTTCAGTGTGTTGTCCAAAATAAAAAAAGAAAAATCCCCGCCCTCCCGCACCCCGGGTTTTTCGATTATAGTTAGATGTATGGGGGCGGAGAGCTAACAGCCAATCAGTGACTTCCAGTGATGTTCAGGTCAACGTTCGGGATCCATAGAGTGGTAGCCGAACCCAACATCTAAAGGTTCGTACTTCTGACGTAACTTTTGACTTTTTGCCATTCAGAAGTTATGGGAAATAAATACCCCCGGGGGACATCGAAAAAGGATAATAACACCAGAGGTTCAGTATAAGACAGGGGACAGAGGACTTAGATTTATAGCATCACTACAGTGCTGAAGATAAAACAAAACGCTAGAGTGGTGCTTTAAACTTCTACCAATCAGTGGTCGACTGTAAAAGTGGGTTATCAGTAATTTAGCCTCAAAAGCAGTTGGGGGAGTAAACAGCTGCTAATGCCAACAATGCACCCTATGACGGCAGAACGGCTGGTTTGTATCCGTCATACTCATTATTGCAGATAGATAATGTGAGTGGGTTCATCTACACAAGTCGTGTTCACTGTACTCATCTGTCTTATATATAGCATCCCACCCTTATCAAAGAAAAGCCTTGAATCTTTCTCAAATGACAAGGACAAGTGCGTCAAAACAGAGAAAGCAATGAAATCAATAAAGGAGGATGATAGTCATTGACTCTGAATGTAAATGATGTATTAGTGATGCCTGTGCTCCCCCACTATACACAATGATGATTGTGTGACCACCGAGAGGGAGTAAAACATATTTGTATCACTGGCACATCCCGAAGGTCAACATTTTTTACAGAACCAGCTCTACGTGTACCATTACCAGTCTTTCCACCATCTGTCCATTCTGCAGATATCATAGGGGCGGAATAACAAAGTTGAAGGTGTTTTCCAGTTGTTAAAACAAAACTTTTTTTACAGTTTAATTTCCTTTAAAAAAAGTAATTTTGCCTTATTCACCCTTCCCAGGTCCTTCGCTGAGTCTCCGCCACCTCTCCAGATGTCAGTTATTGTTTGTAGCGCTGACGTCATGTCGACAGCACAGCAGAAAATAAGTGAACTCAGCGGCTCATGACATCATCTCGGGCAGAGCTGCTGAGCTCACTGATTGGCTGCAGCACTGTAGAAGCGATGTCAGCGCTGCCGACAATAACATATACCGGGAGCGAGGGTGGATACTCAGCGCTGGACCCGGGAAGGTGTGTACAGCGCCGCTTCTTTTTTTAAACAAATTACAGTCAAGGGACAGGGGTTTTCTAAACTGGCATCGTTATTTCTTGTTCTAGCATCCCTCTGTTCTTGAGGTATGCCCCCTCCTCTTCTTTATATTCAAATCTATTATTTTTTAGTAAAGTGGGTGTGGTCCTCAACTCTTCTTTGTTGGCATATTCATGAAGCTCACGCCTCTTTGGCTAACAAAATTAGATCTAGATGGAAAGGAGATGTAAGGGCCCTTTCACATCAGCGTTTTTCGTAATTCGCGGCAGATGCGGTGAAAAAAACGCATCTGCCGCGTTTGCCGCATAACCGTTCCACTTGCGGCGCGGTTGCGGTTTTTCCCATACAAAGTATAGGGGGACTTGCGGCAGATGCGGCAAGTGCGGTTTTGCACTTGCGGCAGGTGCGGCAGCGAAAAAAAAACGCGGCTGACCGCGGTTTTTTTCGCTGCCACACCTGCCGCAAGTGCAAAACCGCACTTGCCGCATCTGCCGCAAGTCCCCCTATACTTTGTATGGGAAAAACCGCAACCGCGCCGCAAGTGGAACGGTTATGCGGCAAACGCGGCAGATGCGGTTTTTTCACCGCATCTGCCCCGAATTACGAAAAACGCTGATGTGAATGGGCCCTAAGTGATATATCCTGTAAAAGCTGCTTATACATATAGGTTAATTGTTAGATGATCCTAATGTAGGGGAATACATTGTGTATAAGTAAAGCTCGACTGACCCTCAACACCTCATGGGCTGGACAAGTTGGATTGCAACTCCTCTAATTCTTCCCTCAACACCTCATGGGCTGGACAAGTTGGATTGCAACCCCTTCGGTTCTTTTTGTTTTAACTGAAGTGTCACTTACTTATTGAAATGTGTTGAAACACAGTGGACAGATAGAATACTTTACGGCGGCTGGATGAGAGCTTCTAACTTCCTATTGGCATCTTCAACTCCTCTTGATGTCACATGTGCATCATGCTACATCGATGACATCATGCAAGGCTGGCTAATCAATAGAGGAGCTGAGGATGTTGGGTGGTAGAAGGCGGTTCACAGGGCGTTTGAATGGGCTTCGGGTCACGTCATCCATAGGATTCTATTGGCAGCGTTAGTGCAGCATTACACTACGGTAATGCTGCGCTAATGCTACCGGAATCCTGCTTTTTGGCGGACCCCCCAGGACGGAGGCCACAATGCTAGTATGGCCCTAGCCTTAGTGTTCCTCCAGTTTCTCCCAGCTCCACAAAACTGGGTGGAGCTGGGTTTCAATGGGGGTGTGAGGCCACAAGTCGTCTAATTCATGAACAGAAGTAACATGCCAAAAAATCTTAGTCTAGTCCAGGGGTCTCAAACACGCCGCCCGCGGGCCGCATGCTGTCCCTTGGGATTCACACAAAAGGGGACCAGCATGGGGTACATTACTACACTATGTGGGCCAGGATGTGGACATTACTACAAAAGGAGTCCAGGATGGGGGACACCACTACAAAAGGGGATCAGTGTGGGGACATCACTACAAAAGGGGACCAGGATGGGGACATTGCTATAAGGATGGAACCAGGATCGGGGACATTACTACAATTTGGGGGCCAGGATGTGGACATTACTACAAGAATGGAACCAGGATGGGGGACATTATTACACTTTGGGGGCCAGGATGTCAACATTACTACTAAAGGGGTCCAGGATGGAGGAAATCACTACAAAAGGGGACCAGGATGGGGGACATCACTACAGAAGGGGCTAGGATGGGTGACATCGCTACTAAAGGAGTCCGGGATGGGGGAATCACTTCAAAAGGGGATCAGGATGGGGCACATCACTATAAAAGGGGGATCAAGATGGAGAAATCACCACAAAAGGGAACCAGCATGGGGGGCATTACTACACTATATGGGGGCCAGGATCTAGACATTACTACAAAAGGGGTCCAGGATGGGGGACGTCCCTACAAAAGGGGACCAGGATGAGTACGTTACTACAAGAGGGGAACCAAGATGGGGGTATTACTACAAGATGGAGACATTACTACATGTTGAGTACCAGGATGGGACATTACTACATGATGAGGACCAGGATGGTCACAATACTACAAGAAGGGAATCAGGGTGGGGGACATTACTACAATATGGGCACCAGGATGGGGCATTACTACATGGAGACCAGGAAGGGGACATTACTTTAAGAAGGGAACCAGGCTGGGGCAGTACTACGAGATGAGGCCCAGGGAGAGAACATTACTACAAGAAGGGGATCAGGATGGGGTATTACTACACGATGGGGGAATTACTACAGGATAGGGACATTACTACATGATCAGGACCAGGATGGTGACATTACTACAACAAGGGGACCAGGAAGGGGACATTACTACAACAAGGGGATCAGGATAGGAACATTAGTACAAGATGGGGACCAGGATGGAGACATTACTACAAGAAGGGGACAAGAATGTGCGACATTACTACAAGAAGGGAGCCAGGGTGGGGACATTACTAAAAGTAGAAGATCAGGATTTGGGCATTACTACATTGAACAACAAAATTCTGGTATTACTAAAAATGTCACTTAATTAGTCGTACAAGCAATGCGGCCCCCGATATCAATTTTTTTCTATGTGCGGCCCATCAACCCAGCCGAGTTTGAGACCCCTGCTCTAGTCAATGACTGGAGTAAGAATTGTGGGGTGGTATTTTGAGGCTGTAATGTGGCAAACAGCTATATTATAAAATGTCCGCTATTCACGCTATTCATGTAGAGGCGTTTGTTTTCTGCAGTGTGAATGTGCTGTAAATTTTGGACTTGTAGTCCCACCATGAGTTAATGCATTTGAGTTGATGTCTGTATGTTGAAAAATGCATGGAGGTTTGTGAGTGTCTGACTGAACACACCTCTCCACCTGTGGGTGTGTTTCTGTTGTTAAAATGCAAAATGTTTGTCTGAAAGATAGAGAGGGGTGACGAGCAGAGAGCCAGGCAGCCATGGTGTGAGAATCAGACTCTGTGAGAGACGCAGCCTGAGTCTCTCTGAGTGAGTTTGCTGGGCAAAGCTAATGAATGTTCAGTGTGTGAACACGGCCAAGGCCCCCTGAAGGGACAAATGGTCGGAAACCTGCCTTGGTATAGAGTTGAGTGAAGCTGTGTAAAGCAGTGGAGGATCTTGAGACAGAGAGACTGCAACAAGTCTGAATTGAAGACAGAGCCTCTGAGTGTGAACGCCGCCCAAGCCTACAGTGAGGAATGGGATGGCCTGTAAACTATATGTCCACTAACTCTGTGAATACTCCTCTGGGACACTTGTGGAGACGTGTACCCGTACTTGTACGGCAGGTCCCGTAAGATAAACGGAGAGTATACAATGGACATATATGTTGTTAAAGGTGAAAGAAGCCTCGTGTGTATGCTACAGAATGTGGTTTATGGAGATGTGAATAAACCATATGAACTGTTTTAACATAGAATTTTTTTCTTCTGCTACCTTAATGACTGGCAAGAGAGTGATTAACCCTCATTATACATTGTGAACTGTGACAAGACGCACGCCACTTGTCAGATGCTCCTGATTCATTAAGAGGCATGCACCTCCTAATAAATTGGGAGCACCTACTCCACCATGCACCCTTATCAAAACCGGGATAAAATATACTACTGGCCAGAACCCATCTAGCGGGAATGGCTGTCTAGTAGGTGTGGTTGTCTAGTGGATGCAGCCTTGGTTAATATACATCAATTGAGTGAGACCACCAGTTGGATTCTGTCCGGGAGTATGTATATCGCCTAATTGTGCTCACGTGATCGCTATTCCTGACTCTGAAACTAAAACACTTGTCATGATAGACAGGACAACTCCTTTAGCTTTCTTTATCATAATGTTTTTTAATTGTGAAGACCCCCATATACATTAGACTAACATTGACCAAACCCACTGATATATGCAGGATCAGCCAAAAGTAAGTTATATGTGATCGCCTCTCAACTCTGTTTTGGGGGCAAAGTGTCCGACACGCACAAGGACTGGTCCACTTGTCCTTCCAGGAATAAGTGATCAGCCACAAGAGTTTGGCAGCGGCTCTCTCATAGAGAACCTCATAGGAGGTTTCAGCATTCCACATCGTTCCCATGTATGGGGTATTGGGAAAGATAGCTGTTAGCTGATTTAACATGTTCAACCGACATCTATTTATATTCCACTAGATGGTAGCCCGATTCTAGCGCATCGGGTATTGTAGACCTACTGCCTCCCTTATCCCCTCCTCTCCTGTAGGCTTCAGTCCCCCTGCTCCCTTTCTCTCCTGTAGGCTTCTCGCATGCTTTGGGGACACTGACATGGCAGTCCGGTGAAGGTGGCAGTCCGGTGGAGGTGGCGAGACCCCCTCCTCCCCCTCTCTCCTCCAGCACGCCGCTGTCCCAGGGCGGACAGGCACGCTCTGGGGACACTCACGTAGCAGTCTGGTGGAGGTGGCAGGCCGGTGAAGGTGGCGGTCCGGTGGAGGTGGCGAGTCCCCCTGCTCTCCCTCTCTCCTCCAGCACTCCGCTGTCCCCGAGCGGACAGTAAGTCCCCGCACCACTCAGCGTACTGGGATTTCCACTACAAAAAGAAAGACGCGATAAGCGGTTTATATAGTAGATAGATAGCTACAACAGTGCCAGTGTTCAGAGGTGTCTGTGTGCAGCGGCGTCAGTGTGCAGCGGTGTCAGTGTGCGGCAGCATCTGTGTGCGGCGGAATGTGTGTGCGGCAGCGTGTGTGCGGTGGAGTAATTGTGTGGCGGCGTGTGTGCGCGAGGTGTGTGTACGGGGGCGTTTGTGTGCAGGGGAGTGTGTGTACGGTGGCATCTGTGTGCAGGGTGCGCGTCCCGGCATGGAGCCGCCACAGTCTGGATGGGCAGAGGGTGTGCGGGCACAAGATGTTGATACCCTTGTGGCTGTGTGGAGCGGGGCCCCTTGGCAGAGTTTTATGCACTCCAGCAGGCGGGTGCGGGCAGGAGGACGGTGACAGCGCGGCGTGTCTCTGAGGCCGAAATCCCGCGCCTCTTTTGCATACGCTGCACTCATTGGTCGCCGCGGCTGGCGGCGGGCAATGAGCGCTGGCGCGTGATTTCGGCCTCAGACGGAAGTCGCCGCTAGACAATTATATAGTAGATGGGGTGGGGGGTTAGTTTAAGAAAGGTGCCAACCCTTTATATAAATATATGTATACACTACCGTTCAAGAGTTTGGGGACACCATATTTTGTTTTTCCATGAACAATACTTTTATTTATCAAATGAGTTGCAAAATAAATAGATAATATAGTCCAGACATTGACAAGGTTAGAAATAATGATTTTAATTTGAAATAATAATTTTCTCCTTCAAACTTTGCTTTCCTCAGAGAATGCTCCCTTTGCAGCAATTACAGCATTGCAGACCTTTGGCGGGTACTATTTAATGAAGCTGCCAGATGAGGAGCTGTGAGGCATTGAGTTCTCAAACTAGAGACTCTAGTGTGCTTGTCTTGTTGCTCAGTTGTGCAGCGGGGCCTCTCTCTTCTTTTTCTAGTCGGGTTAGAACCTGTTTCTGCTCTCCTCTAAAGGGTGTAGTACTCACCGTCGTAGGAAATCTTCAGTTCAGTTTCTTGACAATTGCTCACATGGAATAGCCTTCATTTCTAAGAACAAGAATAGACTGTCGAGTTTCAAATGAAAGTTCTCTTTTTCTGGCCATTTTGGGAGTTTCATAGAACAAACAAATGTGCAGTAATGCTCCAGATTCTGAACCTCCTTCTCAAAGGAAGGTCAATTTTATAGCTTCTCTAATCAGCCAAACCATTTTCAGCTGTGCTAACATACTTGTACAAGGGTTTTCTATGGTTTTCTAAACATCCATTAGCCTTCTTACACAGTTAGGTCGGCTTCACACCACAGTTTTTGAGCTGTCAGGCTGTGTCCGGTGTTTTGCTGGAAGCACCGGACACAGCCTGACAGCTCGGGACAAGCAGAACCGAAGGGCAAATATCCACTTTTCTGTCGGATCCGGTGCAATCCGCTGACCATAGCCTCTTATGTTAGGGGGCGCCGGATCGCACCGGATCCGGAAGGATTCAGGTGGATCTGATTTTGTCAGATTTTTGCCCCAGACAAATAAACGGTGCAAGCTGCGATTTTGTGTCTGGGGAAAAAAAAAAAAGAATTCTCCTGGATCGTCCCTGACAGCAGGGAACCAGCAGGGAACCGGTGGCAAATTACTGCCATCTGGCACCATAAGAATACTATGGGGCCAAAATTGGTTCCGGGGCTGTCCGATTCACACTGGAGAGCCCTGGATCCTTAAAACCATAGTGTGAAGCTGGCCTTATTAAACACAATGGACCATTAAAACACAGGAGTGGTGGTTGTTGGAAATGGGCCTCTATACACCTATGTACTGTAGATATTGCTTTAAAAAACAGAAGTTTGAAGCTAGAATAGTCATTTATCACATTAAAGGGATCCTGTCACCTCCAAAATGCCACCTAAGCTACCAAATCATGTCCCTGCAGCATCCAATCACCATTCTCACACTCCTTTTGTCTCCTAAACGAATCCTGTGAAAGTGCATAAAAATGTTTTAATACTTACTCATTAGTGATTATAATTAGCAGAGGCTATATTCTTTAGTCCTTAGGGCGTGTTCGTTATGTGCCTCCTCGACACAAGATCACGCCCTAAAGGTACCTTTACATGCCGCCACTGTTGCTAGCAACAGGTATCCACCGCACGTGTACGCGCACGTTTTTAACGGTGGATACCGATCGCTAATGCCGCATATACACGCCGCCATTGCGTTGTCCACTGAAGGTATTTGCGTTCCCCGGAAGTGCCGACAGCTCCTGCGGCTTACTTCCTGTTGAATACCTTCCCTGCTTTACACGCCGCTACCACAAAGGAATATGGGCGTACATATTTCGCGCCGCAAGTACATAGGCGTGACAGAGTTGTGTATTCCGTGACGCTCGTACACTGATTGGACAACGCAATAGCATCATGATTGGCCAGCCTGCTCAGGAAGGCTGGCTAATACATGACGCCATTCCAATTGTGTAGTGTGAATGGTCAGCTCTTTAAATATGGCGCCCTGTGCAGGGACTGCCAATGGTAACACAGTAGCCCCCACCAATGATCGCTGATGGGGCGTGGTATCCATGACGCTGTGGCACACCCCTGTGAAATCACTAGGCGACGCAACATCCATGTCTGTGCCCCGTTTAGACGCCACTACCATGGCAATTATGCCTTTGTGTTGCCCTCGGTTTTTGGCCACGGCTCAGCAACAGGTATCTGAGTCAACTGCAGGACACCGGACGGAATTTCCCTATTTACACACCGCCATTTCGTAGCAATTTCATGGCAACAGGCACAAATATCACCAATGCCAGGCAGTTGTTACCTTTCAGTGGTGGCTTGTAAAGGTACCTTAAAGGGCATGATCTTTTATTCATGGTCTATTCAAGCGCCCTTCTTGCTCTGCATGGCGCTGGTTGGGCATTAATGACGCGAATTGCATCATTTCCGGTCAGGTGACTTCAGTACACCCACACCGCTCTTTAGGCTTCAAGCACCGCATTGTGCATGCAGTGCTTAAAGCAGTACACAGCGGCGCGGGTGTACTTATGTCACCTGACCGGAAATGATGCGATTCGCGTCATTAATGCCCAGAATAAAAGATCATGTCTATTAGAGCGTGATCTTATGACGAGGAGGCAAATAACGAACACGCCCTGGTGACTAAAGAATATAGCCTCTGCTAATTATAATCACTAATGAGTGAGTATTAAAACGTTTTTATGCACTTTCACAGGATGCTTTTAGGAGACAAAAGGAGTGTGGGATTAGTGATAGGATGCTGCTGGGACATGATTTGATAGCTTAGGAGGTGTTTTGGAGGTGACAGGATCCCTTTAACAATGTATAGAGTGTATTTCTGCTTTATATAATGTTAGCTTCATTGAAAAAAAGACTCCTTAAAGTGCGTACTACAATACTGTCAGGATTTTTTTGTATTGCTGGCAAGACTGATAGTCACGTGATCGCAAGCATGTGATCTACATATTGGCCACAGACTGACTAGACTTATTGAGCGAGGCCAAGCAAGTCAAAATGTGGCCATAATTATTCAGATCGCATACTTCATGACTGCCTGCTCTCGCCGTCAATACCGGAGAATCCTGACAACATGTGGTGAACGCGCTGTAAGGTATTAGAATTCTGAAGTCACTGCAGACTTTTATCAGAAGTCAGGACAATCCCTTTAAGTAGCAAAGTGATCATCTCTGCTCATATTCCTGGATTGAAGTTTACAGATACAGTAGAAGATGATCTAACATTGGAATAATAATATCCTCTGTACGGCTGTTCCTGTTACCCTGTAATCTTTGCTATGGGACCGCTATGGGACCTCTCCGGGTTTAATGTGGGGAATGAGAAAGCACAGAGGAGTGTTGGTAACCAGTACTCTCTTACCTTGGAATAGTTGGAAAATAATAATTATGTTACCGCACGGCCCAAGGTTGCTGTTAGTTACATAATTTTCCATCACAAATGTGAAGCTCGGTTCACTCAATCCTCTGATGTTCTCAAGCCAGTATATATCTTTACTGAATTACTCAGTAGTGTTGGTGGAGGCTCAAATACTGATACTGTTAAAGTAAAGAGGACCTTGCACCAGTTCGGGTATGGCTGATATACTAAGTGCATGTATCCAAAGAAGAAAATGAGCGGCACTCACCAGGATCTTCTGTGCAGTGTACGGATTTATTCCATTCTGATAAACAGGGTTACAAAGGTGCAGGAAAGAGAGGACAGCGGGGTAGGACAACAGTCACCGTTCTGCCCAGCTACAGCTTCAACAGGACCCGTTGAAGCCCTAGCTGGGTGAAATGGGAGACTGTTGTCCTACCCCGCTGTCCTCTCTTTCCTGCACCTTTGTAACCCTGTTTATCAGAATGGAATAAATCCATACACTGCACAGAAGATCCTGGTGAGTGCCGCTCATTTTCTTCTTTGGATATATTCATTTCTCATACTAGAGCTGAGCAACACCTGATGACCCAGAGGTCAGCCACATAGATTTTGTGTTTTAAATACCTGTGCAAGGTGACTAGTGCCTGATTTTCTTTTCTACCAGCTACTAAATGCATGTATTCTCCATAAAATAACAAGTCTGGAGCATCACATTTTGTTTGATCTGATCATTATTGTTATTATTTATTATTATAGCGCCAATTATTCCATGGCATTTTACATGTGAAAAAGGGGCATTTGTAGACAAGCACAATAAACATGAACAATTCACGTCACACACAGGTACAGGTGGAGAGAGGATCCTACCTCGAGGGGTCACAGTCTACAAGGTATGGGTGAGGATACAGTAGGTGACAAAAGATAACCCTGCCCACGAGGGCTTACAGTCTACGGGGGCCGTCACACGCTGAGATATCTTGCCAGATATCGTTTAAGCGATCTCCTTTTTGATCGCTTAAGCGATATCGGGCAAGATATCGTTGCATGTAATCAAGCGATTTACGATGGTAAATCGCTTGATCGTGACATCGCTGATCTGAGGTTCGGTTCTCAGATCTAGCGATGAACGATGCAACGATCTGCATCATCGTGGTGTATGACACCACGATGATCCATCTCCCAGCGACCGCGCCTATGCTGGGAGATGGTAACTATGGTACACGTCGGGTAACTAAGCGACGCGCGGCGCCTAGTTACCCGATGTGTACCATAGTAACCAGCGAGATCGCAGCTCCACATCGCTGGTGAGTCTGTCTGTGTGACATCTCACCAGCGATGTGAGCGATATTGTAAGCGATTGCGCGTGCACGTGATCGCTTACAATATCGCTAAGGATATCTCACCGTGTGACGGCCGCCTACAAGGGATGGGTGAGGATACAGTAGTGACGAAAGATTACCCTGCCCACGAGGGCTCACAGTCTACAAGGGATGGGTGAGGATACAGTATGTGAGGAGAGAGGAACTTTGCCTGCGAGGGTTCACAGTCTACAAGGGATGGGTTAGGATACAGTATGTGAGGAGAGAGGACCCTGCCCATGAGGACTGACAGTCTGCAAGAGATGGGTGAGGATATAGTAGGTGAGGAGACAGGACCCTGTCATAGTGTACAAGGTTCCTTAGTTATTTAATTGACAACTGGGTGTTTATATTTCTTGTGGCTTTTGCTGATTGGACAGTGTCAGATTGTGCAGGGACACGCCCTCCTGCTGGTAACACCCAGCTGTCAATGTATTCATACATTTCTAGTAGGACTAACATAGGAACAGCATCACACAGAAATGATATCATCATATAAGCTACTACTTCTGAAGCAAACTTGTGATTGAGTGAGGACTAGTGATGAGCGTGTAAGGGGGGTGGTTGTATTCCTGCCCCCGGGGAGGCTTACCACGTTGGTATAATATAATCTTACTTGTAAAGTTTTTCTGTAGAGTGTAAGGTATTGTAATGTATAAGATGTAGCATATTTGAGAACGTAGTAGTATTGATAGTGTAATGTACAGTATGTGTAGCACCCCTGTGGACTGGTAGCCACAGAGAAGAGCAGCAGCTAGAATGGTAAGCCATTCACCCCAAACCAAAAGCACCCAACACGTCCCTGAATTCCTATACCTAGGACTTTACGCCAGGCAAGGGAGAAGTGGGGAAGAGCAGAGTGGTGGGTGAAGCTTAGGTGGCACCTGTGAGAGGGGGAGGAGTTACAGTAGTTTACCTCAGAGTGAGAGTGACGGTCAGATTAAGGTTGGAGTTGAAGGAGGGCTCAGGACTGAGCAGAGAGACAGCAGAAAAGAGACTGTAAACAAGAGAGGAAAAACACTGGGACTCGGCAGCCGGTGTCATCTTATGGCTGACCGGGTCAGCGACCAGGTGTAGTGGAGAAGGAGTCCAAGGTGGAAGACTGGCTTTACGGAGACACCGACGGCCTGGGTTGATGGACAGGGTACCGGCCCTGTAAAGTAGTTGGAAACTACAAGCCCCGGCAACGGATTAACTGGTGAGGTGAAGGCCCAGAACCAAACAAACTGTCACACCTAGGAAAAGCCTCATGTAGGACCTGGGACTTAGAGAGAGGACCCCCTAAGAAGTCCACGACTGCTGGCCCTGAGGTAGTGAATAGTCCTGAGGAGAGAGACCCAGAAAGGCTTAAAGAAAGGGGGTGCTTTGGTGAACCAGACCAACTGCTGACCGGCTACCTGTACGCTCACTGTAAAAGAAACTGTGACTGTGTGAACTAAGAGCAGTGAGTAAAGTACCCGGTTAAACCTGAAACAAGTGTGAGAGTATTTATTGAAGATCCATGGTTGTGGAGACCAGCATCTGAGGAGAGGTGAGCCTGGGAGATCTAAAGGACACCGGCCAGTATAAAGTTCATCCCCATCATCACCTCCGAACAACTTCACCAGTAACAACTATTATCACCGGCCCAGGGATTAACCTAGCCCTACCTGTGGAGGGCTTATCACCTTGCTGCATTCCATAATCACTCCCTGGAGCTGAAGCAATCAGCGGTGGTCACATCTGGCCACATATCACAGGTGGCGTCACAGTGACATTAATTTTTATTTATTTTTTTCCCCTTTTTATTTGCAGTCCCTCCAGGGCCACGGAACCGGTCCATGGCCACCACCGTGACATCCCCCTGTGAACAGACAGCAAGGACCGGTCCCGAGTAACCCATGGCCCTGAGGGCGATGCAAAAATTGGCATCACGAACAGGATGAACCAAATCCGGATAAACTGGATTAAGTATGCCTAAGGACTGTATTATTAACTTTATTGAGCTGTGAACTGTAAATTGGGCGCCATTACTGGGCCATAACTGCGTCATTGCTGTGCCTCAACTGGCTAGTGGTGCCTCGAGATTATGCCGATTTGTGCTGTGCCACACGGTTATTCCTGCTGCGTCACTCGGAGAGCAGGAGAAAAGGGGGCGTGACAGTTGAAAAAGGCGCGAAGATAAGCCCCGCCCCGCGCTCTGACATAAGAAGAAGGCGCCTCAGCGGAGAAGAGAGAGTGCAATACGGACTGGCAATGGCAGAAGGAGGCAGCGATCCCACTTGCATCCCGGCTGGCTGCTGGGGATGGGACCCGAACTTCTGACCGAGGAGGCAGATAAGTTGGGCCGTCAGTTGGAGCATTTCCCATCTTACAGTCCTAGAGCGGTGGCAGTCCTGGCTGCACCAGCGAGCGGCCACTTACTGGGCTGCATATCAGCTGCAAACTCTGGATGTGGTGGCTGAGGGACCACCACGTTGCAAGGTACAATTATGATACACAAGACGAGGTGGATAATAACAAGGGTAAAATGTATCTACAGACAGGGATACGTAAGGGTAAAGCAGGGTCACAGGAAGTATGCTGTGGCAAAAGTACAATAAACAATTACTGCAGTTTCTAGTTGTGCCGCTATAGACACGTGTCGCCCCAACTATTACAAAGAGACAACTTTAAGAAAATGGGAAAACTTCAATACTACGTGACACATACAACCTCACTGACCTCTGCTAATCGGGCCACACGGCACCTGTGCTCTGGCTACTGAGGCCTATGCTATGCCTTCATGTGTGTAAGCAATGGTGAGGACTCATGAAGGTGTTAGTGCCATAAGTCCAGTCCCGGGGCCCGATGCTGTGATGCTCGGCAGGGGGCACTTCTCTTTGCAGGATAGATGGGGGAAACTCTCACAACCACACAAGATGAAGCCTCTGATACTTATTTAGGTAATAGTTTATCTCTCAGACCCTTCATCCTCCCTATTTTAATTTTCCGAGATAATGATCTTTCGGTTTTCATTGTCTGTAAGTCATAATCATCAACATTTACAGAGATGAAAACTTGAAATAGATCACTCTGTGTGTAATGACTCTATATAATATATGTGTTTCACTTTATGTATTGAATTAGTGAAATAAATTACGGTAACTTTTTGATGATATTCTAATTAATTGAGAATCACCTGTATCTTCGATATTATGGACATATATAGTTTATAAATTCAGTGTTGGGCATGTAGCAGTACAGATTGTATCCACACATATAGATGTGCGCATACGTGTGTTATTTTTGTGTATTAACTGTTTACTTGTCTTTTTTCCCTCTTAGATTAACCTGCCATGACTACAGCAAGATACCGGCCTACGTGGGATTTGGCTTTAGACCCACTGGTTTCCTGCAAACTTTGCCTTGGAGAGTATCCAGTGGAACAGATGACCACAATATCACAATGCCAATGCATTTTCTGTACATTGGTACGCATAGATTTCCTTGCATTATTTCTAGATATCAAGGGGAATGTGACCGCCCTTATTTTAACAATGGCTTATGTAAATACTTCATTTTTGCACAACCCAACACACAGAATAACATCCAGGCCTGGGAAGTGGTTTTCCAGGATTTAATACTAACCTTTGCACTTTAAACTATGCACCGAAAATAATAACTCATGGAATTTCTAACCCAGTCTTGGCCACACTTTTTCAGTTTCACATAATTTGTTGTTTCAGTGTTTTTGGATCTTTAAGGCTGGTTTCACACTACTGTTTTTCGCCGTCCGTGTGAAGCCTGCCTGAAATGAGTGCCCCCGCATCAGTTTTCGGCCCCATTGACTTTCAATGGGGCCGGAGACACTTGCGGGTGCATTCAGTTGTGTACGGTTCACCCCAGATCCGGGTGGATGCAGGTGTCCACAGACTTTTCTCGGAGACAGTATCTGCATCTTTTTGCGATTTGGTCTCCTTGAAAAAAAAGACATGAACCTCCGAATCCTGGGCACCATGGTTAAAATCTGAATAGGGATCTATGCAACACGGATTCATCTGGTTTCCGGATCCCGGTGGATGTGGATTTCCAGTCCGTGTGCTATGAACTGCGCATGCACAGAACCCCCCACCGGATACCTATCAAATATGTAACCGGATGCTCCTGCACGGGGTGCGAGTGCATCCAGTTTCATCACCGCGAGGGAGTCCGGGAACATGCAGGCTTTTCCTACATGCGCCCGGATTCCAAAAAATGCTAGTGTGAACCGGCTTTAGATGTTTCTGTGGTTACTGAAGTGCAATGGTTTCTAAGCATTTTTAAATGTTTTTGACAAACACATCAAATCTATGCACAGACTCAAAATTTACAGAGTTGACCCTTATTTTTTAAGATTTCTGCTCTTTGTAATACTAATCAGCCCTGGCAGCTGGAAGTCAGTATCGAGAGAAATCTTGACTGATGACAACCATTTGCTTGTCAGGGCTTGATGTGTATCACTATTTCCATGCATTTGTTTGACCACCTGCTTTTTGTGGACAGACCACAGGTTCTCTATAGGATTGATATCTGGGGAATCTCTGTCATGCAAGGTATGAGAGGTACCTCACGTACAACTACTGGGAAGGTTATCCCCAAATCTAGGGAGAGGGGAGTTGGTGACCCCTAGCCAAACCTTTCGCTGGCCCCTGGCTCCCCTGACCACCCTAGATAGGTTCCGCACCTCTGTGCCGAGCAGGATACCTGGCTCTGGCTGCCCCTGATCTAGACCCTAGGTAGGGAATGGATGGAACGAGCTCTTCATCAACCCCAACTAAAGACAAACAGGGGACACACACAATATTGATAACTACTTTGTTTCTGCTGCCAAACTCCAAATGGCAGCAGGAAGAGCAGCACCCGGTCAGCAGATCTCCAGCAGCCATAGCTCCACAACGTCAAGGCTGGTCTGTTCAGAATGAACTATCACCAACAACAAATGTTGGCCCATGTGACTACTTAAAGGGAGGTGTGGTTAACACACTGCTGCCAACTGACCTAGCACTACAGCGAGGAAACTGACATAAATAATAATATAATAATACATTTTATTTATATAACGCCAACATATTCTGAAGCACTTTACAAATTAGCTGGGGGGCAATGTACAGACAATATGAGACCATACAAAATATTACATAGCTCAGTTACAGGAGGGGTGAGGGGACACAGAATGTACTTGTAGGGTCTGGGGGACACAGTAGGTAGGATGTACTTGTAGGGTCTGGGGGACACAGTAGGTAGCATGTACTTGTAGGGTCTTGTTCATCCATGAATATGGGTTTCTCATATTAGGCTACATGCTTCATTCATCAGCCAGTTCTGTGTGTATGCACTTACATTCTATTAGCTTCAGGGAGGATGTAAAGACAGATGAATAGGAAAGAGCTGGTTGTAATTAACGAGGGGAAAGTTATGTTAGGGAGCTGAGTTGATAGGCCTGTCTAAAGAGATATGTTTTTAAAGCATGCTTAAAAATCATGGGGGCTAGAGATTATTTGCAATGTTTGGGGCAGAGCATTCCAGAACAATGGTGCAGCACAAGAGAAAACTTGGAGATGGAGATGTGAGCTTCGAATTATGGGTGATATTAATCTGAGATCAGCTGTAGAACGGAGGGCATGTGTAGTGTGGAGCCCTTTGGGACGGGGTACTTAGTACCGACTGGGGTATCACGGGGGTTGTCACGGCGTTCCTTGGTCTGGACCATGTCCCGAACCCACAAGTAAGAGGGGTATTTACAGGGGAGTTTGTTGTGACGCAACCCACGGGTTGTGGTCAGTGAGGGGACCACCACTGCAGCGTAGCTCTGCCAGGGAGGATGGATGGGGCTGCAGCCAGAAGGATGAGCCCGCCGTGGGTCGGGCTGCTCCTGACAGGGTGTTGAGGTGTAATAAAAGTTCTGTTTACCGGGAATCACACATGGAAGACTGAAGCAGGGTTCACCAGGTTTTACTGGCATGTTCTTCAGTACAAACAGTTCCAACAGTACTGTTCTCAACACAGTTCTTATTCACAGTCAACTCCGGACACTCTGCTCCCTCTGCAGCCAGGCTTCCTCGCTGAGACCCTTCATTCTCTCTTCAACCTTTCCGGCTTGTTTCTTATCTGCTCTTCCCTGTGGGTTGTATGGCGGCAACTCGGTCCCTTTGTATGACTTCTCCCTGTGTGTGTGGGAAGCAAGCCTGGGTCCTATCGTGTTGCAGTGCCTCCAACCCGTGTAGTAGGATCCCTGACTTGGAATCAGCGTTTCACGTCAGTTTGTCTGGGGAGCCGGCGTGTAGCTACAGTCCCCCTCAGAGCCGACACTCTGGTCCCAGCCAAGCCTTGGGTAACCCTGTCTTGCAAGGGATTACTGGGCTCTCTCCGACCCGTGTGACTACCAGATACTTCAAGGGAAACCTATCCCGCCTGTGGTCGGTCAGCGCTGCCATACTCCTCAGACCCGGTGGCACCGGTCCGGTCTCTGTCCTTCCTTTCTCTTGGGCTGCAGGCTATGGAGTGTGCTTTCTCTCCATGGAACGGTGTCTCTGTGGATTCTGCGCCTCCAGGGAGCCCTATCCCTTAGGGAAAGTGTCTTTCTGTCTGTTTGGTCTTTACAGCTCAGCCCTCTTTGGCCTACTAACTCCCTCCGCCTACTGTTCCTCCTTTTGTACTGATCTGTCACCTGACCTACCTTCCACCCACTTCCCTGTAAACCCTACCACCCCTTGCCCGCCTAGAGTCCTGGGCTCTGGGTTGAGTGTTGTGCTCTGGGTGATGTGTGTGCTGAAGGTGTTTGGTGCACAAACTGTCTCCTATCTGCCTGGCTGCAGTTCCTACCTGTATCCATATCGCCACCATGTTGTATGACATGGCTGACCAATGGTAACGCTCTTTTGCCGTCCAATCTGAGTCTTCTGGGCGCGGTTCACTTAACTCAGGTACGCATACATCCTAAGCTGTGTCAAAAGTACACCCACATTGCTGATGTGCTTGTGCTGTGTGACGGCGCAACTACGATCTGCAAAATCGGCTGGGCAATTTGGCAGCCAACTTCCGGGACGCCGGATCGTTGGAGGCTGCAGGTGTGATTACTACGTGTAACATCTCCAAGCGATCTTGCACAAGTGCCAAAAATGTGCGTGCTCCCGTGAAGTTGCATGCGATATCGGAACGATATCGCGACGTGTAACGGTAACCTAAGACATAAACCCTCGCTGGTACTAAAGAAATCAATACGTTTAAAATCCTCAATTCCAAAGCCTTCATTGAATCGTGACAGTCCTGGCTATCGACCCAAAAGACCCATTTTAACCCCCTGTCTTTCTGTTCAAAGACCAGCTCATGTCTGTTCTTCACAGATTTCTATTAAGTTCCAACATATGACATTTTCATAAACCCCTGAAACAAAGTGCAGACTTAAGTGTAACTGGAGGACATATGTAGAGCATACAAAGCTAAGATGTTAGGGCAGACTCCATCTACAGGATTTCCCAAAAATATAAGGAGAGGAAAGCAATCTGTGCATTGTATAATGGCCATAATATGACTAATCATAGCTGGTCTGTTGACGAGGAGCTGGAATAAAACACCATAGCTACTGTATATTGTCTTTTTTAAAACATGCACTGAGATCATGTGAAAGAAAACCATAACATAAATTGTCAAGATATGTAGAGAAACCGTGAGAAGGATGAGAGTGCAGAGAATACCATTGGTTATATCGCTCAGATTGCATTGACAGATGTAGTCCTCAGAGTCAAGCGCAGAGTAGACTTTACCATAAATCATGGAGTCCTTCACTTCTGTAGATGTTTTAAGCCCACGTTACACATAGCGATGTTCCAGCGACCCCATCAACGGTCGGGATCGCTGGCACATCGCTATGTTATCGCTGGTGAGATGCCAGACAAGATATGGCAGACTTACCAGCGATCACCCAGCGATACGCCGACAACCCAACGGTCATTGGGATCGTTCAGGGTGTCGGGCGCAGACTGGGTCTTGCTGGTTGTTGCCCCTGGCACACATGTCGATGCATGCGTGATAGCGGCAGACCAGTGACCGAAAAACGATGATCGCCGAGCATGTCACACGCAGCGACTTCGCTGCGAGGTCGCTGCAACGTCACAAAACTTATCGTTAGCAATATCGCTATGTGTAACGGGGCCTTGAGTAATATAGGAAGCCACGTTCTTCAGAGATAGAAGACGCGGAATGAATAGGGCTTGACTAGCTCTCAAGAAGTATCAGTAAGGCTTGTTTCACACTAGCAACGTGGCCAAATCAGGATGAAAATGGGTTCAGCAAATGTATGTCACCGCAGCTGCCGCAGGCCTGATCCAGCCGGAGAGAGGGAGGGAGAAAATGTAATAAAACTTAATTCTGCATATGTATATGTTACGGGGAGCACTACTTTATTACTATGGCTCAGTTCACATCTGAGGTGGCTTGCATTATGTTGCATTTCCGTTTCTATGCGTTTTTGACCCCTTTAAGAAAGGTAACTGACTTAAATCTGGGTATAATTTGACCTAAAACAATTAATCCTGGGGTATACTCTAGCCTGGACCAAACTATACTTCCCGGGAATAATCTGGGAAGAAGATCATTTGGCCCCGCCAGCATTAGTACAGAGGAGCATCCAATAGGAGAGTTTGTGATTTTTTTAAATGGTAGATTCATCATTGAACTGTTTTTAAACAATATAAAGTAGTGATCAACCTATTAAGAGCCCATTTCTCTTGACCGGTACCTTTAGCCTATGTTCAGATGGCGTTTTGATCAGTTTTATTTGATGTGTTTTTCTCTCTTTTTCAGCTGGCATTTATTGATCAGCTTTAAAAAAAAAAACAGATCAGAAATGTATCATCCGTTTTTGATCCATTTTGGCTGCGTCCTATCTGGTGCATTTTTTCAGCCCATAGAAAATGGTTTCAATGGGAAATGCAGAAAATGCAGCAATAATTGATAGCTCATTCTTTTTACGGATCAGTTTTTTACTCAAAAAAGGATCAGGTCAAAAAGCACAAACTAATCAGCAAAACTTGAAAACCCATTGACTTTGCTGGAATTCCATTTAAGGCCCCTTTCACATCTATGCGCCCAGCATTTGCCTGCCCTGCTCTGGCGCAAGTGCAAGCACAGGTGCATTCACATTCAAGTGTGGCGCCCTGTGCCAGGTAAGCCACAGAACCAACTAGTTCACTAAGGGATTTCCATATCTGGTACCTTTGGTACCTCACATACTCCCAACACCTTCCACTCCAGGCCTGTAGGGGGAGCCCCACTGGTTGCTGTTAAGCCTGATCCCCCTATAAATACAGGTGCTGGGGGCAGAGTTAGGCAGAGTGTGCAGTCGCTAGGAAAACTGTGAAGTCAGCTCAGTGCCTAGTGAGCTAAACTTGTCACCGGAGCTGTGCTAGGCCCGAGATCAGTGCAATGCCAGAGCCAGTGTGAGGTAGAGAGAGTGAGGACGAAAGGCAGAGGCGAGAAACAGTACAGAGGGGGCAGAGGAGTCATCCTGGCTCACCCCAGGGGAACAACGGTCACTGGAGTCCGAGTTCCAGTACACTGTGGAGGCTTAGCTTCCCAGACACCCACAGCAGTCACCTATAGAGAGCCAGGAGCCGTAGAGAGGTAGCGGTAGCCAAGCGAGAGCCCTCAGTGCAGCAACACGGGTGTGGAGAAACAGGAGGTCAGGCCTGGTTTCACACACATCAGACTTCAGGACAAGGGAGTAGGACAAGGAGGCCTATAGCCCACTCGATGTGGAAATCCCAAAGTGCACCCTTCAACCCTGAAAGTGTACCTGCAAAACACCAGTAAAAGGTACATAAAAAGACTTTATTGTGTGTGTGTTCATTCTTCAGCCTGCCCCACACCGCAACTACTGCGCTGCCCTACTCCACCAACATACCCTTATAGCCCCGGGGACCTTGCTCCACCTGTAGGGAGCCACAACACCTTGCTACTGCCCATCACCTCAGAGGCCCTAGCAGCGCTGGTGCCATCACCAGATCTACAGGTGGCATCTTAGACAATCACTTATAAACTTTTATCCCTGTACATACCCCTTGTTGTTGTCAGCGCAAGGGCACGGGCTCGGGCACCGACCACCTGTGACATCCGCCGCACCCAAGCGACAGAGACCCGAGCACTCCCGACCCTTGTGGGCTAGACACAAGCGCAGGCAAGCACATTAGTGCATAGATGCAGAGCCCTTGTGTGGCACCCCAGGGGTTAATGTGCCACAGTGACACCACAAAGTGTTAACTCCCCACACAACCTACAACACTACACTAGTGCCTTAAGGACAGAAAGGGGAGCTAAAGCTGCTTCCCTTTATATTCTGGTGTGGAGAGTAAGTGGGGAAGAGCAGAGTGGTAGGAGGAGCTAATGTTGTTTACCTCAGAGTGGCAGTGACAGTTAGTCAGTTGGAGTTAGTTCAGTTCCTGGGAGGACTGAGGAAGAAAGACTGGTGCTGTAAAGGGGCTGCCTTAGGCCTCTCCACAGCCTGCTACCCACTTCCAGGCCTAGCCAGGGTCTGAGGGAAGGAGTAAGAGAAACAGGAGAACACATCTGGGAGACTGAGTTACCTCATAACTCGCCCCGGAGGAGCGCACAGACCGGATACCGGATCCGGAACTGTGACTGACACACGCAACACAGTAAACACCGGACTAGTGGAGGTTATATATCTACACTGTACCTCAGCAAAGCAACACAGCGGGGTCAGAAATACAGAGGAAAGACTCAAGTTGCCTAGCAAAGGGGGTACCTGTGAGGAGAAACAGGCCAACAGCCTAGCTGAAGCGGCAGCAGGGCCAAACACACAGCGCAGGAGAGGGAAGGTAAAGATCCGGACAGGTTGGGAGCAACCCGGCCCCGGTACAGACTCCGTGGACAGTACTCTGCTAACAACATCATCTGCAGTAAAGACTTGGAAAACTTAAAAACTGCGAGTTTGTGTGATCCTTGTGCTCAAATCCTGCGTTCCCTCACAAGCAGCTATCATCTCTACTACTACCCCTATCCTGCAATATCCATAACACCATCTATAGACTGTTACTATCTCTGCCCCGGGGAACCAAGCTCTACCTGCGGAAACGCATTACATCCCCAGCTGCCAAACGTCATCCCCGGAGGTTCTGCAGCAGCGGTGGTCACCCTGACCACAACCCGTGGGTGGCGTCATGACAAACTCCCCTGTAAATATTCCCCAATTTACTTGCGGAACCTGGGACATGGTCCGGACCAAGACCGCCTTGATACCCCAGCAGTACCCCGGTCCGCTACCGAGTATCATGTTCCAGTGGGCTCTACAACTTGCACCTCAATCACCGTTTGCCGTCATTACCTTCTAAGGTGAAACCCGGAAGCACAAGTCTGAATAGGTGCACAATCAGAGCACATACGTCACTCAGGACACGCCGGAAACGTTGCATTACGCGTTTCCAGCGCTCCCAGAGTGACGTATGTGCTCTGACTAAGCCCTTCTGCAGACTTGCGCATCCTGGTTTCGCTTCCATCCCCTCGCCTTAGAAGGTAATGGTGGCAAACGGGGAATGAAACACAAGGGCTCTGCATCTATGCGCTAATGCGCTTGCCTGCGCTTGCATGTGAATGCACCTGCGCTGGCAATCGCGCCAGTGCAGGGCAGGCAAATGCTGGGCGCATAGATGTGAAAGGGGCCTAAATGATGCGTTCACTGTATTTTCACTGCAAAAACTGATCCAAAAGAAACGGATCCAAAACGCACAGTGTTAAAGTAGCCTAAAAGTTTACAGAGAAAATACAATCCATACCAACCATTATCTTTATATTTTCCAGGGACTTGTTAATTGGAAGTTGGAAATCCAAATCTTCTTTCTCTTGTAATGTGCCATACAACTTTAGGGTTTTCAAGGTTTTTGGGCCCCCTCAAGCTCTGGGGCCCAGGAGCAGCTGCGATATGTGACAGAGTATCCTTATATGACGGACTTGATAGCTCCTACACGAGTGCAATGTCCATGAGTTTGTTTAGAAATTCTGATCGCAAAAAAGAAAGATTCCTTAGTGAAGAGTCTGGAGCGTCACTAAATCAATGGGTCTCATCTGGCAGATGTCAGCTCTCTTATGATGGCAATTATATCCTGAAATAATCTCTTTTTGTATAGGCGCCAGTTGTTTTTCTTCTTTTTTTTTCCCTTGCAGAAAATCCCTAATGTTGTATTCTTTTCGGAGCAGGACAGCTGCACACATTTATAACAGGAATACGGGGAGGCCATACTCTACAGTGCAGATGACGCTGGAGTCAGCGGGACCACCAGCGACATATCTTCCCTGTATGGTAACGGGACTGAATAGATTTCACTTCTTAATTACAGTTAATTACAGTAATTCACGGAGGACATACAGTTTGTATGGACAGAGACGAAATTTCCAGCTGGATCAGCAGAGGAACAGACTCGGCGTCACTCGCTGACTGCATACTAAGAAGTAATCTGTGCTTCCCTGGCAACCCTCGACACCATGTCAACACTTCTTCTTGGCACTGATCGCTTATGCTGTTTGGCATGCCAGCCAGGCTGATAACCAGGGTAAACAGGCTGATTCCCAGGGCTAATTGTCAGACGCACAAAGCTTTTCTCATCCTCAGCTCTTATTTGTAATAGTGGGTTAAAGTGATCCTAAACCCAGAAACTGACCCCCCCCTATCTTTAGACCTGTCCCTGCACCCCCTCTTTTCATTTCTAGCCATCCCTTTTGCAAAAAAAAATCGCTTTTGTAAAGTAAGAGAAAAAGTTATATTACTTTGTCCTGTGTGAGTTCTCTGTTTCTGAGCAAGCCGCAATGGGCGGGGCCTGTGTGCTGCTGCCATGTAATTATGCACGCCCCATATCATACATGATATGGAAAAATGTTTGCACTTACAGGAGTTTTTATGACCTCCCACAATCTCAGTTATAGTTCAGCCAAAAATATTGGATGGGGTTGAGGTCAGCGCTTGGTCCAGCCGGTAATGTTCTTCTACACTAAACTCCCCCAACAGAGTCATTATGGACATTGCTTTGTGGCATCATGCTTTACACCACTACATCCGAAGCTTGCCATTGTTTTTGGCAATATGCTCCCGATACACAATGTTTGTGCTGACGTTAATGTCAGAGGAGGTCTGGTCTCTGCAGTTATGGAGTAAGCAGTGTGTTGGTGACTCTTCTGTCCTCTGCTCCTCAGCCCTCGGCCCCCCGCTCTGTAGCGTTACGGGGTCTCCACTTCGTGGCTGAGTTGCTGCAATTCCTTCCAGTTCTCAGTAATATCACTTACAGGTGATGGAGTTTGGAGGGAAGAAGTGTCATGACCGGACTTGTTACAATAGTGGCTCCTATTACAGAACCGCACTGGTATCAGTGAGCTCTGCACCCCCAGCCGTTCTGTCATGTTAGTAGAGGAGCTGGAGGTTATACCCCAGAGGCAATAGGACTAAATGAAAAACCTGAATTCAGTGATAAAGACTTGTGTCCAATACATTTCTCTATATATTTGTTGCTTTACGCGTGAGCCCCCTTTTCCGCTGTCTTATGCTCATCCTCCGGTTTCTTCATCTGTCTTCAGCATTGCCCTGGTCAGTTTCCTCCTGGCAGCTCTGGTGCTTCATGGAGCGCGATGGATGTCACAACTCAATTGAAGTTTGTGAGAGCCTCATTCTGGATTTTATAGAGATATATTGGGAGCTTGTGATTTAACTTCTGACCTGTCAGAAGTTATGGACACAAGATGGCGCTGCAGGGAAGGATGTAGATCTGATAAAAGGTGAAGACGGTGGAGGGTGAGAACTCGGAGGACTTAGATTAAAAGCACCGCTAATGCTTTTAAAGTGGCTGGTTATTGGTTTTATCCAGTGTGCAGTGTAATGTCAAATCTGTCATTTTTGGAACTTTATAAAGAAGTTGCTCATATTCTACATGTTGCAAAAATTCTGAAAAAACTGGGCCAGGTGTAATAAGGGATAAAAAATGACCGGTAAGGTAAATGTAGCAGAATTATGATTGAATTTTCAGGAATTTTAAACATGTGTTTAAGGCCAATTTAAACATATGTCAAACACGACCAGACTGTGATGTATGATTAGGTTGTGGCTCTACCAAGTTGAACTCAACAGCTTCATAGGTTTATGTTGGGTTGGGAGACCCACGGCCACGCTGCACCTTTCGTTTTGTAGACGGACCGTGTTTCACAGGCATCTGATGTTGGCCTAAAACTTATATTTGTATTGTCTCGAATTAATGTATATGTGGCGCCCCGCAATGAGTGCGTCACAAGAGGGTATTGCAGCCATAAATGCAGCCACAATATTCTCTGACACAGCAGTGACCTAGTTAACTTTGAGATCCAACCCTGCATGTATCACCTAGAACAGAGGACCAATCCAGGGTCCTGGTGGGCGGAGTGCTAGGGAAGTGTGTAGAAGAACAGACACTTAGTCTACAGAAGGGTAGTCTAGAACTGGACAAGACAGAGTCTAGAACTTGAACTTGGAGTAGGAGCGGGGGCTCCGCACCCCGTGCAGCCCCCGGCCGTCACCGGTCGGGTGTCAGCACCTGAGGCCTCATCAACCGGGATTGGGCATCATTACCACGGGTTCCAAAAGACTCCCGTGCCCACAACTTCACAGCCGGTTCACTGGTACCGAAGCTGGCAGCAGTTCACCTCTGCTACGCGAACCAGAAGCGTGGAGGAGCAGCTTCACAGGAGCACCCCACCACCCGCCAACTTCCAGTTGTCTAACCAGCGGTGTACCCACTGCGGGATCCAAGGCTCTCCAAAACATCCACAACGTACATCTTGGATAGGGCATTGAAGTAGCCTCCCCGTACCCGATCTGGTATTCCTGGGCGACAATGTCGAAACACTTAGCTAGAATGGAGGAACACTTGCGGATCTCTGAGGGACACTATCATTGCTGAGTCCACCCGGTCTACTACCCGTAACTGTATACCATGTACTGCCTGCTGGTTACAGTAAAGACCCGTTGCAGAGACTTTCTGTGTCCGTGCTTCCTTATGAACTGTCCGTCCGCACTACAAGGTAACCGCAGCTGCCGCACAACATCTTAAGCAGCTCCAGCCTCCGGGGATCACCGCTCAGCCTGTGGGGAGCGTTCCATCTTGCTGCTGTCCATCCCCCGGAGGTTCCGCAGCGTCGGTAACGATTACCGAAACTACTCATAGGTGGCGTCACGAATAAATTAAAAACCCCTTTAATCTGTTCCTTACAAGACGTCTTCGACTTTTGATCTGCACTACACCGGGCCCCACTACCGGCAGGCGCGGCCCACCCGTGACAAGGAGGAAGGAGCTTCAGCCTGTCTAAACCGGAGTCCCGGCCACGGTGAGTCATATACCCTGGGAAAAGCTACTGACTTTATAGGCTCTGACAGTTTCCTAAGGGTGGCATCCATCACCCATAGGCTACAATGACATCCATTTAAAATATAGCTTTCATGACAGTATAGCAAACTCCTGATCCCATGCTTTACTGTGTACATACTAAACAGAGAAAGAAGAGCTTGATGTGAATGGTGCTTAAGACTATTCATGGCCTAAGACTCTTTCTTCATGCCCGGACTATTTCTTGTGCACGCTGTACAAATATGTCACCACTATAAAAGCAGGAAACCAATGCGTCTATTTTTTTTCTCAGAAGACTAATTAATATAATAATTGTTTTTTCAAATGGGAAAACAAAACTGGAGAAGAGATCCTAAAGAAAGTCATGTGAAAACATGGAAAAGCGACTTTTAGATGTTGTCTGTGGTTGGACCCAAACCCAGGACCCCAGTATTCCAAGCTTGTATCCCATCAAATCATATAACTTATGCACATAGAGAGCTGAAACTGAGGTCCAGATTGGAGGGGAACTTTCTAAATTTGTTGCCCCATGTTAATCATGTGGACGTTACGTGAGTCAATATTTAGGTTGCCACAAAAACTCCTACATGGGATTTGAGGCAGGACTCCGACTTGCAAGAGGCACATGCAGTATGTAAAGGGGCTGTGGTACTAATCTCCAGGAATCTGCCACTTCTCTGTGCCAGGATAAACCTCATGCTGTTCGGCCAAGTTTTTCTTGGCATACAAAGCAATCACAAAGCACTTTCTTACATTCATACGCTGTGACAATGCTTAGACGTTCATGGACGAAGGCTGGAATTGAATTACTTATCCATAACTCATAGATGATATAGATAGGGAACTATGTGGTAGGTCAGTCATAGATACAACAAGTGCAGAAGCTACAAAATCACTGTATAATTCAACTTTCTCTTTAGGGACTCTAAAATAAATATTACAGTAGTTTAGGGTGTCATTTGCTCTATACAGTTATCTACACCATGATTATTTGCTGGGAAGAATAGGGGTTGTTCCTGTTTATGCGCAAACTTGGCCACTGTTCTGGGTCATCTGGGAGACATCTGTAAAATGAGTAGACTACCTCCAGCAGTTTGCAAATGTCTCAAGGGCCAAGTGAACCCACTGAACAATTTTCTATTTCTGACACCAGGTTGCTTTGTCATGCCATGTATCATTGATTATGCTTTAAAGGGGCTTCAGATCAAAGGCGTGGACTCAAGCAGGAATGCGTCCATCATCAAAAGTCTTTGAGATTGCCAATTTTATACATTTAGCAAACTTCATCAAAAAGTGCTTATTTATTACCCCAGTAATGGGGAACATATCACTATGGAGAGAATCGCACCATCAGGCAACATATATCAAAACCAAAGATAATCGCGATGATCTTGTATCACAAAACATGGATATTGAACACAACAAGACGATACCATGTATGAATTGCAGGGATGGACTTCCTAAACCTGCAAGACCGTCCAAGAATCCATCATATATTTATCATATATTTAATGTATATACTGAATAAGGCTGGCTTCACATTTGCGTATGGGAAGGCAGCGTATTGCTGCGTTCCCATACGCAGTCAAACGCATGCGCACTGCGTTCCTATGTTTAACATAGGAACGCATAGTGCTTGCGTTTGCTGCGTTCGGGTGCGGATGCGGACGATATCTGCTCCTTCCGGTGTCCAGCATCCGCACCCGGGACGCAGCCAGTTGCATTTTTTGTGCGCTCGGGGAGCTTGGAAAATCGGCAAGCGTCCCCAAGCGCACAAAACCTGCATTGTCTTCAATGGGTCCGCAGTGTTCAGCGCTTAACGCGCAGGAGAACGCTGCTGACCCATTGAAAAATCTCCCGGTGGCCACTGGTGATGTAATCTGCTAGCGGTGTCGGCGGGGAGAACAGCTGATCTGACAGCTGTTTGAATCTTCCCGCGCCGACATCTCCTCTCGGTGTCGGCGCGGGAAGATTCAAACAGCTGTCAGATCAGCTGTTCTCCCCGCCGACATGTCCGGAGCTTACCGGCGGCCGGGAGGCGGAGATCTCCGGCGCTGATCTCCGCCCCGGACACCGCTGATTGGCTGCTGGGCTCCACAGTGATGTGTCCGCAGGCTGACATTCTCCGCTGCAGACACATCTTTAGGGCCTGCTTTGCACTGCGTTTGTGTCTGCATGCGATCAGCATGCAGACACAAACGCTAATGTGAAGCCAGCATAAGATTGTACTTATTACTATGTTTTATACCCTGTTGAATAATGGTGAATTCTTTGGATGTATGTCTAATCGATACAGTTCTAATCAGGTGTTGCATATACCATAGCGTTTTGTTCAGTAATGTGGAAATTTGCAGGCTGTAATTAGCTAATTAGGCTCTTATCACACTTGTGACCCGGTGACGAGACGCGTCCCCGCTGTTTCCATGGTGCTGTGACGTGGGGAGGTGGTGCCGCTTTTGATTCGCTCCGGCCGGTCACGTGAGCCACGTGACCGCGGACGCGATGATGCGGCACGCTCCCTGCCTCGCAGCTTCCGGGATGCGGCGTGCACGCGATGGTGCACACCGGATGCAATCCCCCTGGCTGGCCAGCCTTTTTAAGCGCACTCCCGCCAGATTTCGGTGACCCCCTGATGAAGGTCGCCCGAAACGGCTGTTGGGGTCGGGATCACTAACCTGGACCAAAGTGCCATTAGGTAAGAGACACCGGAGCATCTGATTCAGCTGTCAGATGCCAGTGATTACTGTTTGCTTAGCATTATATGTCATACCTTGGGATCCTTTGCTATGGTTTTGGATATGAGGGTATCTTATAATATTGATATCTGTTTGATGTAATTATACTATACTGGAACTTATGAATATGTTTATACTAGCTCCTCCTACTGGATTATTTCATACTTAGGATGGAGTTTTGTACCTTATAGCAACTTTATCTCCAAGGTGTATGTTTGTTGTACATTTTATAGCATTATCTGTGTACAAACGGTGCTGGTGTCTGGTCCTAGGTGAGTGGTCACCTACCACCTGTGGGTTGTGGACCCAGGTTCCTCTGTTCCCTACCCTTATATTATACTGGTTTTAACCTATTAATAAATGTAATTTTTGCATGATACTGAGTTGTCGCGATTATCTTTGGTTTCAATTTTATACATCGATTTGTGAGCTCTGGCCACCTATCGGGGTTGCAGCTGATAGACTCCTGATGATGTCAGAATAACTCACCTCTCTCCCTGTTACTCCTCTGCCTCTCTGCTCATGAAATCTCTTCATTGGCCCCCATTTTCCTAATGGAAACAGTTTCTAGAACTGAAAGCCAGAGGCTGCCTAGAGAGATAAAGTTCATATCTTGCCGGTAGCCGGGCTTTCAGTGTGTTGGCTGCATCACTTTAGAACTCCCTAACAACTTGCAAAGTAACCCCATATCTGTAGGTTAATAGCATTTGTGAATTTGACAAAGTTCCCTTTAAAGTCTGCAGGGATTTGTGAACTCGGATGAAAAAGTGAAAACATCAGATCTATGGATGCCTCCACAAATCGGATCACTCGCCCCCATACAAGTCTATGGGTGCGTGGGAAACAGTGGACTGCAAATAGATGACGTCTGAGTACAGTCCGATACACACAGACAAAGGAAGAGCTAGAGAAGATAAGAAATTAAGTTCTCCAACTTCTCCGCACTTGTGCTCTGATGCTTGCGTGCAAGAGAATCGGAGCAAAGTGAAAGACACTCAGCTCACATTTGGAGCACGATATGAGAGAATGAGCGAATCATCGGATGCTATATGCCAGTGTGACCCCAGCCTTAATGTTATATAATATACATCTCATTTGATTTAGGTTATGTAAAGTACTAGAGTATAAGAGTGGCTTCTAGGTTAAATCATTCATTTGTCTAAATGCATGAAGTCTACAGTGAGACTTTGTGGTGGCATTGTCCTTATGTTGGGCTGTAAGTACGCTCCTGGTATTGTGGAACTACATTTTATTGATGGTTTCATGAATTTTCAGATGTAGACATGCATTTTTTTTGCATCAATGCATGGTGGCTACAGTTGAACATGATGGTAGTGTCCTCAAGTGGGGCTACATAAGAGCTGCTGTAGCCAGGGAGCTAAATTCCATTGATGGTATCATGAATTCACAGATGTATTGCTCTATAGTGAAAGAGAAGATGCTGCCTTCACTCCGTGCCCTTGGTAGACATGCACTTTTCCAACATGACAACGATCCAAAACAACAACAACAGCAACAACAATGATCTGCTGCACCTCTGAAGAACAGGGTGAAAGTGATTCAGTGGCCAATGTACATTATTATACATAGCTTATACAGCATATACACATTTTTCAGCACTTTGCAGACATTATCATCACTGTCCCCATCGGGGTTCACCATCTACATTCCATATCAGTATGTCTTTGAAGAGTGGGAGGGAACCCAAACAATATTGGGAGAACATACAAAGTCCTTGCTGATGTTGTCTTTGCATCAGTAATCAAAAAGGAGGAAGGGGTTAAAAACTACTTCTCCCTACAGTTGTGATTGTGCTGTGATGGTTGTCAGTGATGTGAATGATAAATACGGTAAATGAATTAAGTCAGGCTTTCCTCCTGAGGACCTGTCACCCCCTGGTGCTATGTTAACTGAATGCAGCGTGTCTTCAGGGAAGGAGTCCCCCATGTCTATAGTCCCCCTTGTAAGTTGTTAAAATGACTTTATAAAGTGTACAGATAAGGAGTCCGGAGGGACTTACTCAGTAATGAGTCATCGCTGTTGCTGGTGTCCTCCCCGCCTCCAGCCCTCTCTGTGCCACCTCCAGTCCTCAGCGATGACACATACAGGAACCTGAACAAGAGAGGGCTGGAGGTGGCACAGAGAGGGCTGGAGGTGGCACAGAGAGGGCTGGAGGTGGCACAGAGAGGGCTGAAGGTGGCACAGAGAGGGCTGGAGGTGGCACAGAGAGGACTGGAGGTGGAACAGAGAGGGCTGGAGGCGGGGACGAGACCAGGGAGCAGCGATGACTCATTACTGAGTAAGTCCCTCCGGACTCGTTATCTGTACACTTTATAAAGTCTTTTTTAAAGCTTACAGGGGGGCTAGAGACATGGGGGACCCCTTCCCTGAATGCAGCAGACACGTTGCGTTCAGTGCTGAATTCAGTTAGCATAGCACCAGGGGGGTGACAGGTCCTCTTTAAATAATTGAAGTCCTTGTATCGATGGTTGAAGCTGCAACCTCCAAGTCACAACTCATCAGTATGATTATGTCTCTTTAAGGCCCCTTTCACATCAGCATTTTACGTTGATCTCGGCAGATGCGGCGGATTTACCGCATCTGCCGCCTAACCGCCACACTTGCGGTTCACCTGCAGCAAGCCCCTTGCAATGTCTATGGGTCTTGCGCAGGTGCGGCAAGTGCGGTATAGTTGCGGTTTCAGCGTTGCGGCCGCGAAAAAAATGCGGTAAGCAATGTTTTTTTCGCGGCCGCACCTGCCGCAAGTGCCGAAACCGCAACTATACGATTCCGCACCTGCGCAAGCCCCATAGACATTGCATGGGCTTGCTGCAGGTGAACCGCAAGTGTGGCGGTTAGGCGGCAGATGTGGTAAATCCGCCGCATCTGCCGCGATCAACGTAAAATGTGAAAGGGGCCTAAGACGTATCCTAAGGTTTATATTTGCGCAAATACTAATATTACATGTGATCAAATTAAGTTTTTTCCCTTTTTCTCCTCTTTTTTAACAGTGTTTGAAACAATACGTTGAACTTCTGATCAAGGAAGGTTTAGAAACTGCTATCAGCTGCCCTGATGCCGGTTGTCCGAAGAGAGGCCATTTACAAGAGAATGAGGCAAGTAGTCTCCACAGCTTTCTGCACCTTGTATTTGCCGGTGGATATAGAGGGAATCAATATCTCCAGACTAAAATGGGCAATAAAAGCCACTAAGTAGCCACTTACTGCAAGCTCAGTACTATGGCTGCGAGTCCTAGCCTAACCGCAGATCTAATGACTCCTATGACAACATTAGTTTCAGTCATTAAACCTGCCAGAAGTTTCCAGCATACGCTGCAATAATATATGAGGTCCAGGCTGCGGCACTGCACTTTGTAATGACTATATACTGGACTGACCTGCTGGTACATAGGGAGAGAGCAACGTGGCTCCAGACAAAAAGCATTCGGGAGTACTGCATTAAAGGTAGCCTGTCTCTCTTTTCCTTTTCCTAAAAACAAATGTAAAGGGAATGTATCACTGATTTTTTGCTACCCCACCTCAAGCAGCATAATGTAGGGGCAGAGACCCTGATTCTAGCAATGTGTCAGTTAGAAACATAGAAAGGTAGAGTTGGAAGGGAGCTCTGGGATAATCTGGTCCAGCATCCTGCTTACAGCAGGATTCACTTAATCATCCCAAGCAGATGTCTGTCCAGCCTGTGTGTGAAGACTTCCATTGAAGGGGAAGTTACTACCAGTCCTGGCAGCCTGTTCCACTCATTGATCACCCTCACCATCAGTAAATTATGTCTAATATCTAATCTGTGTCTCCTCCTATTCAGTTTCATCCCATTGCCTCTAGTCTTTTCTTGTGCAAATGAGAATAAAGCTGATCCCTCTACAGTGTGACAGCCCTTGAGATATTTGTAGACAGCTATTAAGTCTCTTTTCAGTCTTCTATTTGGCAAAGCTAAACCAATCATTTAACCATTCCTCCTAGGATGTGGATTGCAAACCAGTCACCATTCTAGTCGCTCTTCTCTGAACTTGCTCCAGTTTGTAGATGTCTTTTTTATAATGTGGAGCCCAGAATGGACACAGTATCCAGATGAGGTCTGACCAATGAGGAGTAGAGGGAGATAGTGACTTCACGTGATGTAGACTATATTCTTCTGCTAATACATCCCTGAATTGTGTTTGCCTTTTTTGCTGCTGCATCACACTGTTGACTCATGTTCAGTCTGTGATCTATTAGATACACAAGTCTTTCTCACACGTCCTGTTGCTTATTCCTCCAATTCTGTATATGCTGTTTTTGATTTTTCTTGCCCAGATGTAGGCCTTTGCACTTCTCTCTGTTATAATCCATTCTTCTAGTTGCTGCCCACTCTTCCTGTTTGTTGAGATCATTTCGACTCCTCTCTCTTCTATCTAGTCATTTTGATAAAATAACAGTTTCATCTGCTGCGTATCATCCAGTTGTCCAGTTCTCTGAATGCTGAGCCTGTATAACCCTGCCCACACCACTGCTTGACAGCTTTGTGTGTATACTGTGCATAGGTAGAAACCTGTCAATTATTGGTCGTGGTGGGTTTATGCAGATTTTATGATTTATGGAAGACTACTCAACAGCAGGTTTACTAGTTCTCTAATGATAATCTCCTACTGATAAAACAATTATTTTATCAATACTGCAGCTCCTGTGTATACTTATGTCTGATATTTGCTGATTGAAGAAGGTAAAAACGTGGTGACAGAGTTCCTTTAACTGGGCACACAATCATGTAGGGAAATTATCTCCTATAAAAATCAGACCTTCAGTGTATTAAGGGGAATCTGTCTGCAGGATTTTGCTGTGTAAGCTGAGAATAGAATGTTGTAATGGTTAAAAAAACAAATTTAGCTGTGCTTACGTATTTTTCGCTTTATAAGAACGCATCTGATTATAAGATGCACCCCCAAATTGAAGGAAAAGAAAAAAAAGTGTTTTAATGTTAAATGGGGTCAGTCATATAATGCCAGTGTCCGTTTCACAATCAGTATATATGTCCCCCATTCTGGTACATGCCCCTCCCCCATGCTGGTATAAATGTCCCCCATGCTGGCACACTGCCCCCCATGGTGGCACACCGTCCCCTATGCTGGCATACTATCTTCCCTGCTGGAACACTGACCCGCATGCTGGCACATTGTCCCTCATGCTGGCACACTGCCCTTCCCTGCTGGAACACTGTTTCCCCCCTGCTGGAACACAGAGTTCCCACCCTGGCGCCCACTTTAAAAAATAACATATACTATTATACTCACCTCTCTCCATCGCTCCCTGCAGCCGACGCCATCCCTGCTGTCTGTTTATACCGGCATCCAGTACTGTGAGTAGCGCGCGGTGATGAAGTCACTATGCAGCGATGCTCACAGGACCGGATGCATGAGCAGACAGCGGGGATGGTGCCGGCTGCAGGGAGCGATGGAGAGGGGTGAGTATGACATCTCCGGGATAGTCAGTGCTTCCACGCAATGAAAGCATGGAAAGCACTAATTATTCACACAGGTGCGCAGCCGCTGGGCCGCGGACCTGCTCCTAGGCTCCTGTCATATGCACTGCTCCCCCGCCGGTGATTGACAGCGGGATGCAGTGCATATTACGTGAGCCTAATGAGAGGCCTCTTGTGACCATGGGGCTGCAGCTGCAGCCTGTTCCAGCCCCCGGACACCGCTCCAGAGTGAGCCACCTGCCCCCCACCTCCTCTTCTGCACAGCTACTAGTTTTGTATTATAAGACACCCCCCACTTTCCCCAAAAAATTGGGGGAATAAAAGTGAGTCATATAATGCGAAAAATACGGTATCTTATTTGTGTGTGAGGTATTGTTTACCTAAACTAAAGGGTTTATTACCCTATTATTAATATTGCAGGACCAGAAACTCATGCGCCCAGCAGTCGGACATTTTCCCTGCTCACAGTCAATGTACAATCTCTATGGAGAGCCTGGTATTATGGAGAGCCTGGTGTTGGCTGGGGCAGTTATCCCAGCTTTGCTACAAGGCTGAATCGAAATACCTTGATTGTGACACAATGGCTGCACCCAGTAATCGATGTGCTATATCATTGGATTCAGAATCTCCTTGCCTACATTATGTTGCTCTCAGATTAGGATGCAAAAACCTGCTGACAGATTCCATTTAATCCATGCCTGAAGGTACCGTCACACGCGGCAATTTTGCTAGGCAATTTCACTGGCAATTTACTGGTTGCAGTGAAATCATGGACACATTGCTCTATTTTGTTGCCGTGTATAAATGTAACAATGTGTCCATGATTTCACAGCAACCAGCAAATTGCCAGTGAAATTGCCTAGCAATATTGCTGTGTGTGACTGTACTTTTAGTGTCCAGAAAATGCTATTTAATCAATGTGCAGATTAGGGTGCTTGTTGGACTCCTGGTGTGGTCAGGAGCTCAGTTCACCATCTGGCACTTTGTATTAGCATCATGCTTCTTAGGCGGCCGTCACACGGTGAGATATCCTTAGCGATATTGTAAGCGATCACGTGCACGCGCAATCGCTTACAATATCGCTCACATCGCTGGTGAGATGTCACACAGACAGACTCACCAGCGATGCGGAGCCGCGATCTCGCTGGTAACTATGGTACACATCGGGTAACTAGGCGCCGCGCGTCGCTTAGTTACCCGACGTGTACCATAGTTACCATCTCCCAGCATAGGCGCGGTCGCTGGGAGATGGATCATCGTGGTGTCATACACCACGATGATGCAGATCATTGCATCGTTCATCGCTAGATCTGAGAACCGAACCTCAGATCAGCGATGTCACGATCAAGCGACTTACCATCGTAAATCGCTTGATTACATGCAACGATATCTTGCCCGATATCGCTTAAGCGATCAAAAAGGAGATCGCTTAAACGATATCGGGCAAGATATCTCAGCGTGTGACGGCCCCCTTATATCTATCCCTAGGAGTGTGCTCTCCCTGATCAGAAACCATTTTTGCACCCAGCGATCTGGTCAGCTTCAGAGCAGCACTTACAAGCTCTTTAGCACACTAGGAGACTAGCCACCTCTGATAGACTGCAGAGGTGGCTGGTTACTAAGTCAACAAGCAGCACAATATAGAAATTGCCGTGGACTCTACATCTAAAGGGGATGTCACACGCGTCGATGTCGCTGTCAATGTCGCTCATGCGTCACGGACTTTCAGTCGCTCAAGCGACGTAAAAGTGACGCAGGAGCGACATTGAAGCGTGTGACCAAGCGATGCAACCAGCGATATGTCGCTGATCGCCGTTCGCAGGTTTCACTGCCAGATGTAAAACCTGTCGCTCATCGCTCAGTAGACCTTGTGCATCGCTGCGTGTGACACTAAACTCAGCGACGTATTTTCTATTTTGACACCGTACAAGCGACTAAATAAAATCGCTCGCAAGATGGCGACATCACCGCATCGCTGGGTCATACTGACGCGTGTGACATCTTACCTGCGATAATTCCACATCGCTCAGGCGACGAATAATATGTGACGCATGAGCGATATCGCGGGCGACATTGACACGTGTGACAGGCCCTTCAGAAGTGTGTCTTATGAGCCTTCCAATTTTGATATAACTTTATGAACAAGGCTGGTGAATTGGAGTGTCTTGATTCCCTGATGGCAAATATTGGATGAAAGAAGGATCAGGCATATTGGATTTCAGTGTACCTCCCATTATTCTCAAAGAAGATAAGCTGCTTCCAATGGCTGACTGCCCTCATCCTATTGAGCTGAGCATGCATGTTTATAGGGGGTAGAGTCAGAAGAAATAATGTGGCACCCCAGGGTGTGAGTGCCACAGTGTCAGTATCGCTCCTGGGTGGTAGTGTCACACTTGAGAGCAACAGGGGGTATCTACACCAAACAGAAACCGCACACAACACCTTTCTGCCTCCAGGCCTGAAGTGGTAAACCAAGACCCAGGTTCAGGGTGAGCTCCCCTATAAATTCTGGTCTGGGGTGGAGTTAGTTAGTTCAGTTCCTAGGAGGATTAAGGAAGACATCCTGTGGACTGGAGCAGTGCTAAGCTTGTCCCAGGATAGCGCAGTCTAGCGTGAGGGGTCTGAGGAAGTGGAGAAGAGCCTGGGGTGCAGAGCGGTGTCATGCTCACCCCAGAGGAGAAGCAAGGGACACCAGAGTCCAAGACTGTGCAGGGCCTAACGACCCGGCAGCCAATACCAGAAGGTGGGGAATTCCAAGTTCTCCAGCCACACTGTGCCCGGAGGCAAAGCAGCATAAAGAGCCCAGGAACAGCTGCCTGAGACGCGGGGCTAGAGAGGGACTCAAGTTGCCTGCCATACCGGCACCAAGCAGGAGAGGAAGAGGGCCAGCAGCTCAGTTTATGCAGCAGCAGGGACCTACCAACAAGGCACAGCAAGGAGGCCTCAGAATCTGTTGGGTGAGGAGAACCCCAAGTTGCTCTCAGGTGCAAGGACTCTATATACCATCACCTGTCAGTATTCCAGTTGCACCAGTAAAAAGACTGAGGAACCAACAAACCGTGAGTCTGTCTGTTGCTTTGCGCCTGCCATCCTGCACCTTACACCCGTGCTACATCCACTGCCCTGGGGACTTGCTCTGCGCGTGGGGAACTGCTCCATCACAGCTGCCCATCCATCATCTCCAGACGTTCTGCAGCAGCGGTGGCCACTAATAGCCAAAAATCACGGGTGGCGTCACGACTAATCTTCCCTATCATCACCCCTTTCCCTATCAAGCCAAGAACTCCCTTAACAACTTAACCCAGAGTCACGGAAAACGGGTCTCGACCCCTGTGACTCCCCAGAACTGCATAACAGCCCCGTTCCAAATACCATACGGCCCTGGGGTGTAACAATAACTCTTTGGCCTTTTGTATTTAATACAATATATTTACATTTTTTTTACAGATTGAATGCATGGTTGCAGTGGAAATAATGCAGAGATACAAGAAATTACAGTTCGAAAGAGGTAACTTATTCTTCATTATATGGCTTTTTTAACCAGTCGGAAGTTTCTTTTGTATCATTCAAGGTTTTTGTTGGACAGGTAAGTGGTCATAACACCCGTAGAGCAGAGGCAGCTGATTCTGTATCACTGGACCCAATAAGAGTCACTTACTGCAGTCAATGCTTAATTCCAGTGGTCTAGAATCGTGACTCTTTAGCTGTTGCAAAACTACAATTTCCAAACTTGACTTAGGCCCCTTTCCCATCAGTGTTTTTGCTGAATTGCGGCAGATCCGGCAGAATTACCGCATCTGCCGCATAAAGGTAGCACTTGAGGCAAGTTCCATTCATTCTCTACAGGGCTTGCGGTCAGCTGCGGCAAATGCGTTTTTTGCCGCAATCAGGCAAATCCGGCAGTTGCGGCAGGTCAGAAAACCACAGCTAGCAGCGTTTTTTGCCCCATGAAGATTGCAGACTGAGACGTAGAACAAGTTTTTTAAACTAAATGTGCACACTAAGTTTCAGTCTGCAGTGTTCGTTCATTTTTTTTAATTTGCCACCTCCCAAGTCTCATTTTTCTTTTATAGGAGTGTCCCTTCCAGTAATACAGGCTGGATGTGAGGTCTATAGCTCCCGTCACACACAACGACGCACCAGCGATCCCAACAACGATACGACCTGGTAGGGATCGCTGGTACGTCACTTTGGGGTCGCTGGTGAGATGTCAAACAGTCAGATCTCACCAGCGACTTCAGCAACGATCCGGAATGATACAGAGGTTGTTGGGAACCTGTCACTCTCAGGCATAGTATTGAGATCGTTGGTCGTTGTCCCTTTCAAACACAGCGATGCAGCGTTCCCAGCGGGAGACCAAAAAAAATGACCCAGAGCACTTTGTAACGATCAGCGATCTCACTGCAGGGGCCTGATCACTGCTAAGTGTCACACGTTCATTAGCGAGATCGCTGTTACGTCACAAAACCTGTGTCATTACAACGATCTCGTTAACGATCTCGTTATGTGTGACGGGGGCTTTACACTGAGAAAATAGAGAGAAGTGCAGAGAACAATCAGTAGCAGGAACTCTGATGGATCTGAATCTTTTCTTTGCAGATCACTCAGCTAGATAATGGATCTTAGGCTGCGTTCACACATTCGCGTATTTTATTGCGTTTTTTTATGCGCGTCTTTTCAAGGGAAAAACACGCGTTTAAAAACGCGATAAGAATACGCGAGAGAACAACTCGCTTCTACTTCAATCGCGCATTTAGACGCACGTTTTTATAATGGGGCCTATGGAAACGCGCGCGTAAAAAAACGCAAAGAATTTACATGTTCATTCTTTTTACGCGCGCGTTTTTTGCTCCAAAAACGCTGCGTTTAATTACGCGATGTCTGCAAGGCACAAAGTGAATGTCCATTCACTTTGCTGTAAAACGCAGACGCACATGTGTTTTTGGAGCAAATACGCGCGTAAAAAAACGCGCAAAATACGCGATGTGTGAACGTAGCCTAAGTTCTCTCTACACAATAAATAGCTGTCAGCTGACCACTTTCTCTACTGACTTCCCCATACACAGTAAGGATGTTTTCACATCACGTTTTTTAAGGATCCGTGGCTGTCCGTTGTAAAACGGTCAGCCACGGATCCGATTTGGCCCCCATGTTATCCTATGGGCACGGATCGGATCGGATTTGGCCTAATTGCCATCCAATTTTATGGGATCCAATTTGTGTCCGATTTTTTGCTGGACCCAAAATCGGAGACTGCTCCGATTTTGGGTACAGAAAAAAATCGGATCCCACAAAATCGGATGGCAATTAGGCCAAATCCGATCCGATCCGTGTCCTCTAACCTGGGGGCCTATGAGTGCAAGTCTGAGGAAACAGCTGATCGTTCCTCGGACCTGATTTTAGTGTACTGAGCATGCTCAGTACACTAAAATTGCTCCTAACCTTCTAATTACACTTCTGCAATGTATAATATACATTGCAGAAGTGTAATTAAGTAAAAGAAAGAGTTAAAAATAAAACATCACTATGCTGACCTATCCTCGATCCACAGGACCTGTGATGATGTCACAACCCAGAGCATCATCGGGTCAGATGACCGGTAACTGCGGTAACTGCGGTCATGTGACCCGATCAGCTGATTGGCTTGTGACGTCACTACAGGTCCTGTAAGCACCTGGACCTTGCTGGGAGGCAGCGGTGGATCGAGGATAGGTCAGCATAGTGATTTTTTATTTTTAACTCTTTCTTTTTACTATATTTCACTTCTGCAATGTATAATATACATTGCAGAAGTGAAAGTGCCCCGCTGTGTCCGGCCCGTGATAATTACGGACCCGGACACAGGATAGGTCACCCCCTGTGGTGTCCTTTCCTGTTCGTGGCGTCCTACAAAAAGTAGGATCCCACGTACAGGAAAAAAAACGTAATGTGAAAGCATCCTTACACTGAGGACTCCTGTGTTCTTTATAAGACTCTCCTGGCAGCAATTCTTCTCACTACCAAACAAAAAGATCGTCCATTGAATATCCAATGGCTCCATTTTTCTTCATCTGTAAAGATAATTTGGAGTGAGAGTCTGGAGGCCCTTATGTAATGATGAACGATTCTGCCAATATTTGCAGGTTTCAATGACTTTAGTTGAATATATTTGAGGGTCTTAATGGTGGAATATTTTTAGTCTTTTAATGAAGTAAACAAAATCACCTAAAGGGAGTCTGTCATTCCCAAAAAGTCAGTTAAGCTGCCTAAGGCCGGCTTCACACTGCGTGTGTGATCCGATCCGTGGCTGTCCACTTGAGGCAGACAGAGGTGGACTGGATCAGCACACAGGACTGGGGGCTATTATGCCCTCTGGTCCTGTGTGCAGCCGCACGCAGTTCCCACTGCTGATAGATGAGGACCGCGGGCGCCGCAGTCCTGACCTGTCAGCGGCTGCAGCTGCGCGCGCTGCACACAGGACCAGAGGGCATAATAGCCCCCAGTCCTGTGTGCTGATCCAGTCCACCTCTGTCTGCCTCAAGTGGACAGCCACGGATCGGATCACACATGCAGTGTGAAGCCGGCCTAAGCATTTATATAGGGCACTTAGCCCCTATTTAATTAATACTATGCAAGTAAAGCTTAATTTAATATTTAATTAAAGATTTACTATTATTTGATATGCAAATGAGGGTTCTCTGGAGCATATTTGGCATGGCCTATGCCTTGGTGCACTGTAACACCCTTCTATTTACATAATAAAGGTGGTAACTAACATTAGTTGACTTGTCTGGAATGTCCAGAGCGAGTGTTGTGACTCTAGTCTTTATCTCCGCACTAACACTGGATGATCTTGTTGTTGTGCTCAGTGTAAAATGCTGCATACACAATAGCTGATAGCATCTTCGATGAGATATCAGAGCGCAGCTGCACTGACACTACAAGCGCAGCGATACGATCATCCAGTGTCAGAGCACAGGTGCAGACAGAAGACACAACGTTTCCTCTGGGCATTATAGACAAGTTAATCAATGTAGGGTACCGACTTTTTATGCAAATAGGAGGGTGTGATGGTGCACCAAGGCATAGGCCATTACAAACAAGGGTGTACCAAAGCCCCCTCATTTGAATATCAAATAAAAGTTGACTTTTAATTAAATATGAAGTTCATCTTTACTTGCATAGTATGAATTAAATAGGGGCTAAGTGCCCTGTGTAAATGATTAAGCAGCTTAATTGCCATTTTTGGGGTGATGGACTCCTTTTAACTTTGCATTCTTTCATTGTCTTGTGATGAGTACTACTCTTCATGTCCGGACTTTAATAAGTGCCTCGTTATCTAAAAAAAAATCTGTACCTTGATACCAGAACAAGTTGAATAATAATTACTAAAGCAAGGAAGCCATGAATAATTGATGCTCTGTTCCCTTACAGAAGGTTTTCTATTATTGTCTTTCCAGCCAGAATCAGATCAAAGATTAGGAAATCAGAAGCATCTAAACCTATCTCCTTAATTACCAGCCAGGGCTTAGATTGCACTAGTCTGTCCTTACATCTTCGTGTTGAATAGAAGTAATTGATTTAGTACCAAACCTTTCAGGGAATTATATAATCTCGGTCTAAATAGCATTATTTTAAAGGTTAATCCGTTTATGTGAGAAATCTTGTGCGAAATCTCCTACTCACCACAAGTGACGTCCATGACCTGTAGACGGGTGGAGGTGCCATTTCAGCATTTTAATGGTGATGTGGAAGTACGTGACCCTCGTACTATATCTACTTGGGTCTGCACACGCTGAGGTCTTTTATTCACGAAAGGTACCGTTACACACAGAGATATCTGTGCAGACATTGCTTGCAACTCATTGTTTGCAGTGAAATCATGGACACATTGTTCCATTTGTACACGGCCACAAAATGGAACAATGTGTCCATGATTTCACTGCAACCAGTGAGTTGCAAGCAATGTCTGCACAGATATCTCTGTGTGTAACGGTACCTTTAGTTTGAGAAGTTTAATGAGAAAATTTTGACCCTGAATATTAAATATAGTGAATAAGTTTTATGTGTCATATTATAGAGCTATATTTAGAAGACACAGTGTGGTTGATTTACTATTGAATGTGCCAAAAACAACATTGATGTCCTATCCAAAATCCAAATTTGTAATATTAGTTACCGTACCTATCTTCATCACAAGTCTTCAATATTTTAAGGCCATTAATATTTTTTAGACACTTTTTTTAACCTAATTTGCCAAGGAGTCGGACTCAGCAGACAGGGTGTGCTACAAATGGAGAGGACATAACTTAAGATGCTCAGATGTGCACCTGCCTTAGGGCTGCTTTACACACACAGATATCTGTTCAGATATCGGTCACAGATCACTGGTTGCAGTGAAATCATGGACACATTGTTACATTTGTACACAGCCACAAAATGGTACAATGTGTCCATGATTTCACTGCAACCAGAGATCTGTTCAGAAGTTGGTCACAGATGTTGGTGTGTGTAAGGCTGGTTTCACACTGCGGTCAGATCAGGTCAGGTTTTGTGTTTCAAAACCAGGAGAGGAACTTGCGGAGAAAAAGTATAATTGAAAGATTGACACCTGTTCTAGGTTTTGGAGTCACTCCTGGTTTTGGCACCCAAAACCTGACCTGATCTGACCTGATCTGACCTGATCTGACCTGATCTGACCTGATCTGACCTGATCTGACCTGATCTGACCTGATCTGACCTGATCTGATTGCAGTGTGAAACCAGCCTCAAGCAGCCCTTAAAGTGAACCTATCACCTGATTTGGGCGTGTGAAGCAAAAAACACCACCTTCAGCAGCACCTATGCTGGATTTTAAGAAGGAGGCTATTATGCCCTCACTCCCTCTGTACATCTAATAAATCAGTTTTAAAAACTTCCCACCCAGTATGATTATTACCTGTTTCTAGTACAATGGGCTTGATTGTAGGTCGGTCCGTCCCGCCTCTCCTGCCGTCCGACAGCCTCTTCTTCTAAATGACATCAGAATTGCGCGCCTGCACTGTGCTCTGTCCTACTGTGGGCAGAGGTGAGTGGTAACCCGGCACTACTGATAATTGTGTGGGGTGCACTAGTAGGATACCAGGCCATATATCAGCTCATAAAAGACAAGGCACGCCCTTTAAGTGTTGCTTTTTAAGTGCCATTCATTAAATCAGTGTTCACACAAGCGTTTTGGTCTGTGATAGACCTTCGTCAGTTACTGTAACACTAGTGGTTATAAGGTATCTGTCCAAACTGCATATGGTATACAGCAGTGGGCTCTTTATCTGTATCTGGCCATGTCAGCATGTGGGCTGCAGTACACTATATGGTAAAATAAATGGGTTTCATTCAAAAGTACAACTCATCCTGCAAAACACAAGCCCTCATATATCTACATTGGTGGAAAATAAAAAAGTTATGGCTCTTGGAAGAAGGGGAGGAGAAAACGGAAAAGGGAAAATTGCCCGGGGTGAAGGATGAATGGTGGAAAGTGTCAACAGTTTTTGCTATCTGAGGACTTTTATATCCCAGTTAATCATTTCCTGATGCTTTTTCTGTCTATTCTTTTATTTAGAAGTTCTTCTGGATCCATGTAGGACTTGGTGTCCCTCATCCTCCTGCCAAGCCGTATGTAAATTACAGGAGAAAGGGCCCCAGAACCCACAGCTGGTCCAGTGCACATCGTGTGACATTGAGTTCTGCTCGTCATGCAAGGCCAACTGGCACCCGGGACAAGGCTGCCAGGAGAACCTGCCCATTACCTTTCTCCCCGGAGAGTCGAGGTACAGACCTGCCCTGATGTCAGAGATCCTTTACTTTCTTTACATTCCTGTCGGCAGCACAACATATGGGATTTTTTCCTTCTTGCGACATCATAGAAAGTTGGAAATTTTAATCAAGCGCTATTCTATATACGATCCCTGAGCAAACTTCCCCCCACTTCACTCCTATCCTTAAGAACATGTTGTCCTTTAAAGGTTATGTGGCCATCCCTGGAGTCTATTAAAGGGAATCTGAGACCAGATTTCTGTGACCTAATCTGAGAACATCTTATTATAGGGACACAGACCCTGATTCCAGCGATGTGTCACTTACTGAGCTGCAGTTTTGATAAGATTACAGTTTTACAGGAGATTATCACGTGCTGACTGTCCTGCTGCCATGCAGTAATCCCTATTATCGAGCTCAGTATAAGGCAGCTTTCACATCAGCGTTTCTCAGCATTCTCGGCACTTTGCCGCATCTGACGCCTAACAGATCACTGGCGGCAGGATTGCATTCAACCTAATTTATTCACTATAGGAGTTGAGGACTTGTGCGGCACTTGCGGTTTGATACTTGCAATTAGCAAGTAGGGAAAGAATTAGGCCAAACACAGGCTTGCTGCAAGTGATCAGTTAGGCGGCAAATGCGGTAAAATACCGGATCTGCTGCGAATGCTGAGAAACGCTGATGTGAAAGTAGCCTAACCCCAGTGTGTCAGCTTTGTGCCTCTACACAGTGTACACAGAAAGCTGTCAATCAATGGTGTGGGTGGAGTTATACAGAGCTTAGCATTTAGAGAATTGGTAGATCTGCAGCACATAAGCTAGAGCAAGAAGCCCAGTAAGGGATACATTACTGGAATCAGTGTATCTACCCACTACAGTAGTAAAAACCTGGTGACAGATATTCTAATTAAGGAGTGCTCTCTGGAATACTTTTTTTTCCATGCTGTCACCTGTGTCACAAAAGTTCAGAAACGTCAAGCTTTTAGTTGTAAGGAAGCTTTCGTAGCTTTTCTGCCTGATCAAGTCACTCTGAGATCCTTCAAATTGCTCAAGACTAAAGCTCCATCTTTACAATACTTTAGTGGGTCTCTTTTTCATCCTGTCCTGTCCCTCAACCTAAGTTTTCTTTGGCTGAATGATCATCCTGTCGTCTCCTTGACTTATCCCACTTAGTGATGAGCGGGCACTACCATGCTCGGGTGCTTGGTACTCGTAACGATCAGTTGGATGCTTGGATGGGCGCAACTCGAATACTAAGTATAATAAGTCATTGGGGAAACTCAGCATTTTTCTAGATAAATACTTAAGTTTCCCATTGACTTCCATTATATTTGGTACTCAAGTCGCACCCGTCCGAGCGTCCAATCTGCTTGTATTGAGTCCCGAGCACCCGAGTTCGGTCGTGATTTCGTTCCACCTTAGAACTGGAAGGCTGACCTTCCTGAGCCGGCTCAATGAGATCTGTGTCTTATTTGTGTGGCTGAATGCTCTGTGTTGCTCTGTATCGTGGACGGCTCCATAAACCTTTGTTAGACTTCAAAACTGATCTTCAGAAGAGATGACTTTTGAGCAGTCAATTTTGAGGACAACAGATAGTATGCTTGATAATATACAGTGGATGACATTTCACTTAATCTCAGCATGGAAATTGACTTGTGATGCATTTTTCATGTCAATTTATGTCACAGATATTTCATTTTGGATCATCCCTTTCAATGAGTGAGGTGAAATATATGGAGAATCCGCAATAAAATTGTGCTGGAAATTTTGATGCAAGTCCTTGTCCAAACTCATACAGTTTTTTTTCTGTTGATATTTGATCCCATGTGGATGATCCATAAAATCCATCAAAAAAGCTTCAAAAAGTCAAAAAAGCTAACCAAAAGTCTGATATCCATTGCACTCAGCAGGACACAGTAGGCCCAGTGATAAAGGCAACACAAGTGCATAATACCGGTGCAGCAATCACTCTCAACCTGCCATAACATAGGAGAGGTGATTGGTGGTATTTTAGATGAACACCGATGAGGTTTTCTTAGGGCGTCAATCACACATGAAGGTTTGATGTGGAGAGTCTGTATGCAGCCTATTGGTCACGCCCATACTATTAGATCAGGCGGGCTGCCCAGCACTATATACATGGAACTCACCAAACAGATGCCCCAAGGGGCCTGGCTGCATCCTGCATAAAGATAAACAGTGCAAAAAATGATGAATGATAATGTGAGGTATTGGTGGGTATTTTGGTCAAAATACTTAAGTTCGTAACCCACGTCAAGGATCCTCACACTTACGAGTCCCTAAACACTATATTAAAAAAAAAAGGTACAAGGACATAAATAAAAACTAATCAATTAAAAACCTTACCAAAAATATGATATCTATTGCACTCAGCAGGACACAGTACGCCCAGTGATAAAGGCAACACAAGTGCATAATACCGGTGCAGCAATCACTCTCAACCTGCCACAATAGGAGGGCGGTAATTGGTGATATTTTTCTATGCACTCGGATGAGGTTCACATAAAAGTACCACCAATCTCCTCCCCAATGTTGTGGTAGGTTGAGAGTGGTTGCTGCACCGGTATTATTCACTTGTGTTCTTTTATCACTGGGTGTACTGTGTCCTGCTGAGTGCAATGGATATCAAACTTTTGGTAAGCTTTTTTAACTTTTTGAAGCTCTTTTGATTGCTATTTTTGAATTGATGTCCTTGTAGTGTTTTTTCATGTGGACGTTCCCTTATATGCTCAGTTTATTGGCTGAACCACATTGCTCTATTGGGACTATTCTTATATTTCCTTCAGCGACTGCTCCCATAAAACCTGAACGGGACCCATATTTTTTGGATCCCATGAGGTTCTTGTATACAAATAACATGCTTCTGTATGCATAATACAGACTACAATTCAGACTTTTTGTTTTGTTTTCTTCAGTTCCACATTAAAAATGGTAGAAGACGACGTTCCGATCAAACGGTGCCCTAAGTGTAAGGTCTACATAGAAAGAGATGAAGGCTGCGCGCAGATGATGTGTAAAAACTGCAAGCACGCGTTCTGCTGGTACTGTCTAGAGTCCCTCGATGTGAGTGTAACTTTTATGTGTTTTCTTACCAGGTTCTCCAATATTATTATTATTATTATTATTATTATTTATTTATATAGCGCCATTAGGTTCCATGGCGCTTTACATGAGGATGAGGGAGACAAGAACAAGTACACTAAATCTAGGCGATCAGGACGTACAGGTACAGAAGGGGCAGGGACCCTGTCCACGAGGGCTCACAGTCTAAGAGGGCTATATATATATATGCAATAGTGCATAAATATATAACCGAATTTTACTCCGCTCAATTATGCTTTTCATTATGGTTTTATTCTACAGGAAACGTAACTTTGTACCGTGTTAGCCACTAGATGGCAAAATATTAACATCTGAGAGTCCTCAGTGGTTGATACTTTTACTGGCTAACTGAAAAGATGGTAATTAGTGATGAGCAAGTGTAATCTTTACTGTTCGCTACTCACAAGGATAGCACGGTATTCGCGACACTCGTTACTCGGTATCGCAGGTGCTCGTGAATAATTGGTCGATCGTTATCGATCTGACACATATTGCCAGCTCTCTTCAGTCCACAAAGTGAGGTGCCACCCCAGTGAGAGCAGATTGGATGTTAGGCTCTCTTTGGGGGGCACAGGAAGGTGTTTTATGGAGTAGAAATGCGATAAAGACTGTTTTTGGAGTCGGCAGACAAATCCCGACTTCTGCAGGATTCATCCGGCGAGCTAGCAGCCGGATGGCAGATAATTGCCACCCGGCGCGATCCAGCTCCGTGCAGCCCGATAGTATTCTATGCAGTAAAACTCCAGTCCAGGTTGTCACTCCTGACAGCCCCGGACCGGACGCCGCCACAGTGTGAACCCAGCCTAAACCTTCGTCCGGCTGAGTAGGTACAATTGTAACTATTCCGTTTTAAAATTGCAATAACTTTTTTTTTCGAAAAGCCGTAGAGGGCTGAAATTTTGTGACATCTTTGCAGTTTTGGTCCAGAATATATTGGCCAAATTTCAATAAAATATCTCCACCCCCTTCTGAGATAAGGGGTCGAGATATTTAATATAAAATTATGCAGCCTGACAAAGGTTAATGGCCGGATGTGTGTGGGAAGAACCTACCACTAATTGACTAACATTGGACTCGCTATTCAGATGATTACGTGAGTATTGAAAAGTACTTGTTACGAGTATGCAAATATTTCGCTACTTGCTCATCACTAATGGTAATAAATATCAAGCTTTCCAGACTACTCGGGTCTCTTTTTCAGGCATGGCATCATGCTATGACTGATGAAGACACCTGAGTAGTCTCAAAAGTTTGATATTCAATACTATCTTTTCAGTTATTCATTTTATTCTAAATCCACATAGGAAATCCTAAATATTGATCTTATGATCCTTTATATACACTGCTCTGGACTTCTATTCCCCAAAAAATACATCCTTTTGGAAAAAAATTTTATGCTGCTCCCACAATCGTCCGATGTTCCCCGTTGTCATTCCTTCTTTATCAATTGTATTGAAAGATGTTGTCATCTACACACCAGAATAAAGATGTACACCCTTACAAAAACTTGGGACACTCTTAGGCTACATTCACACATTGCACGTTTTTGAGCGCTTTTTTGTGCGCGCTTTTCAAAAATGCGCAATGTGCCTTGTGACTGCCGGCAAAGTGAATGTGAAATTCACTTTGCCGTACAGACACTGCGTAATTTTATGCACCGCTTTTATGAGAAAAAGCGCGGGCGTATAAAGAATTGACATGTCAATTCTTTACGCAGCAACACCGGCACTTTTTTCCCATAGGGCCCGTCGCTGCTGGATCTGATGTCACAAAGGGGGATGAAGAATCCTGGTTCCTCCTCCCCTCTGTGACATGTCTGCCAGCCCCCATTTGATTTTGCAGTGTATTAATATACACTGCGAAATCTAAATTAAAGAAAGTCAGAGGTATTAAAAATAATAAACAATTAATACTTACTGTACCTCTCTGCCGGCTTGTTCATGCTATCCTTAGCTGAGCCAAGGCCATGTAATGATGTGACAGGACCTTGCGTGACGTCATGGGCGCTGATTGGCCGCTCGCGGTCATGTGATATGCGCGTCACATGACGTCACAAATCACATGACCGCGAACGGCCAATCAGTGCCCATGACGTCATACCAGGTCTTGTCACATCGGTACAGGGCCTTCGCTCAGCTCCGGATAGCACAAACAAGCCGTCGGAGAGGTAAGTATTCTTTATTATTTTTATACCTCTGACTTTCTTTAATTTAGATTTCACAGTGTATATTAATACACTGTGAAATCAAATGGGGGCTGGCAGACATGTCACAGAGGGGAGGAGGAACCAGGATTCTTCCTCCCCTCTGTGACATCACTTCTCCATGGGCCCACAAAAAAAAGCGTGCTGTCTGAAAAGCACTGCTTCTTTTTTTGCATTTTTTTGCGTGGGTGCAAGACGCTGGTAAAAGCGCCCGTGCAAAAAAAACGCAAAAAAGCGCTGTGTGTGAACATAGCCTTAGGGCGGCTTCACACCAAAGTTTTCTGCTGTCAGGTTCTGTCCGGTGTTTTGCATGATGCATCGGGCAGAACCTGACAGCATTGGATGAGCACAAAGTGTGGGCAAATATGCCCTCTGATCCTGTTTTCTGGAGGATTCGTTTGTGCTTGTGTCTGCTGCTGTCCGCGGTGCTGACATTTCAGTCATCTGTGCAGTGGAGATCTCCATGGTGCTGAACGTTCAGCAGTGGCTCTGAAATGCTGCTGCTGTCCATGGTGCTGAATGAGCGCGGCTGCATTTCAGAGCCAGCGCTGTTCAGTACAAGGCTCCGGGAACCAATCCAATTTTTTTGTTGGATTCAGGGGGATCCGACGCCCTTAGATTCTCATGTTATGGGTGCCAGATCGCCCTGGATCTGGGAGGATCCGGTTTTGTTCTTTTTTTGCACCGGACACAAAAAATGTTGTTGACTCTGATTTTGTGTCTGATCCAAAACCGGACAAAATTGGATCAGGGACAAAATACAGCAAACGGGATGGCCGAATGAGACAAATCCGGCATCATAGGGATACATGCGGGCAAAACCTGATCAGGTTCGGTCCTGTTCAAAACGGACCGGACCTAAAACAGAAAAAACGTAGTGTGAAGCTGGCCTTATAGAGCACATACAAAGAGTGTCCCTTGCTTTTGAGGACATGCCCTCTCCATTGAGTTCACTAACTGACTAGCCCAGGGGCCTATGGGAACTCAGTTGTCTGGGCCCTGCTGTGGTTGGTATGTCACTGGTGGCCTGCCCAGACCGGTGGCCCTGGTGGTCACCAGCGCCGCTTCAGACCTCCAGGGGAGATGGTACTGCAGCTTGGATGGAACAGCTCCCTGCAGGTTAAGCCGAGTCCCCTGGGCAGAGATGCACCTGTAATGGTGGTGCAGAATGTGGAGATGATCTGTGGAGCAGTGCAGCAGATGAAAAGACACACGGAGGCTTTGTCACTCTACACGGGTACTTTACTCTGTAAACCAGTTCAGATGGCAGTTCAGGTTACAGCACAAACAGTCTATAATCACGTAGCCAGTCGGGTAGTCACAGAGTGATGCAAGGTCATTCAGTGGATACCGTAGTATACTCACTCTTGTCAATCCCGTGTCCTGCTGCTAAAACCTGCCCCAACACAGCCCTCTTCTATACCAGGCCCGTTGGGGTGCTCGGAGATTCCCTTCTTCCTCCCTCTCCGAAGGGGCTCGACCTTTAGTGGGCGATCCTGTCGAGGCTGTTCTTTCTAGACAGGGTGTCAGGGTCGATGAACTGACCTGTGACGACCGGTGTGGACGGCTCAGGGGCTGGACTCCCTGCACTGTATCCTCGGAGCCGATACTCTGTTAGACGGAGCAGGGTTCATTTTTGGGTGTAGTACCCCTGCTGTGGCGCACTGACCAGTAGGGCTCCACATAACCACCGTGTAAGGGTGCTTTCACATTAGCGTTCCCCTCCGCAGTCTCGTCCGCACATGTTGCATTTCTTGTGCGGACGAGAATGGGTGATTTGTGCGCGGGCATCTGCCTGCGCACAGATCACATATGGGAGTGAATGGGTGCGCACCGTGCGCTCCCATTCAACAGATAGGGACCTGCGGTGCTGCGTTTACATTGCGGCTCCCCTCCGCAGAACGCTGCGGAGGGGAACGCTAATGTGAAAGTAGCCTAATGCAGTGTTCCCCAACTCCAGTCCTCACTAGCTGCCAACAGCACAGGATTTCAGGATTTCCTTAGTATTGCACAGGTGTTGAAATCATCGCCTATATAGGTAATTAAATTATCACCTGTGCAATAATAACAAATCCTAAAAACACACACTGTTGGTGCGTCTTGAGGAATGGAGTTGGAGAACACTAGTAATAGTTTCTAAAGAGGCAGCGTTACAGAGGAATAGACACTGGCAGGCTTCCTTACAAATTTAACTAGATTGTCAGTGGGTGCAGGAAGGGATAAGGCTGTATACAATAATTAAGATATTTAGATAGATCATAATAATTTATAATCATAATATTCAGCATATATTCATGCATTGTACTACTGTATGTAATTTAATATATATTTTTGGAGTCAGTCCATTTTATACCGACTCCGATTCCACCAAAATTGGTACCAACTTCAACTCCACCGCCCTGGTTTCAGTGTCCTACGACAAATAGACGTGGGTCAGGGATAATCATTAATGAACGCCCCTGAAAGGCTGAAATATTTGATTATTTTGCATAGTGAACCCGGTCAGTTCTGTCAGGGAGAAACATCACTGTACCACTGTTAGTGTAATTTTCACTTTTCTTTGACAATTTTTTACATGAATTTTGGTACAAAAAAACAGCATTTTCTCATGCCATAATCCACTAAAAGGAAAAATCAATATATGAATTTATCCTAAAGGAGACTTCCCTTCATTCTTTATATGTAAACTACATGATGGAATTATAATCATCACTTGTGGAGCATTAGGCCCCTTTCACATCAGCATTCCTTGCTGATGTGAGGCACATCCGGCAGGTGGTGCCGCATCTGCCGCCTAATGGACCAATTGCGGCCCGGATCCGGCAAGCCGCATGCATTGTCTATGGGTCTTCCGGTCTGGTGCACAAGTGTTAATATTAAATACATTAGGACTGGCTTCACCTTTTTAGATGTGCAGGTGCAGGCAAAAAATATGTGTATGCACTATATATAATGAAATTGCCGCTACACTGAACACAACATGCTAGGGAACAAGCTAAATGGCTGATACATGAAATGCAGGATTTGTCTGTGCAGCTAATGAATGCATGTATGAAAAATGAACTCAGTAAATACTGTACTGGAATAAATGAATTGAGAGACTTAGCTTCATCACTGACGTCACTGCGAAGAGCCCGGTAACTGCGCCAAAGTGCTCTCAAACTTACCGGGTCCTACTCTGACACTATGTGTGGTCTACATTGCTGTGAAGTGATTTATATGCCTGTGTAATGCAATTAAAAAACCAGCTGGTAGTGGTCTGAACCAGGACCAGGGCTACATTTCATATATTTCATGTATCAGCCATTTAGCTTGTTCCCTAGCATGTTGTGTTCAGTGTAGCGGCAATTTCATTATATATAGTGCATACACATATTTTTTGCCTGCACCTGCATATCTAAAAAGGTGAAGCCAGTCCTTATGTATTTAATATGACTTGTTTTGACTGTGCTCCCTTCCCCGCCCAGTAGCTACACCTTCACCTCCATCTTACTGTAGCCCTGGTCCTGATTCAGACCACTACCAGCTGGTTTTTTAATTGCATTACACCGGCATATAAATCACTTCACAGCAGTGTAGACCACACATAGAGTCAGAGTAGGACCCGGTAAGTTTGAGAGCACTTTGGCGCAGTTACCGGGCTCTTCGCAGTGACGTCAGTGATGAAGCTAAATCTCTCAATTCATTTATTCCAGTACAGTGTTTACTGTGTTCATTTTTCATACATGCATTCATTAGCTGCACAGACAAATCCTGCATTTCATGTATCAGCCATTTAGCTTGTTCCCTAGCATGTTGTGTTCAGTGTAGCGGCAATTTCATTATATATGGTGCACAAGTGTGGCCAATCCAGCATAACTGCACTTGCCGCACTGGACCGCAAGCCCCATAAACAAAGCATGGGGCTTGCCGGATCCAGGCCGCAAGTCGGCCATTAGGTGGGAAATGCGGTACATCTGCCGGATCTGCCTCACATCAGTGAAAAACGCTGATGTGAAAGGGGCCTTAGATGTTTAGAAGATTTGATCTGATATTGCATTTTTATCTGATATCTGCTCTCTCTGTTCATTTCTATTTCATCAGGACGATTTTCTACTTATACATTATGATAAGGGACCGTGTCGGAACAAGTTAGGACACTCCAGGGCCTCCGTCATATGGCACAGGACACAGGTAGGTGGAGATGGTATGGCTGATCTATTAAGTAGCTGTTTTGCTGTCTGGTAACACATTACAAGCTCACTTGTCAGCGGGGAACCACATTGTGCACGGCAGACAAAGCAATAGAGCCACGTGCACATGGCGAGGCCTTGTGCCCAGAGCCTGCGCTGAGGTACATGTTATCTCCTGTCCTTCCATATGACAGAGCTGTAACCACTTTGGCCCAGATTCATCATTTAAGTCACTATTTTTTCAGTATTTGTGGCTTATTGTTTTCGCTGAAATTTTTCCTCCAAATGCTTCAATGTGACACAGGCGCTTCCTGAAATTGGAGCAAAAAAAAAGATATCTGTTTTTTTTTATTTTTTTTTTTTTTTATCCCAAAAAGTCACCAACCTTTTAAAACGTTGCACGTTCTCTTAAAAGGAGCCAAATAAAAAACTCCACCTGAAACCTTTGCTCCAGGAAGGGACCAGAGTGAGATTTGCCATACAAATATTAGACATTTGGCAAGACTTGCTCAAGATCGATCCTCCATCGATCGCTCATCCATCAAGTCACCATGGCTCAAAATGAAGCTGAAGGCCATTAAAGAGTAAGATAAAGAAATGTTCAACTATAAAGAGCAGGCAGTTGCTACACAGAGCTACCTGAAGAATACACCTGTCACTTTTATAACTGCCTCACAGTTTCCGAACCCTGACGCGCGTAAAAGATGTGACAAAAAATTGAACATAGTTAACATACTTTTAGGACTATAAAACACATGAGACCATAAGACGAACCCAGGTTTTAGAGGAGAAAAATATAAAAAAAAATTTGGAAAAATTGTGGTCATAATGCATTATGGAGGGATCTGCTGCTGACACTGCTATGGGGTAATGTCCCCAATTCTACACTATTGTCTCCCATTCTGGGCCCCTCACAGGTATATATATGTCCCCCATCCTAGTGTATATGTCCTCCATCCTTGTTCGATCCTAGTATATATAATCCCCATGCTAGCATATGCAGCCACATTCTGGTACATATGGCTCTCATCCTTGTATATATGGCCCCATCCTGGTATGTATGGTCCTCAACCTAAGGGCCACGTCACACACACACAAATAATTGTGCAGATATTGTTCACAGATCTCTGGTTGCAGTGAAATCATGGACACATTGTTCCATTTTGTGGCTGTGTACAAATGGAGCAATCTGTCCATGATTTCACTGCAACCAGAGATCTGTGAACAATATGTGCCCAGATATCTGTGTGTGTGACCCCAGCCTAAGGCATATTAAATTCTGTCAACGTAGCATTGATTATCTTCATACGTTGACAGAATTATTCCCCATAGGAATGCATTGCCAGAGAGAGAGAGAGAGTTGGCTGCGGTGGCCTGCTGTTGGCAGTGCGTCCCCATTCACTTCAATGCATTCTCTGTGCTCTTCAGGATTCTTGTGTACGAAGCAAATATACTCAGACGCCAAAAAGATGCAACAGAGCGCAGAGAAAAAACACATCCGAACACAACGCATGCCAACGCAGCCAAACAGCAGCTATCATGCGTCCTTATGTTAAACCAGTACTGCCACTCCCCCTGCCCCCTTGTCCTATGGACGGTGCAGCCCTGGATGCAGTACGCATGTATTTGGCTGCGCTCGCAAATGCTGTGCCCCGAATGCATGTGTGAAACCAGCCTAAGCCCATCCTGGCATATATGGACTTCATCCAGGACCCATCCTGGCTCATCTCGGTATATATGGCCCCATCCTGGTATATATGGCTCCATCCTGGTATATTTGGCTCCCATTATACTGCAGACATAAAAAAATAAACCATCCCTCCACTCCCTTGGTGCACAGTGTCCTCCTCTGATGCCGATTGCCAGCTTCAGCATGTAAGCGGGGCAGTGCAAGATGTCACTGTCATGCAAAGCCATATACACCGGCATTGCCTGTTGGAATCTTTACTGCTCTCCACTAGCGATTATGGGTGTGGAAGCAATTAATATGCACGGTGCTTCTGCGGTCTGGACTGTCTTCAATAATATAACACCAGAGGGCAGTGCATGTGCAGACTGTGATGTCCAGTGCTATTTTATTGAAGACAGTGAGACCACAGAAGCACAATGCATTATCAGTACTCATTGCGCTCATAATCTCACCCATCTCTTGGCGTTGTCTTCAGCGCAGACAGGTGGGTGGGAGATCATGGGCGTGGGGGAGCAGTGAATATCATATCATTAATCATCAGGTGCACGTGTTAGCCCCAGCACTGGCTTCTGCCTCCTGCGACTTCGAGCTGCCACTGCCAGGTATATCTGGACTATAAGACGCACCCCCACTTTCCTTTGAAAATTTTGGGAGGAAAAGTTAATCTTATCATCTGAAAAATAGCGTACATGTTTTTACATTGCTTTGTGAAGTTTTCATTTTTGCGCCGCTCTTGCAGATGGATTCCAGGTGGATTAAAAAGACGTGCACATGCCCATATGGTACCACATTGTATTTTTATTAAAAGAAAGACTTGGAAAGGAGAAAACACATTTTATTCTGTGGATTTGGCATAGTTTAACCCCCTGTATTAAAAACTGAAATCTGGATTAGTAATCTGCATGGCATTCCTATTTCTGAACTCATTTCTTCTGTTAGAGGCGGCCGTCACACGCTTCAATGTTATGCACGATATTGTTAGCGATCACGTGCACGCGCGATCGCTAACAATATCGTTCACATCGTTGGTGAGCTGTCACACCGACAGACTCACCAGCGATGTGGAGCAGCGCCGCACGTCGCTTAGTACCCCAAGTTTACCATAGATACCATCTCCCAGCATAGGCTCTGCGCTGGGAGATCGTTCATCGTGGTGTCACACACCACGATGATGCAGATTGATCAAGCGAGTATCGCTTGATATGAGCTCCGGCTCACAAATCTGCGATTAAACAATCAAGCGATTTTACATTCTAAAATCGCTTGATTACACGCAGCGACGGACAAACGATATCGCTTAAGCGATCAAAAAGCAGATCGCTTAAGCGATATCGGTCAAGAAATTGAAGCGTGTGACGGCCGCCATATGTATACAAGTGATTGAACCCGATCTACGTCCGGGTGGTGAGCATTTTTGTTGTCACATTTTTTATTTTATTGAAGCATTGCCTGAAAATGAAATGTATTTATTGTGCAAAAACATCTAGGGTACTTTCACATCAGCGGTTTTTGCCGATCGCGGCAGATGCGGTGAAAAAAACGCATCTGCCACGATTACCGCATAACCGCTGCACTTGCGGCACAGTTGCGGCAAGCCCCATAGAATGTCTATGTGGGCTTGCGGCAGGTGTGGCAAGTGTGGTATCGGCACTTGCGGCAGGTGCGGCCGCAGAAAAAATGCGGCTGACCGCGGTTTTTTTCGCGGCTGCACCTGCCGCAAGTGCCGAAACCGCACTTGCCGCACCTGCCGCACACTTACCGCAAGCCCCATAGACATTGCATGGGGCTTGCCGCAACTGTGCCGCAGGTGCAGCGGTTATGCGGTAATCGCGGCAGATGCGTTTTTTTCACCGCATCTGCCGCGAATGGCAAAAACCGCTAATGTGAAAGTACCCTAAGGCTGCTTTCACATCAGCGTTTTACGCTGATCACGGCAGTTGCGGTGAAAAAAACGCATCTGCCGCGATTACCGCATAACGGCCGCACTTGCGGTTCACTTGCGGCAAGCCCCATACAATGTCTATGGGGCTTGCGGCAGGTGTGGAATGTGCGGTATCAGCACTTGCGGCAGGTGCGGCCGCGAAAAAAATGCGGCATACCGCGGTTTTTTCGCGGCCGCTCCTGCCACAAGTGCCGAAACTGCACCTGCCGCACACTTACCACAAGCCCCATAGACATTGTATGGGGCTTGCCGCAAGTGTACCGTGATCGTGGCTGTTATGCGGTAATCGCGGCAGTTGCGTTTTTTTCACCGCAACTGCCACGATCAGCGAAAAGCGCTGATGTGAAAGGGGCCTTAACCACATTTTTGGTGTAAACACAGTGGTCTTTCTTTAAATTGCCTTATTGGTGCGGGACTTTGTGGGTCAGGCCTTCTTTATCTATTCCTCCCCTGGCTCTTTTCCCTTCATTTCAATTTTGGGCCACCGCCATTATCCCTATGGCCGGTGCATATGTGGAATGCTATGTTCACATTATAGCTGAATATTTCACTAACATGGCCCTGGAGTCAAGCTTTGTGCAGACTGCGATCTCTGGTGCCATTTTCTTGGAGACACTGTTTCTGCGAATATCATCTGAAACAAACTGGTGACTAGTTATATTTGCAGGGACAGTGTCTTCAAGATAATGGCAGCAGAGTTAGTAGTGTGCACACACACTGTCTCTGGCGCCATTTTATTGAAGAATTAAATTACAATGTGAACATAGCACTGCGCACTCGCCGGCTATCCCGGCTTTGGACAGAAGGAAGCGTTGAGCATTATATTATAGATTATTGTTTATGCTTGATATGGGTCTAGTTGTCCATAGCAACCAATCAGAGCTCTGCTTTCATTTTACCTCAATAATAAAAGCTGCAGTTTGGTTGCGTATAGGCGACCAGAACAATCTTACTGTGAGGAAAGTCTCTTAAATGAGACAAAAATAGGCCCTTTTGCCAATTGAACGGTTCAATCCCATCTGATCAAACAGTTTGATCCCTGCTTCGGACAGATCAGCATTTATTGCAGGAATTTTATGCCTTGGACTTTGCACCAACGCTGTGGAGTCTGTAAGTCAAACCTCTGACTCCGACTCCTCAATTTCCCTTAGGGCTGCTTTACACACAGCAACTTCTGTGTCCAACTTCTGAACAGATCTCTGGTTGCAGTGAAATCATGGACACTTTGTTACATTTGTACACAGCCACAAAATGGAGCAATGTATCCATGATTTCACTGCAACCAGAGATCTGTTCAGAAGTTGGACACAGAAGTTGCTGTGTGTAAAGTGGCCCTTAATCTGTCTCCACAAATCCCTCACACATGGCTCATGTTTAACTGATACATTTATTGTAGTAAAATGGTAACATCAGGCTTTAATCAATATTATGATACAATAATCAAGATACTTAGATAGAACATAACAATTCATAATAATAATATTCAGCACATTCTGCATTGACCTACTGGACCCAATCTACTATATGATTGTCTAATGTTCTCTGCCTGTCACGGAAATCGCGCGCCAGTGCTCATTGGTCACTGGCAGACGCAACGGCCAATGAGCGCAGCGTATGCAAAAGAGCCATGTGGCATGCAAGTTCAAAAGCCCCCTGCTCCTCCGGACCTACCCGCTCTCTTTCCTCCCCTCCCCCCCCCCCCCACCCGCTCCCTGCTGCCCTCGCCCGCTCCTCTGCCTGCCTGTGCTCCCGCGGCCCCCGCTCCCTGCATCCCCCTGCTGCTTAGGGCTACTTCTTTAGTGATATGATTTTGCAGTGCATTATACACTGCAAAATCAAATGTAAAATAAAGACATATGTATTAAAAATAATAAAGATTGTTATAGTTACCCTCCGCCGAATGCTCGGTAACTGGGAGCAGTAGCAGGCAGTGTCCTGCTAGGACCTTGCATGATGTCAGAAGGCAGGGGGAAGGCAGGATGGAGCCGGCGGGAAGGGGGGGTGTGGGCAGGATGGAGCCAGGGTGGGCACGATGGAGCCGGGGTGGGCAGGATGGAGCCGACGGGGCAGGATGGTGGCGTTCGGGGCAGGAAGGAGCCGGCGGAGGGGCAGGATGGAGCTGGCGGGATGGGGGCAGGATGAAGCCAGCGGGAGGGCAGAATGGAGTTGGGGGGCAGGATGGAGTGCTCGGTAACCGGGAGCAGTAGCAGGCAGTGTCCTGCTAGGACCTTGCATGATGTCACAATGACATCGGGTTCGGCGCTGTGATTGGCCCGCTCGCGGTCATGTGATATGTGTGTCGGGCCACCATCCTGCCCCGTCGGCTCCATCCTGCCCACCCCGGCTCATCGTGCCCACCCTGGCTCCATCCTGCCCACACCCCCCCCTTCCCGCCGGCTCCATCCTGCCTTCCCCCCGCCGGCTCCATCCTGCCCCCCAGCTCCATCCGGCCCACCCCGGCTTCATCCTGCCTTCCCCCCCCGCCGGCTCCATCCTGCCCCGCTGCCTCCATCCTGCCCACCCCGACTCCATCCTGCCCCCCCCCCCCCCCCCCTGCCGGCTCAAACCTTTCTCCCCCCCCCCTGGCTCCATCCTGCCCTGCCAGCTCCATCCTGCCCCGCTCGCTCCATCCTGCCCCCCAGCCTGGTCCATCCTGCTCCCCCCTCCGGCTCCATCCTGCCACCCCCGCCGGCTCCATCCTGCCCCCCACCCCTGCCAGCTCCACCCTGCCCTGCCGGCTCCATCCTGCCCCGCCCCCGGTTCCATCCTGCCCCCCCGCCAGCTCCATCCTGCCCCCCTCCCTTCCCGCTGGCTCCATCCTGCCACCCGCCCCCCCGCCGGCCTCCATCCTGCCACGATAGCTATAGTATGCTCGCTGCTCTCAGAGGAGCCTGGCGCTTTCATTGATAAAACTGTACAGAAGCTGACAGGAGTCAGCTGCTGTACATAAGTCATTTTAGCATTATATGCCCACCTGAGTGGGTGGAAGGTCTCTAGGGGGAGAGGGAATCCCCTAGAGACATTATACAAACATTTATTAATAAAATTAAAAGTATACACACTGCACAGAACACTTTGCTTATCCCGGCAGCAGCCGGGATAAGCAAAGTATATGCGGGAACCGCATTGCTCAGGATTACACATCCTGAGCAATCCGGTTCCCGCATTGCAGATAACAGAACTGCTCCGAAAACTGCAGCCTGCATGATTTTTCACGCAGGCTGCAGAGCTGGAGACGGAAACTGGATTACTTGTGAAGCAATCTTGTTTTTATCATAGGCTCCTATGAGGAGCGTTTCCTGATCCAGTTTTGAGCTTTTTAAAAGCTCAAAACCGGATCAGGTTTTAAAAATAAAATCCGGATGTGTGACTCTAGCCTTAATCATTTTCCTGCGTTTTTGCTAAAGTCAATTGAAAAAATGCAGGAAAAGCGCAGCATGAAAAAACGCGCAGAAAATGCGCAGACAAGATCATAGCTAATCTCCTGTCAAGGACTCTAGGATCCTCAGGTTTTGCTGCATTCAGGACTGCTTAAAAAACGTCCTGTGGGCACCCAAACAGTCTATTTCTAGAGATTGGAGTTGGGTGCCTGTCATATTCTGTGTATCTGCTGCCCCCTGGTGTTGAAACAGAAGTATTTCTGGTCACTAATTTTGTTTTAGTCGGAGATAATATGGATGACACGTACATGAAATATATATGAACACAAAAATAAAATAGTTATTAAATGTTTCATATTTCATATTCAGCTAACATTGTTTATCCCCAATACCCTTAAATGGGTTTTCCCACAAACAAACTTGATTTTAACCCCTTCATGACCCTGGAATTTTTCGTTTTTCATTTTATGCTCCCCTGCTTCCAAGAGCCATAACTTTTTATTTTTATGTTGAATAAACTTTTTTGTTTGTGGAGTGCTGCAACTTCATTTATATCATAGATAGATAGATAGATAGATAGATAGATAGATAGATAGATAGATAGATAGATAGAATTATTCAGTAGAGGAAGGGATACATTTTAAATAGATGTTCTATATATAATGCTGAACGCGTCTTTCTGTCTAAAGCCGGGATCGAGCCATTTGAGGACTGGTGGTGTGCAGTGCTATGTCCTTGTAGTTGCCGTCTTCAATAACATGGCGTCGGAGTCAGCACATGCGCGTACCGTGATCTCCAGCACTATTTTATTGAAAACATTGTCTCTGTGAATATCATCAGTCACCACTATATTTCAAATGATATTCAGAAAGACAGTGTCTTCAATAAAATGGCATCAGACATCAAGGTATATGTGCCGACTCCAGCCCCATGTTAGTGAAAGATTCAACTACAACATGCACATAGCACTGCACACGCATCAGCAGAGAGCAAAAATGCAACTTCAAGAATGACCACAGAGTTTACATCACAAATGTGGTTTAGGCCAGGGTCACACATGCCCATCAGTTTTTTCCCATTTCCAAAATCGGATTCTGTTTTTGAAAAATTACATTTTTGCATCTAAAAAACCCAATGCGTTAACGCATGCGTCTCCCATAGAGCCCCATGTTAAATGCGCATGCGTTTTTGAAAAATGCAAACAAACATGCGTTAACACATATGCGTTTTTGGACTTTTAAGAAAAAAAAAAAAAGACAAAAATTATCCCAAAAACGGATCCAAGGTAAAAACGGATGCCATGTGTGACCCTGGCCTTACACAGACGTTTTAGCACAATAAATACATTGTTTTTAGGTAATGGCTATTCTCATGGAAATCAATCTGCCAGAAGTGAAGAGACTTATAGCCGCAATGCTTCTCTGGGAAATATGCAAATTATCACTTCAGTGACGAAGTATATGAACTCTAGTGCCACTTATTGGAGTTAGCAATCCTACTTGTCATAATTGACTCTTTAACAAAGCCTTTTAATATGACTTAGGGCCACGTCACACACACAGATATCTGTGCAGATATTGTTTGCAGATCTCTGGTTGCAGTGAAATCATGGACACATTGTTACATTTGTACACAACCACAAAATGGAACAATGTGTCCATGATTTCACTGCAACCAGAGATCTGCAAACAATATCTGCACAATTATTTGTGTGTGTGACGTGGCCCTTATGGCGGGTTTACACGTCGCGATATCGTAGTACGATTTCAATCAAAAGTCACGTGGTTCAATCGTCGGAGGCGAAATCGTTCCTGCGTTGTATGGTGTGAACGTCCAATACGATGCAGGAACGATGTCAATGCGATATCGTGGATTGAATGAGCGTGCTATTCAATGCTCCGATATTGCATAGCGATTGAAGCCGGATCGTGCTGTGTAAACGCCCAATTACGATGCGATTTGAAACGTCACCCATTCACTCCCATGTTAAGTGTGCGATCCTGGGCTGGGAGGCGGAGACATCGCACGGACGTTGTATTCCGATATCGCAGCGTGTAAACATTCAATGCGATGCGGGAGGAACGTGCACTAATTGCGCGCTCCCGCGCCATTGAGTTGCGATATCGAAACGATATTGCAGCGTGTAAACCCACCATCAGGATTTGTGCCAGATCAGATCCCATACACTACACTGATGAGGAGCAATCACCCCAAAACGCAGCGTCTGTAGATTGGGGCTCTGATCTGGCATACATTCTAAGTCTAATGAAAAGGCTTGTTAGAGTCAGTTTTGACTTTTAGGATTGCTACTTCCAATAGGTGGCACTAGTATTTATCTACTTCCTAACTGAAGAGACAATTTGCATTGTATTTAGGTGATGCTTCAATAAAATAAAAAATGTGGCAATAAAATGCTCACCACCCGGGTGTAGAATGGGTTCAATAGCTAGTATATCATAACAAATATTTGTATTTCACAGCATATGATTGTATTGATCTGTATCTTTCTCCTACAGGTGGTTGGAATATTTGCAGGATTCGGCCTCCTCCTTTTAGTAGCCTCCCCCTTCCTCTTACTGGCCACACCATTTGTTTTGTGCTGCAAATGTAAATGCAGTAAAGGAGATGATGACCCGCTGCCAACTTAATGCCAAGGAGTGTGGTGTGGATTCCCCAGCGCCCGGCTGAAGGCTGCATCATACTCGGGACATGTTGTAGCCTCGGCTGAACCAGTAAACTGTGCCATTCCGGTGAGACCTCGTGTCCTCACTGCTCCTGACTTTACTCCAGGATCGTGGTGACTGAGGAGGAAAAGTCGCACAATGTACAGATATCATTCATCCAAATAACAACTGTTGGGTCTGACACCAGTCCAGGTCCTGGTGGTCCAGTTTTAAACTATTTTGAAGCTTAGTGTCTTCTAGGTCATTCCTGATTTTTACCTTCATTTGTATCTTTTCGTTTTCTTGTAAGATTCTGTATATTTCTTAAAAGTGCATTGTTCTGAAGCTGTGCATTGTTCTGAAGCTGTGCATTGTTCTGAAGCTGTGCATTGCTGTAGATTAACTCCTTGTTTTATATCGCAGGGTATATAATGCACTGAGCTTCATGTTTGTTGCAGTCTGGATTTACCAAAGTGAGAATTGCTAAAAAAAATAGAAAAAAATGAGGAAATAAGTAAAAAAAAAACTTTAAACCCAATAAATGGAGAGTTTGCTGTTTTTTAATATATGCGGTTGCATCTTGTCTCACGTGAGAGCACACTTTTAGTCTTATTGCCCTCAGTCAAGCTTGTTTCCCTGTGTACAGATTATTTTTAGCTTCATACCTTCAATGAGATTTACAGATCTAGCACAGGTAGGCTTGGCTTGGTCCTTGGATAATGTGGCACAAAAAAGGGTCATTTGCTACCTAAACTGACATTGCTCAATGGAATGTGGAATGTTAAGTTAATCCTCCGAAAGTCTGTGACAAGTTAAGAAGATGTTTCATTGAGAGTCATGTTAACCTTTGCTACATCTAAATGCTATCATATATATTTAAGCCAAAATAGGCTGAACCCCCTTAATGTTGGCAGGAACGTCCCACACTTTAAGGTTTACAGGGCCTCAAGACTCCTCCATGACGGATAACGTTAAGGAAAAGAAGAATTCTGGCAAGTCGAAATTCCAATAGCCTCCTAGTGTCCATAAAATAAGACACTGCCAGTGCAGTCTGGCAGAGGCTGTTCCACAGAGAACATAGGAGCATTCGTCCTAGCTAAACATTAGAGATGAGCCACCACCACTGGTGCTCGAATTCAATTAGATTCGTCGAATTTGCTGTGTGTTTGTCGAGTGTTCATCGAACACTGTCGAACACCATTGAAAATCAATGTAAAATGTGTTATAATGTTAGTACCGGACGGGGGGAGCAACTACAGGGAGGGGGAGCGCAGCAGCAGGAGCAGGGAGCGAAAGACACAGGCGGGGAAGCCGGCAGTGAGAAGAGGACTTCACCGCCGGCTTTCCTGTTCTGTTCTGCGCTCCCCGCTCCCTGATGCCCCCTCTCTGCTCCCTGGATCTGCTCCCCCCCTGGTCCTAACTTAGGATCAGGTGGGGAGGGGAGGCGGCGGGGGGAGCGATGAGTGGGCATCAGGGAGCGCAGAACAGAGCAGGAAAGCCGGCAGTGAAGTCTCACCACTGGCTTTCCTGCTGGTTATTTCAAATGATCAGCTGATGCAGATCAGCTGTACATTTGAAGTAGCCGCAGTGATGTCAGGGAAAGTTTCATGTGAGTTCATGCAGCATGAACTCACATGAACTTTCCCACGGCTGCACAGCTCAGCTACATCTCTGGTAGAGGTTCTCTACCAGAGATGTAGCTGAGCTAAAGAAGTAGACTCCACTGGACTACGTCGGACGGAAGAGGAATGTTTTAATAAAGATGGAGTCTCTAAGTGTATTTTTTGTTTTATTTCCAATAAAATATTTTTTCTCTGTGTTGTGTTTTTTTAAAAAAAAATTCACTAGAAATTCATGGCGGTCATGTCTAATATTGGCGTGACGCCATGAATTTCTGACTTAGGGCCAGCTGATAACTCACAACTCGCCCTAAACCCTTTATTACCCAGTGAGCCACGGCACTAGGGCCCTGGATGAGCTGGGTTCAGCGCCAGAGGATGGCGCTTCTCTGAACGCGCCATTTTCTGAGGTGGCTGCGGACTGCAATTTGCAGCAGGGGGTGCCCAGAAAGCTTGGGCCTCCCTGCACTGCGGATTCCAGCCCCCAGCTGCCTAGTTGTACCTGGCTGGACATGGAAATGGCGCGGAGCCTCACGTATTTTATGTTTTTATTATTTCATGAAATTCAGAAAAGAAAAAAATTCAAAACTTTTTATTTGTAATCAACTAAAGTTGTACTTCATATAGAACAAAAAAAATCTAAAAACATCAGGTAAAAAAAATATATTTAGATCACTTGATATGAAATGACCCATTGACGCTATTAATAGTAAAATATTTTAAAATATGATCCCATCACGATCCCAACTTGAAATTTGGTACAGATGTGGCTAAGAGCAAAGCAGACACATGAGCAGTTTTTGAAATATTTAAGCTATGCAGATTTTTCGGTAATGCATTTTAAAATTTTGCGTTTGCGATCACATGGGTAAAATATTAACAAAGATCCTCTTGTGACATATCTGGTGAAAGCCTGGACAGTTCTGAGTAGAATGGTGTTTATTTTGTTTCTCTATCTTATTTCTAGCCTGAGTTATGAGGAGAAATGAAAAGGCAGGCAACAGCGCAATTCGCACTTTTTTCGAAGTTTGAAAATCATTTAAAAAAAATAATAAATTTAAAAAAAAAAATTTCTCTTCACATTTTGCATTGTCTGACATGCTATTATCAAATAACTCAAATCTCAAAAGAAGTAAAAATATAGAGGTAATAATCGTTGGTTCACTTGACATGGAATGGCCCGGGAGCGGGGAGTGGGCATCAGGGAGCGGGGAGCGCAGCATAGAGCAGGAAAGCCGGCGGTGAAGTCTACTCCTCACCGCCGGCTTCCCCACCCTGGTCCTTCATTCCCCACCCGGTGCTAACTTAAAATCGGGATGGGAGGCGGCGGGGTGAGCGGAGGATCAGGATGGGAGACTGCGGGGGGGTAGTGGATCGGGCTGAATGGTTGTTTAAATGCCGGTGGCTTTTTACTGCCAGCTTTTAAATAATCATGCCCCCATTTCAGCCTTTTCCTCTGCCCCCAGACCACTTTATAGGGTCCTTTTGGTGAACGAACTGTTATCGAACATAACCTTGAACTGCTGAATTTGAAGCTAATTGTTCGCATTCGTCGAATGACTCGAACATCGCCAAAAAAAGCTCGAATTTGAGATTGGTGAACATTTCGAATCGAACATCACTCATCTCTACTAAACATTCCCATGTATGGGTTACTTAGGAGAGATGTATCTAATGTATATGAGGAACCTAATACAGTATTGTCCCACGAACAAAGTACATGTAAGGGCCCTTTCACATCAGCGTTTTTTGAAATTCGCAGCAGATGCGGTGAAAAAACCGCATCTGCCGCGATTACCGCATACCGGCTGCACTTGCGGCGCGGTTGCGGTAAACGCCATGCAAAATATCGGCGTACTTGCAGCAGGTGCGGCAAGTGCAATTTTGCACTTGCGGCAGGTGCGGCCGCGAAAAAAAACGCGGCTGACTGCGGTTTTTTTCGCGGCCGCACCTGCCGCAAGTGGAAAACCGCACTTGCCGCACCTGCCGCAAGTAAGCCTATACTTTGCATGGCGTTTACCGCAACCGCGCCGCAAGTGCAGCCGGTATGCGGTAATCGCGGCAGATGCGTTTTTTTCACCGCATCTGCCGCGAATTTCAAAAAACGCTGATGTGAAAGGGCCCTTACTTAATAGATCTTAATAATAATATGTTCCACAATTGGAGGAGTCTCAGATTTTAATATTTTTCTTCAATTGGATGTGTAATAAAAATAAATGTTCCTGTGCTGAGATAATCTTATATATGTGTCCCTGCTATGTACTGTGTAATGGTTGTATCTGACCGTACATGGACATGGTGTGATCATACCACATCTCCTGTGCTGAGATAATCCTATAAATGTGACCCTGCGATGTACTGTGTAATGGATGTGTCTGACCGTACGGGGACATGGTCTGATCATACCACATCTCCTGTGCTCAGATAATCTTATATATGTGTCCCTGCTATGTACTGTGTAATGGATGTGTCTGACCATACAGGGACATATTCTAATCATACCACTTCTCCTGTGCTGAGATAATCTTATATATGTGTCCCTGCTATGTACTGTGTAATGACTGTGTCTTACTATGCAGAGCTGCTTTAGTTCATGGTCATCATTAAGCATAAATCACTTAGGATAAGAAGGAATGCAGATGACACAGCAGGTGCTCAAAGCTGCTTCTTACTGTGGTAACACATTTACCTGCCTGTTTTTTCGGAGGAGTAAGTGTTTCTGCTACATCTCCAGCTCTCTGGACTCTTCATAAATCAAGTCAGTGATGTAGAAACCCCAGCAGACACTGAGCTTATATGTCACTGACTTGATTTATGATGAGCTCAGAGGGCTAGAGATGTGGCAGAACACTGATTTTCTGAGGTAACACATTTCCCTCCCCTATTTTATCATAGGAGCAGCAGCATTGTGTCTGTATACTAACTTATCATAAGTGACTGATTCTTCCTTCCTTGGCCAAGAGCTATGGTAAGTGCCGACTTTGAACTGGAACAGCTCAGCATGGTCTGCCAAATCAAATAAAACCGCCGAGGCACATATATAACAATATCTCAGCACAGGAACATATTTTAAAACACTCCCAATTGTGGAAATTATTATTATTTCTACCCTATCCTACTGTATCCTCACCCATCCCTTGCAGGCTGTGAGCCCTCGCAGGCAGGATCCTCTCTCCTCCTGTACCTGTATGTGTCATGTAATTATTGAACCTATCTACAGTTGAAATCAGAAGTTTACATACACTATATAATAAGACACATAGGCTGACAATGTTTTCCTTTGCATCCTGGATAAGCGCACTGCCTGGGGCTTCCTGTGAAGCTGTATCCATAGTAAACAGCGGGTTTCTATGGACCAGCGTTTATAGGAAGCACCCAACGTTAGCGGTCAGCGTTACATCAGGCTGGGCTCTGTTGTAACATCATCTGGCTAACGTGGGTGCACTGTTAAGTGTGGCCCATGTTTTTCTCATTATCTGACATGAAATCAAAATAAACCTTTGCCATTTTAGGTCAATTCAGATGACTATAATTATGAATGTTGCCAGAACAATGAGAGAGAATGTTTTAAGGCATTTTTACTATTTTCAGCAAAGTCACAAGTTTACTTACCTTTCATTAGTACTGGGTACCATTGCCCTTGAACTGTATAACTTGGGTGAAATGTTTTAGATATCCTTTCACAAGCTTCTCACAATAGTTGGTAGGAATTTGGGCCCATTCCTCCTGACAGAACTGGTGTAACTGAGCCATGTGTGTAAGTCGTCCTCTTTTCACATGTAAAGTGCCATGGAATAAATGGTGCTATAATAATAATAATTATTATTATTTCAAGATCGATTAGTTCAAACGTACTTTTCCCTTTAAGGGTAAATATGGATTATCAGTTGGACATTCCAGCAGCCATGCTTTGGATTTCCCAATAAGTTTCCTCATTATAAGGTGAAAGGCTATGCCCCTCTATGCAGATTAGACCTCCAAACATGATGTTACCATGAAATCCCATGATGTGTTTTATTGAAAATCACAATGGTGAGAATAGTTTAAAGGCCGCTTTACACGTCGCGATATCGGCGTCCAATTTCAATGAAAAGTCACGTGGTTCGATCGTTGGACCCGATATCGTTCCTGCGTTGTATGGTGTGAACGTCCAATACGATGCAGGAACGATATCAATGCGATATCGGGGATTGAATGAGCGTGCTATTCAATGCTCCGATATTGAATGGAGATTGGAGCCGGATCGTGCTGTGTGATAGCCCAACTCCGATGTGAAGTTCAACGTCACCCATTCACTCCCATGTTAAATGGTCGTTCCTGGGTTGGGGGGCGTAGACATCGTACGGACGTTGGATCCTGAAATCGCAACGTGTAAACCTCCGATGCGATGCGGGAGAAACGTGCACTAAATGCGCGCTCCCGCGCCATTGAATTGCGATATCGAAACGATATTGCAACGTGTAAAGCGGCCTTGATACCATGAATATGCTGGCCCAATATAATTCAATGGACAAAGCAATAATATCCAAATATAAACAATACCATGGTGCTCAACATGTAATGCCGAAATCAAGATGGTCCAAAAGGAGAATGAAAAAAAATGGCACTCATCACTGTATAACAAGCCCTTTTATTATTTCCAAACTTTAAAACATACAGACGGATGGATGCGGGACGTGTCTGGACGACGGCCGTTTCGTGCAAGTTTGGAGTTCTTGTAAGAAGTGCATACTTGCTTGAAATGGCCATTGTTCTGCATTCATTGGCCTGTATGTTTGGAAGTAAGAAAAGGACTTTTTATGTATTGGTGAGTGCCACCTTTTCTCATTCTCTCATTGGACTATCATGATGTGTGTTACCCTGATGCCATGATATTTTGTGATATAGTCCATGTGGAGAAACCAAAGGTGCCATGGCTCGGGAGGAGAAAATGCTTGAAGACCGGAGCAGGACGTGGACTGGAGAAGAGCTGCTAGGCTAGGTAGGTGAATGTCGGGGAGAGGTGTGTGTAATTTTTTACAATTTATTAATTATTGTTCATTTGCTCTGGGGTTAAGAACGTAATATAGTGTTTTTGATTTACAGTGAATAAATTAGTTGCTAATCAAATTTCCAGGCCAAATTTGAACCTATCTGCCAAAATATCGAATTTTAGCCAATTCACTCTTTTCTCTCTCGATATATATTTATATAACAGATAACAGGGTGCCTGCTGTTCACAGAAGGTGTCACACTGGACTTAAGGGGTGTCGTGCTACCATGCGTGACAGTGGACCAAAGGGTCAACAATGTCCGATGCACTATAAGATACAACAGATGGTAGAAACAACAGGGAGGGGAAATACAGTGGAGGGCCGTGTTCACAGGGAACGGGAAAGAGGTGACCACCTGCACTCACCTGTGGCTGCACCCTGATCTCTCTACCATTCCTATACGAGTTCTTTTAACCCATCGTCAAGCAGAATAGTCCCTTGCATTCCCTGATGTTAACCCTCAATAGGTAATGGCCGTCGGGAGCACTAGTCCCAAACACTGTGATAAACAAGACAATAGGGAAGGGGAGATAGAAAGGGAACAGCAAAGCAACTTCACACCTGCTTCCATGCTCCTTGACAGCACACGGCGTAGCAGTAGTCAGCACTCCAGAGAACTTTCTTCTCAGGAAGCTAGGCCAGGAATGGGTTCAATCACCAGCAAAGCATACTGTAACCATGTGACCATATAAAGGGAATGGGAGTAATCACAGAGTAGCCACACCTTGACAAGAACTTGATAGCTTGATATCAAATTGAAACTGATATTAACTCCTCAACTGCCAAAGGAAAGAAACAAATTTAATATGAAGTCCCAATGCAGAAATGAGACAGAGGTCCCAAACCAGTCACAAGTCACCCATTTAAGAGAGACCATAGGGACAGAAGGTCAGAATCATAGACTGATGGAGTTGGAAGGGACCTCCTGGGTCATCTGATCAAGCCCCCTGCTCAAAACAGGATTCACTAAATCACCCCAGACAGATGTCTGTCCAGCCACCAAATCATACTAAAGAGATGTCTGTCCAGCCACTAAATCATCCCAGACAAGCCATCCTCCCTGGCCTCCATTTCCTCTACTTCTCTGGCCTCTCCTCACCTGCGGCAGCTCCCTCAGCTTCCCATCCTCTCTTCCCTGGCTGCCTCCTCTCTGAGCTCCCTTTCCTCTCCTCCCTGGCCTCTCCTCCTCCTGTCTTCTCTGGCTTTCATTTCTTCAGCCTCTCCTATGGCCTCATCTCAGGCCTCCTCTCCTCCCTGGGCTCCCTTTCCTCTCCTCCTCCTCAGGCCTCTCCTCATCTTCGGCAGCTGCATCAGCCTCCCATCCTCTCTTCCCTGGCCTCTTCCTCTTTGACCTCCCTTTCCTCTGCTCCCTGGGCTGCGCTCTGTCTGTCCTCTATGGCCTCCATTCCCTGAGCCTCTCTTTCCTGTGGCCTCCACTCTGGCCTCCTCTTCTCCCTGGTCTCCCTTTCCTGTCCTCCCAGGCTTCTCCTCCCTGGCCTCCTCTCCTCCTTGGCCTCCTCTCCTTGAGGCTACTCTCCTCCCCTCCCTGGGCCTCCTCTCCTCCCTGGCCTTCTCGGCCTCCTTTCCTCCCTGGGCCTCCTTTTCCTGTCCTCCCAGGCTTCTCCTCCCTGGCCATTCCTCCCTGGGCTCCTCTTGTCCCTGGCCTCCCTTTCCTGACCTCCCTGGGCTCCTCTCCTCCATGGCCTTCCTGGCCTCTATGGCCTTACAGGGCCTCCTCTCCTCCCTGGGCCTCCCTTTCCTGTCCTCCCAGGCCTCTCCCCGGGCCTCCTCTCCTCCCTGGGCCTCCTGTCCTCTATGGTCCTCCTATCTTCCATGGACCTCCTCTCCTCCCTGGGCCTCCTTTCCTCCCTGGGCCCTCTGTCCTCCATGGGCCTCCTGTCCTCCATGGACCTCCTCTCCTCCCTGGGCCTCCTTTCCTCCCTGGGCCCTCTGTCCTCAATGGGCCTCCTGTCCTCAATGGGCCTCCTGTCCTCAATGGGCCTCCTGTCCTCCATGGGCCTCCTGTCCTCCATGGGCCTCCTGTCCTCCATGGGCCTCCTCTCCTCCTTGGCCTCCTCTCCTCCCTGGGCTCTCCTCACCTTGTGCTGCTCCCTGAGCTGGTAGAAGTCCAGGAGCAGCTCCTCCATTCCGCGGCTGTGGTCAGGCACGATGTGCAGAGGGCGGTTCCAGCAGGATGGACTGCAGCATGGAGCTGCCATCCCCGGTCAACACAGGCACCGGAGGGGTGAGGAGAGGGCGGGGAGGACGGGGTCTTGTGCGGGGCAGGGCAGGCGGCGGAGGCTGTGCGGGTGATGGAGGAGGTGGGGTGCGGAGGTGTAATGTGGGCTGTGTGTGCGGTCTGCGGCAATGGGAGAGGTGTGGTGGGAGGCTAGAGGGGTTCTGCGGGCATGTGTAGCTTGTGCCGCCGCCAGCCTGCGCCATATTACCATACCTATCACTTGGGTGTGCTAATATAGCGCGGCTTCCGGGGATGCGCAGTGCATTCTGGAATATCGACATAAGGCCCGGAAGTCTGTGACAACCATTATTGGTGATTATATATTAGATTAGACTATTTTTGTCTGTTATGTTCCCCTTTTACACATTCTGCCAAAGCAAATTTGGATTTTGTTCATTTTTTTCAGTTTTTATGATGTGTATTTTGTTACTTTTGGCATTTTCTAAACAAAAATAGGTGAAGTGCTTAAGAAAACTGGAGGCGGCCATTTATTGGGCCAAATCAAAATTTAGCGCAATTGTTGCGATTCGAGCAGCTGTGACTTTATGATCTGTATTCCATTTCTTTTTCTGAAGTAAGACCTGTCACCACTATTTGAATTTCTATGTCATTAAAGTGATTTTTCTTATGATTTTATCTCTTCAATAACTACTACTTATATGGTATATGGTGAATGTGGGGCAGGTCTCTATATTTAATACCTTTGCAGGTTGGTATGGGAGTACATTCCTACACTGTTAAAAATGTAAAGGTCTTTCCCCTCTGTAATATTTGGCTAAAATAACCTGTGAACAACACTAAGGAGACCCGGTACTTCTCCAGAGGACCAGTGAGTAGGTAATTGTCAGGAGTAAATACAGACACATACAGCATAAACAACACCCGATAGATAAACCAAAAGGAAAGGTTATGTAATATATTGTTATATATTAACATTTGTAATATAACTATTTTTGAAGTTACCTGAAATAGTAAAAAAAATTTTTTTTCAAGAAATAGATCCACTTCGTCTTCTGGTACAGCTCATCTTTTCGTTGAATTGGGATGAACTGTAATATTAAGCAACATGATTCTCAGGACTTTGAACCAGAGCCCTACACATTTCTTTCTACCTACCATCATCCCTGGTGCTGCCTCTGATTAGTAGACATAGAGCAATGTTAAGGTACCGTCACACGGGGAGATATTGCCAGCGATGTCGCCGAGATCTTCCTGTTCAGGCGATGTTGAAGCGACATCGCCTGTGCGTCGCCGCGTGTAACGAGGCGACTGAACGGCGATGAATCTCTGTTTCTGAGTTCAGAGATTTCCCAACAGTGTCGGGAAATCAGGCGATGTAGCTTGAGCGATCTATATGGCTACTGCCGTGTGACGCGGCGATAGCAATGGCACAGGCGATGTCTGTGTTCAGGCGATCCATTCTGTATGCCACATTGACGGTGAGGTGGTGCTGTGTGACACAGCGATCTGAAAAGCCAACATCGCTTCAAGGTTGATTCAGGCGATTCCTGAATCGCCGGTTCGACCTGGGTTGACGGTAAGATTGCTACGTGTGACGTCTCACGAGCGACGCTGCAGCGATGTGCGCGTTCATGAGTTCGCCGCAAATCGCCGGCGATATCTCCCCGTGTGACGGTACCATAAGGGTGCTTTCACATCTGCGGTAGGGTGCAATTCACGACAGATCCAGCAGATGTCCCTGCATCTGCCGGATCTGCCGCATAACGGCCGACTTGCAGCACCAATCCGACGAGCCCCATTCATTGTCTATGGGGCTCGCGTCGGGTGCTGCAAGTGCATTTTTGCCAGATCTGGCATGTGCAGCACATGCGCACCGCAAAAAAACACTGCTAGCAGCGTTTTTTTTACGTGGCCACAAGTACCGCATTTGCCGGATCCAGCGAAACCGCATTTGCAGCACCCAACAGCGGGAATTACACTTATCGCAGATGTGAAAGCAGCCTAAGGCGGCCGTCACACGCACAGATATCTCTTGCGATATTGTAAGCGATCACGTGCACGCGCGATCGCTTACAATATCGCTCACATCGCTGGTGAGATGTCACACAGACAGACCACCAGCGATGTGGATCCGCGATCTCGCTGGTTACTATGGTACACATCGGGTTACTAGGCGCCGCGCGTCGCTTAGTAACCCGACGTGTACCATAGTTACCATCTCCCAGCATAGGCTCTGCCACTGGGAGATCGCTCATCGTGGTGTTATACACCACGATGAAGCAGATCGTGACATCGTTCATCGCTAGATCTGAGCTCCGGAGCTCAGATCAGCGATGTCACGATCAAGCGATTTCACATCGTAAATCGCTTGATTACATGCAACGATTTTAAGCCGATATCGCTTAAGCGATCAAAAAGGAGATCGCTTAAACGATATCGGGCAAGAAATCGTTGCGTGTGACGGCCGCTTAAGAAATGTCCATCATGCAGCAACCATGAAATGATGCTGGACCTAATTAGAATAGGAACCATGGGCACCAACCAGTCGGAGGAGGTTCAGAGAGCTCTGGTTCTGTAGCCATGGAATACCAATGTGGCCACTGGAGCAGTGTCCTGCAAATATTTTTGTTCAACTATAATGAGTTTCAATACCAGTCACAGCCTGTGAAAAAGTGTGACTTTTGTAAAGAAAAAAAAAAAAGAGACTGACTTTTCTTATATTTTAAAGGGAATCTGTCAGGTCAAAAATCCATATGTAACTGATACGATTTTCTTATGCCTTTCTCTAAGCCCTCTCTATTCATGTATCTCTATTATTATACTTCCCTCCTATCCTGTGTAAACTTCAAAATAAAAGATTAATTCCTTCTGTCAATCACAGCGAATTCTCTGCTACTCACTTCCCAAGGAATGAATATTCATGCATCATTACACTGCTTTGCCCTCCTCTGTGATCTGTATGCTGTGTTACTCAACATTGCAGAGCAGAAAGGAGGTGAGAGGAGGTGTGTGTGCTCTAATGGGGCCGTCACACGCGTCAATATCGCGTGCACGATCACTGCTGCACGTGACGTTGAGCATGTCACACTCGTCAATATCGCTGCAATCAACCAGCGATAAATCGCTGGTTGATGGTCGCCAGGTTTTAGAACCTGTTCTATAACCTGACGACGGTTGCCTGGTGCACACGCAGCATCGCTGGTGTGTGACACCGGGAGATGCGATCAGCCAGCTCCCAGCGCCTCTCAGGAAGCGCTGGGAGCTGGTATCCAGGGTAAACTGCGGGTAACTAGGCAGCGCGCGCTGCTAGATACCCGATGTGTACCTAGTTACAGCCTTCTCCACTCACCGGTTGGTATCCAAGGTACACAGCGGGTAACTAGGGTCCCTAGTTGAAAATTGAAAGTGGGGTCGATTGGCAGCAAAGCTGAGAAATTTTGGTTTCCAGAACAAATGGGAATGTGGAGCTAGCCTCCTGACTGTCTACTGAGGAAATAATTCTCCAGGCTCCATGGAGGCAACAACCGTGAGTAAGAACTCCATCCTAATCAACATAGATTGAGATGTTTGTTAACAATTTAAAGCCAAATGGCATAGACTAAGGGCCGCTTTAACACACCAATTTATCTGTCAATCTCTGACCAATCTCTGGTTGCAGTGAAATCATGGATACATTGCTCCATGTGGTACACAGCCACAAAATGGAGCAATGTGTCCATGATTTCACTGCAACCAGAGATTGGTCAGAGATTGACAGATAAATTGGTGTGTGTAAACCCACCATAAGGGCCGCTTTACACACACACCAACTTCTGTGACCAACTTCTGAACAGATCTCTGGTTGCAGTGAAATCATGGACACATTGTACATTTGTACACAGTCACAAAATGAGCAATGTGTCCATGATTTCACTGCAACCAGAGATCTGTTCAGATATTGGATACAATCTTGTGTGTGTGTAAACCCCCATAAGAGAAGAGAGAAATTGCAACTTGTAACTGGAGAAGATGACTTCTCTGAACCAGGTATTGTTGACCACGGAGATCCACATGTCCTGGAGCAGGAGAAGACAGCCACACACCCAAAAAGGGATTCCAGGTGGGGGTAGCCCATCATGCGGAGGAAATATGTTGCTATTGGTGCATAATGACTTGGTAGACTGAATGTGTGGATGTCAGAAAGGAGTTCACTTGAAAGATGTTAATTTTTTTTCTTGAGGGACAGCTGGACTTTGGCCTTGTTCACACATATCAGCTTTTTTGGCATTCTCTGCGTTTTTTAGCTGTTTATAAAAAATTCACATGGTGCACTTAAGTGTAGCTGCGTTTTTTAACAACACATGCGTTTTTTTTCACCATTCCAAAAAACACTGCATGCAGCGTTTTTTCGGGTGCTGTAAAAAATGCATGGGTTGTTTAAAAAACGCATGCGTTTTTTTAACATGGGGCCCTATGGGAAACGCATGCGTTAGCGCATTGGACATATAGGCACCTGCGTTAACGCATATGGTTTTTAATGAAAAAATGACTAAGTCCAAAAACTTCCCAAAAACATTCAGAACCACAGGGGACACTATTTGGCACCCTTAGAAAAACTGATCAGTTTTTCTAAGGGCTAAAAAAACGGATTGGTATGTGTGAACAAGGCCTATTTTAGTGATTAGGCTAAAACTGATAAAAGGAACAAAACTTATTCTGCTTTTGATTGGGTAAACTAAAACAGAGGCACTCATGTGGGTGATCTGGTCTAAAAGGCCGAATCTCGGTTGGAGGGGAAACGGAGATGATGCCTTGGTGTAGTGCTTTGCCCAGGCAGTGACACAGATATGAACCAATAGCTCCAAAGGCGGATTTGGCTTAGGATTTCAAATGCCAGTCTGTAGGTAGAGGCTGCATTGGAGATTGGTAGGATCATGGTTTTTGAAAGTCTGGAGACTGGAGGATCAACCAAGGGAGAGCCGGACCAGGTGGCAACCAGATCTGCAGGAAAAGTGAACAAAATCTCTGTATGTCTACAAATGTTAAAACATCTTACAGGTTTGGTCCACTGCTTGTACCGTACTTCACTGAACTCTGAACTGAGTGGCTACAATAACATTTAGTACAACGGTAATCTCTCTGAAGGATTCCAAATCTGTAGTTGGTGAGGGGTCCCCTTTTTTTATATTGAGGGTCTGGTTGATCTATTTGCAGAATGTGCTCTCTGTCCTCTGGTCAGGAAATCAGATTGGCCCAACTCCCTCAGTTGTCCTTTCTGTGGGAACAAGAAAAGAAGAATAAAAAAATGAAGAAGGAAAATAATAAAAAATACATTTATGGTAGAAACTGGTCTGAGGCTGCCTCCTAGTTAAACCAAGCTAATCTGAATAGCTTGATTGTCAGTAGGCGGGTGTAGCCTGCTGGGGAGGGGACCACTATTTTACTTTACATCAAGTACAAAGATTATGTCCGCTCACCTGACTTCCTTCTCCTGTATTCCTCCCTCTCAGTGCGGATCCCAGCGGGCTTCAGGCTGCCTCCAAACACATCAAATGATTATCCAGCGAGTGTAGGGACTTTGCATTCTGAGTTCTTTACAAAATCTCCATTTATTAGAAATGGGTTAAGGACAATTTTTTTGCACATAAAATTCCAAAAGGTCAATGTATCATGGTCTTTAGGTGACGCGTTTCGGCTACTGCGTAGCTTTACTCATGATCATCTTACAATACATGTTTCGGGTGCTGAGTAGCCTTACTCATATAGTTCATGGCAGAAAATACACTGTTTAAATAGTTCTTCCAGAAATGGATTAGTACTGATTGGACACACCAGGATAAGTCCGTACTGATTCTTGTTTCACCCATAACATAGGGTTACTCCACTCCAAGGATTAATTTATAAAGGAAAACTGCAATGCCTAAATAATGCTTGGGAAATATACTCCCATATTACCTTAATTTATCTAATGTCATTGGTTTATAAAATATTACATAGTAGAATATTATTATAAGGAATGCTTCTCATATACATAAAACACATCTAATTACATGTAAATATATTTACTTCCTATCGTTGCTTTTCTCATAAAATAAATGTTGATACTTGTATGTGTTGTTATAAGAATGTAATTTATAAAAATAAAAAAAATAAATATATTAATACAAAATATATAGTGAATATCAAATATACTCATATTCTATTAAATACTAGATGGGAGGGCGTCACTGCCCCTCACGCTCTCTTTGACCCCCCTATGCTCTTTGCCCACCCTGCGCTCTTTTCTCTTTTTTGGCCACCAGGGCTCCCTTCGCCCACCCTGTACTCTCTTTGCTCCCCCTCTCCTTGTGCTGTCTTTGCCCCCTGCCTTTTCTTTGCCCACCCTGTGCTCTCTTTGCCCTTCCTGCCTCGTGCTATGTTTAGCCCCCTGCCCTGTCTTTTGTCACTCTATCCCACTCTTTGCCCTCTGCTCCTCTCTTTGGCCCCCTGCACTCTTCACCCCCCGCCTTTTGATCTGTTTGGCCCCCCCGCGCTGTCATTACCCCGTGCCCCTGTGGCACCCCAGGGTTAATATGCCACAGTAACATCACCAAGGGTTAATCCCCCACACAACACACTGACACTACGCGCCTCTAGGCCAGAAAGGGGAGCTAAAGCACTCCCCTATATATTCTGGTGCAGAGAGGAAGTGAGTAGTTCAGTGCGGAGCAGCACTGAGGAAGAAAAGACTGTGGTGTAAAGGGGCTGCCTTAGGCTTCGCCACAGTCTGATACTCAACTCCGGGCCCTAGCCAGGGTCTGAGGAGAGGAGTTTAGAGAATATAAGAACACATCTGGAGACTGGTTACCTCATAACTCGCCCGGAGGAGCGCACAGACCGGATACCGGATCCGAAAAAACTGTGACTGAAACAATGCAGCATAGTAAAACCGGAATAGTGGAGGTTATAGATCTACACTGTACCTCAACGAAGCAACACGGCGGGTCGAAAACAACTCAAGTTGCCTAGCAAAGGGTGTACCTGTGAGGAGAGACAGGGCCAGCAACCTAGCTAAAGCAGCAGCAGGGCCACACACACAGCACAGGAGTGGGAAGCTGAGGACCCGGTCAGGGTGGGAACAGCCCGGCCCGATACAGACTCCGTGGACAGTACTCTGCTAACAACATCTACAGTAAGGACTTGGAAAACTACAAAACCGTGAGCTGTGTGATCCTTGTGCTCAAGCCCCACTTTCCCTCACAAACTGCCATCACCTCTACTACCACCCTATCCTGCAACATCCATAGCATCAATCATAGACTATTACTACCACTGACCGGGGAACCAAGCTCTACCACGGAGAGCCGTTACATCACCAGCTGCTAAACATCATCCCCGGAGGTTCTGCAGCAGCAGTGGTCACCCTGACCACAACCCGTGGGTGGCGTCACGACAAACTCCCCTGTAAATATCCCCCCATTACTTGCAGAACTCAGAGTGGGTGGTGAGAGAGCGCACTGCCTGGTTGGGGTAAAATGGGTGCTGCAACACATAAGCAAGTATACTGCAAGGGAAAGAAGAAAGAGCTTCTGTATGAAGTGCGCACAGCCAATATGCAGGTAAAAAACAAATATTTATTTAGTGCAAGACAGAAAAAACCTTAATGCATGTTAAAAACAATTAAAACCAATTTCCCTCTACCACATACAACATCATACAATTTACCCAGAGCCCGGGTGGGTATTCAAGGTGGAGGTACATTAGGAGTAAGGCTATTACACAGAGCAAAATAAACCTCTATTTAGAATATATATTGGTGACTTTGGCAATTACAATAGATCTAGCTATATGGATGTTTGTCCAGAAACATACATAATATTATGCACAGTTAGTTTGGTATTAATATGCATAAAAAATGACATCACATAAGCGACCGTATATCGAAATTGGGTGCCAAAAACCAGGTAAATTATAAATCACAGCGTTGTAGACAATGAAAGAGGTTATACAGCTCTAATTTTATCATAGTGTTGTCCACCATAAGAAAAGCAGTATTGGCCCATGTATCTGCAGCCCCTTGGGCGTCACCCAAAGACATGAGAAGCCACTGATTGCCAATTGCCATACGATTTGTGTCGGATCGATTCTGTCCGATTTTTGCTGTATCCAAAATCGGAGACTGTCCGATTTTGGGCACAACTGACCAAATCGGATCCGATCCGATCGCGGCCATTAACATGGGAGCCTATGGAGCACGGGTCCGAGAAAACATCGGATGGTTTCCCGGACCCGATTTTCAGTGTACTGATCATGCTCAGTACACTAAAACTGCTCTTTCCCATGTAATTTCACTTCCGCAATGTATATACATATATTGTGGAAGTGAAATTAATAAAACATGTGTTAAAAATAAATAATATATATGCTCACCTCTCCGGCATGTCCCACGATGTCGGCATCTATCTTCCGGCTTGATGACCTAGCTGGGTGGGGCTACTGCGGTCATGTGACCGATCAGCTGATCGTTAGCCCCGCTCCCCAGGTCCTTCAACCCTCGGGAGATAGATGCCGACATCAGGGGACTCACCGGAAAGTTCTTGCTTTCTGTGTCTAGATCCGTGAAAATCAGGACCGGACACAGAAATGGCATCTGGGGTCACCTCCGATGCGATCCTTTTCCAATGCGTAGGGTCCTGCAAAAGGTAGGATCCCCAGGAAAAAAATACAGTTTGAAACCAGCCTTATCTCAACCATTTTACAAGGAAAATACATTCCCTTTTGCCTCCACTAAATATCAACAACATTTGTAGACTTTTCTGCTTTCAAAACACATGGAGTTCCACTAAGCTACTGATTCTTGGTCTACCAATAACATAAGGTTACTCCACTCCAAGGGTTAATCCTGAAGGAAAACCGCATGAACAAAATCATGCTTGAGAAATGATACACATATAAACCTAATTTATTTAATGCGATTAGTTTACAAAATAATGCAATGAAGAAAGAGAGGAGGGTCGCTCCTGGGATGACACCTGGTGATTCAGTGGGGCTGAATGTTACAGGTGATAACGCACTCAGCTGAGCCGGTTATGCAGGCTGCATAACCCGGTGGATGTAACCTTCTGTGCTTCTCGTGCACCGCACCCTGGACCCGACTTCCGGGTTTCGGAAAGGGAGCTGGTCACGTGGGGCGTCACATTAGTGTGACGTCACCGCAGGTCCTTTCGTCTCTCCTCTACCACCGGCTTGAGGTCCTATAATTAGCAGTTCTTGCCTCTGGGATCCGTGCTGCACCTCACCGCTCACCCAAAGGGCGTAAAGGAAGCAATAGCAAGAAGGATTCAGCGGTTTTTTAGAGGGTGCTTGGAAAAAGGCAGACAGGAAGAGCTTTAAGATATCTTACTTTTTACTAATGATCAAGCTCCTCACACCGCGTTTCATCGGTCAACTCCACCTTCGCCTTCATGAACCTTATGTTCTTCAGACTGACTTCACAAGACAAACTGAATATGATTATAAATTAATGTAAAGCCATAATTTATTACTAAGATAAACCATAAGGTCTCATTCCAACATCTAAGTTTCACGTTAGATTTCTGTTTACAATGTACACAGATAGAACACGTACCCATTACAGTCTATGGGACTGATCACGTTCGTGGGGTTTTTTCGGACCATTTGTCCATGCAGAAATTGCTGACACGTGTATTTATTGCCATCATGGATGAAAAATACCATAACAAGTCTGTGTGCTATTCATAATTAACATTGAAAAGAATTGAAGCTTTTAAATTTATCCATATGTGGTGCCCCTACATGTGGCTTCCACACAATGGTATTTCTTTAACATGTATGTGATGCCATGTCTGATGGGAATTGGGGTCCCTCTGCTGGATGTCTGAAGCAAACATAAACACTGCCTGATCTCTAACCGGGAAGTTGACCACTGAAGGCCTGGGTCGGGCTGCGACTCAGTTTCTGGTTGGGGGAGGGGTTAGTTAGGGTGTATTAGGACAGAGTAGGCGAAGGAGAGCTCTAGTGAGGAGGCAGCAGGAGCTGCTCTGAAGGGACCAGCTGCAGTCAGGGGACCAATCCCTAGGACATCCAGGCTTATAGGGCTTGGTAGCAGAACTGGATGCTGGTGAGTTTCAAGCTTATTCTCACCATCAGCAGCCAGATACAAGACCAACACAGCACTTGGCAGGATGCAGTCAGACCCCATTATGTAGAGCAAGCCCAGGTGCAGGTTGATAAAATCACCTCTACCTACAAAGACATGTGGGAGGTGACTTGCCATGCACATATTGGGCCTGCATAGGATGCCATTCACACTGATACATATGATGCAGAGTGTCTGATAGCTACCTGTCACGCTGGGAGTGGGGGAGACACCCAGCGTAGGATAACGACGGGGGGGGGGGGAATAAGGAGTCCCTAACGCTAAGGGCACAAGAAGGAGACGGTGACCCCTAGACTTCCTAGAGCTGACCCTGTCTGCCCTAACGTCCCTATACAGTCTCCTCAACTGTCGCCGACCACGAACCTCGTCCCTCTCTGATCCTAGCACTATCTTATCTAAGGATCAGATGGAGAGGTTCACTAGACCCCTCCACTATCAACTAAAGACAAACACCAGGGAAGACAGACATTTGGGAAAAGGAAACACTTATCTGACAGCAGAACTCAGCAACCTTCACAACCTCCGCGTCTGCTGGAGCAAGGATAATGAGTGCACAAGGAACTATCACCTGCACCGAGGAAGGGTAATGAACCTCCTTATAAAAGTGGAAGGAATCTGCTGAGTCCTAGTGACCTACAATATTGGTGGATAAAACCAGACCGAGCACAAGACCTCCACAGCCGTCCCCCCATAACAGCGAGATCCCATCACACCCTCTCTCCATCTACACAGAAGGTAAATGCCCCTGAAAGAGACGGACCATCCTCCACCATTATGGCTGGTGGGCCACACGCTGGGATCGTCTGCGCGTGGCCTCCACCCTGTCATCCGTGCCACCCGTGACACTACCCATTGGTCCTACCACCTGACCAAACGGGCCGCCCAGTACGATGTCTCTGCACCACTGGATGAATGGCGCCCCATGGGGCCCAACCGAACCCCGCAGACGATAAAAAAGTGCAAAAAGTTTTTTATGATGAACAAAAAACTCTTTATATGGGGTATTAGTTCATGTATTGGCCAAGACACTTAAGCTCATGATCCACGTCACGCATCCCCATGCTCATGAGTCCTAGCAAAATATGTACAAAAAACTCATAAGGCAGCATCAGAAAATTCTTACCATCAGCAGCCAGATACAAAACCAACACTGCACTTGGCAGGATGCAGTCCAGACCCCATTATGTTGAGCAAGCCCAGGTGCAGGCTGATAAAATCACCTCTACCTACAAAGACATGTGGGAGGTGACTTGCCATACACATATATGGCCTCAGTAGGACGCCATTCACACTGATACATATGATGCAGAGTGTCTGATAGCTCCCAATTGGTCCTGCCACCTGACCAAACAGGCTGCCCAGTATGATGCGTCCGCACCACTAGATGAATGGCGCCACATGGGGCCCAACTGCACCCCGCAGACGATAAAAAAGTGCAAAAAGTTTTTTATGATCAACTTGCCTGAGCTTGCTCTACATAATGGGGTCTGACTGCATCCTGCCAAGTGCTGTGTTGGTCTGGTATCTGGCTGCTGATGGTAAGAATTTTCTGACGCTGCCTTACGAGTAGTTTTCAGTTTCAAGCTTAGCAGCAACCTAAGTGGAGATCTCCAGGGTGTCAGTAGTATAGAGGGGTCAGAGAACTGCAATAAGCATGGATACCCACAGGACCTGCAGTACCAGCCCAGCAGGGAGTAACTCACAGCAACCAAGAGGGAGTACTGGAAGCTCAAGGTACCAAGAAAGCTAAAGTACTGGAAAAATCAGCAGGGAGGCCAATATATACTTGGCACAGCTACCGTGAACCGAGCTCTAGCCCAGCTGCTGAATAACCTGGCCCTTGCAAAAGATCTGCTGTGGCCTGATGCCACTTAAAACAGCCAGTGCAATAAAGAACCAACGTTATGGTCTATGTGTCCTCAGCTTCACTTGGGGATGATTCCATCGCTAGGGAGTGGTTTTGGGCTGTAATCCACAACAACACTTAAAAGTTAACATATCTATGTAATTGTTATATGATTGCTTATTTAATGTAAAAAAATTTATTGGAAAATGCTGTTTTTCCTATTTGTGCAGTCTGGGGACATACTGACTTTAAATAAAAGGTGGGGGGGAGTGGCGCCCCTACATTGGTTGCCACACAATGGCACTGCAAGCAAAAGACTGATTCCTACTGTCCTACTCTCTCCACTACACTCACCACATCATTTACCTGGGAGCCAGCCCTAGTTGGGAAGGGTTAAAATCTACACTGCTTACTACCATCTATCTCCAAGGGAATCCCCCCTCAGTGCCAGCCACATCAAACTGATTATCCCAACTGGCTTCACAAACAAACTATATTTCTATACTATCCCCTTTATATGTGTGGTTAGCACCACAGTTGCTGGGCAGGACTATCAGTGAACAAACTTTGGCCCAGCTGCTGAGTAACCTGGCCCTTGTGACTGACACAGATACATGAAAATAATGTTAAAAAAGACCTATTCATTAAAATTAAATTTAAAATACTGATGACACTCACATCATCTTCTGTTCTGAATGTGGCCTTGAACAGCTGTCTTTTTATTTTTTTCAGAAATCAATTACCGTATACATGCGAAAATAAGAAAACTTTGTTGTATATCTGACCCGCCCCAGGGTCGGGGTACTCGGATCCCGGGCTTTTAGTTATGGGTGCTGTCAATGGCGGTCGATGTCCGGGGCCGTGGCCCTGGTGGTCGCTCAAAAAAGTTTAATAAAGAAAAATAAAATATAGTTTGTGATGCCACCTACGGTGTCCGATGATGGCATCGGCGCTGCTGCAGACCTCTGGCGATAGTGGATGGGCAGCCAGGTAGTAACGTCCCCATAGGTGGAGCAGGATCCCCAGGGCAGTGATGTGGGAATAGGATTTGGCACAGGTAGGTGGCTCTACAGGCTGAGGTGATGGATTACTCTATGCACGATGCAGGTTCAGGCGGTAAGGATTGACACACACATGCTGGGAGTAGGTCTTGTACCTTTTACTGATGTTAAACTGGCACTGTCCAGGTTAAATGTCCAGGTGGTCGGAAACACTTCAGGAGCTCCACATCTAGTGAGATGTAAGGCCTCCTTGTCTTTCTCTTTGTTACGCTGAAGCCCTGACCTGTTTAGAATGGGCCTTGCCTCCTGTGTGTTTCTCACCCGTGTTAACTGCACTGGAACCCTCTATTCACTGCAGTCACTCTCCTCGGTTCCTGGCTCTCGTGTTGAAGTTGCTGCGGGGCCCGGGTAACTGGAGTCTCCTCGGTGTACCGGTGTTTTCCACTGAGCTAAACTCTAAGTTCACTCCCGCATTATATATATACATTGCAGGAGTGACTGTGACCTCTGGAACCTCACCATTCCCAAGAAGGGGAAAATGAAATATCTTGTTGAATGGAGCAATGTATTTCCATAGGTAGCCACCACTTTATTCATTCTTTTATAGAAAATAAACCTCCACTCAATTACACTGTGAAATTTTAGAGCCCTACTCTCACGAATCAGAAGATAGACCTCAACAACCTGCCAGTTATCACCCATCCGTCACCTAAATGATAAAACACAAACTGCTTAAAAGATGAAGAAGAGGGTTTGGAGTTTGGGTGCTTTGTGTATGCACACCACTGGAGCGAACATCCCTGTGCTTGGGTAACAGTGTGTGAGCCACTTGCAGTATTTGAACGGCTGCACTGGGGGTAAAAGTTATCGGATGTAGTGTGTCCCCACAAAAAACTGACAAAACCCTGAATCCCTTCCCCAGAATGTTTTGATTGAGAGCCAAACTGCCCAATCAGTGACTTCCAATGAGATTTGGGTCAAGTTTGGGTCCAAAACAGAACTTTATTTAAAGTCCAGCTGAATCCCCAGAACCCGAACTTCCTCGGTCCATTCACCTCTGCAAAGAACCTTTATGGCTCCTTGTCAGAAGTCCTTTGTGATGGAGAGCACAGTGTGGCTGATGCTTTGATCTGTGACTATGGGGAGTAGTTGATGCTCTTGCTTGATCGGTCATATCCGTACCTAGAACCAAGAGTCGTGTGTGTCAGTCTCTGGGTTTGCATGTTGTACCTGATATTTCATCGTCTCTCAGTTTCCCATGATTGCTGGGGAGATAAATGTGATGTTCTCGGAGTCATTCACAGCTGGGCTGCACCTGCCTTTTTATTTATCTTTATCCATTTCATGGAATATTCATCAAGGGTAAAAATTCCGAACATGTCATCACCTTGTTACACACATCTGCTTCCTGCAGCGGCTGCACTGACACTGTGCAGCAGGGGAACATTCCGGTCACAGCGCTGAACAGTGTACCTGTCACCGATACGACAAGAACTTAAAGGGTCTTTCGGGCTTTATGTATATTAAGCTTAATCACTGTATAAATGAAAAGTTCTACAACTTTCCAGCAGAGTTTGTGTTTCAATATCTCAAAATAACAGTAAATGAGAAAGTGATCGTCCTCATTCCCGATCGCAGCAGAGATTTCGGGAATGAATTGGAACGTAGCCACAAACGTGCATCACTGCCTGATTTACCCGTGATTAACCCTTTCCTGATGGTGAACATTTCTGGTTTTCTTTGGCCGGCTTCACACCCCAGCACCCCGGACAGATGGGAACCGGATGGCAAATAGCTGCCATCCGGCTCCATCCGGCCTCATAGGGCTGCATTACTCCTAAATTGGGTCCGGGGCTGTCAGGTTTACATTGGACAGCCCCAGACCCAATTTAGGAGTAATGCAGCCCTATGAGGCTGGATGGAGCCGGATGGCAGCTATTTGCCATCCGGTTCCCATCTGTCCGGGAGGATCCGGGACAATTCAGATTTTTCTCCCGACACAAAAACGTTGCTTGCAACGTTTTTAGGTCCGGGGGAAAAATCGGACAATATCGGATCCTCCTGGATCCTTCGCGATCCGGTGCCTCCTAACATGGGGTTCTATGGCGCCGGATCGCGCCAGATCAGACATAAAATCAGATCCGGGAGCCAGACATCGGGTGCTGGAGTTTAGCAGCGAGCGCTGCTAAACTTTAGCACCATGAGCTGTCCCCTGCAGAGATTTCTGGACCGCGGCTAGCTCCCCGCTAGCCACAATCTTGAAATTTCAGCATCTGAGGCTGCGATATGAGGAATCCGGTTCACACTGAACAGCCCCGGACCTGATCTTGTCGTGGTTTGAAGGTAGCCTTTGCTGTTTCTTTCTTTTTTTCCTCTTTTTTCAATCAATCTTTCTGTCAGTGGAGTCGTATGAGGGCTTGTTTCTTGAAAATGAGTTGTAATTTTGTGCGAACACCATTCACTTTACCATATAACATTCTGAAAAACAGGAAAAAGTCAAACTGGGGAGAAATACTAAAAAACAAAAAAAATAATTCCCCCAATTTTTGATTCATTGTACGATAAAGATGATTTTTATTGTAAGCACGGTTATACACATATGACAGCTTGTTTTTTGCGGGACGAGTTGTACTTTCAGAAGCAATCATTTATTTTACCATATAGTGTACAGGAGAATGGGAAAAAAATTCCAAGTGCGGTGAAATTGCAAAAAAAAATGCACATTTTCATTTTTGGGTTTTTTAGTCGCCATGTTCACTATATGGTAAAACCAACATGACAGTGTGATGCCTTGGATCGGTACGGGTTTGCAGATACCAAACATGTATACCTTTACTGGTATCTAAGTTGTGAAAAAAAATTCAGATATTTGAAAGAAATAAAACACACTTTTTGCGCCATGTGCTGCGACCCATAGCGTCCTCATTTTTCGGGATCTGGGTTTGTGTGATGGCTTATTTTTTGCTTCTTGAAATGACGTTTCCAATGATACCATTTTTGCATGGATGCGCTGTTTTTATCACCCGTTATTGCGTTTTATAGGAATGTTGTGGTGACCAAAAAAACATAATTTTGGCTTTTGGACCTTTTTTTTCCATTACGCAGTTTACAGCTCTCATTAATTGATTTTATATCTTGATAGATCGGGCATTTCTATGAGGGGTAATACCAAATATGTGTATTTTATTACATATTTTTAATACTTTTATTTTGAATGAGGGAAAAGGAGGGTGATTTGAACTTTCATGAGTTTTTTTTTCATGTTTGTTAAAACTTTACTTATTATTTCATTCTTTATTTTACAGCCCAATAGGGCGCCACACTGCTGCACTGTCTGATCGCTTGTGACAGGTCCCGATAAGCTGCAGCACATCAGGACCTGTCACAAATGTGCACTGTGAGTAATTGGCAGCGATTGCCAACCACTCACAGGAAGCGATCAGTGATAGCTTCTGGGGTCTAGGCAGGACCCCAGGCTATCACGTGAGCACCGGACATCTCGCAAAATGACAGCAGGATCCAAGGGGTTAACAGCACCCATCGGATCCTGGTTCCAATTGGTCCTGGAAGCCCGAGATCTCAGCTGATGAGATCAGCTCCCCCCTATCCTCTGTAAAGTGCAAAAAAAGACTTTAATTCCATCTGTCAATCAAAGTGAGTGATCACTTACTTTTCTGCTGTCCACTCCCCATAGGATGAATATTCATGTAGTGACATTACTGCACTGCACTCAAGGAAGGTTCAATAGAAATCATTCACATGGAGGGCTGGTCTGTATCCACCTTTCTGCTCTCCTGGTATACAGCAAAACAAGTGTGCAAATAAACACACAAAATCTCTCACAGACAGCACGGGGTGTGCTCAGAGCAACAGATAGTGGAGATTGCCTTACCTATCTGAGCTATCAGGTATCAGATATATGCCTGCCATTTCTCCCATTCCCTCCCCATCAGAAGAACCATGCAGGAGAGAAAAATGGAAATGAAATTAGTAGTGAGGAACAGGGGAGGGAGGAAATAGCTGTCTGGGAAGGAGGGAATAATAAATGAACATTTACATACTTCAGACTATTTGGCAGTGAAAGTAATGGATCGGACTAGTGAAGCAGCTGCCTGCTGGGTGTGATGGTACTTATAGCAAGAGAACTACAAAGGGTGCAGTAATGATTTTTACATATTCTGAAAGGTCTGTTCAGGCATTATTCAAGGGTAATATTAGTATCATACTGAAAAATGACCTGACGGAGTTCATTTAAGTAACCTTGTATTTTGATAGATCAGACTTTTGTGGAGGTGGTGATTGCCAAATATTTAATTTTTTTTAAATAATATCATTATTTTTGTATTGGGACATTCTACTTAATTCTTTAATATCTTTGAAACTTTATTTGATACTTCTAACATTTTTTTTCAGTCCCTATGGGGACTTGAAGCTGTGGTCATTTGATCACTTGTACTAATAGTGTTAAACTTCATTGTTGAAATTAAAGAGGTTGTCTGCACTGATTGACTGAACAGGCAACTTTTATCCCAGTTAGGCGGCCGTCACACGCAACGATTTCTTGCCCGATATCGTTTAAGCGATCTCCTTTTTGATCGCTTAAGCGATATCGGGCAAGATATCGTTGCATGTAATCAAGCGATTTACGATGTTAAATCGCTTGATCGTGACATCGCTGATCTGAGGTCCAGTTCTCAGATCTAGCGATGAACGATGCCACGATCTGGGAGATGGTAACTATGGTACACGTCGGGTAACTAAGCGACGCGCGGCCCTAGTTACCCGATGTGTACCATAGTAACGAGCGAGATCGCGGCTCCGCATCGCTGGTGAGTCTGTCTGTGTGACATCTCACCAGCGATGTGAGCGATATTGTAAGCGATTGCGCGTGCACGTGATCGCTTACAATATCGCTAAAGATATCTGTGCGTGTGACGGCCGCCTTAGAGGGTAGCGGATGTGCCCTCGGCAGCGGCTTTTTTCAGCAGCCTAGTAGAAATGAATGAAGCAATGTTCATACCCCCACCGATTAGCAAATGATCAAATATCATACAGCTAGGAGACATTTAGTTTTCACCAGACATTTGCTCTAATAATCTCTGGGGACTTCAGTTGGTGGTCTTCAGTATTGTCCAAGCATCATAGGGCAATGAAAGGCATCTGTATGCCCCCACCCCAGATCACACCACTTATAGTTTCCAGAGGTTTATAGAGGCATTCATGTGGTAAAACAGGATTGAATCTGCTGTAAGAGGAAGATGGTGGCTTTATAAGGGTGCATGCACACGATCACTGTACGCAGCGTTTTGGGTGCAGCATCTTGCCGCTGCGTCCAAAACGCTGCGTAATACAGTACTAGCATAGTGGATGGGATTTCAAGAAATCCCATCCTCACTATGCGTAACCCGCCCGCAGCGTGTTTGGAGCTGCGGTGCAGGTTGCTGGGAGTCCGCTCCTCTGCAGCATGTTCATTTCATGCTGCAGAGTTGGAAGCGGCTGCCATCGGGTGACTGCAGGGAGAAGACGCCCTGCACCCGCTGCACATGGTGAGTACAGGGTGGCTGCGGCCACCCGCGGCTTCCCTCAGGACCGGAGGAGCTGCGTCCAACACGCAGATCCTCCGGACCGTGTGCACGCACCCTAACACAGCCAGAACCCACCATGTATAGTGCGGGCTCAGCTTCTGCACCTGCTCCTAAACACACACTCAATATTGGAAGTGATTTCTATGCCGAGAAGGGATTAAATAGATTAAATATGAATCACAATTTATTACTTATTCACAGGACAGGTAATAAGTGGCTGATAGCCCCATTAATGAAACCTACATTCAGTCATAAGAATGAATGGCGGGATGGCGACACATCCCCTTGGATGGCAATGAATAGAGCATTAGTGTACATTCATGACTTCCTCAGCATTCAAAGAAGTGCCTAAGGAAAGGGGAAGGTGAATAGTTTGCTTGGATACCTGAAAATGTATCTAGATATCCTACATTCACTGATGAGATATGCAGAAATAAATATCTGTGTCTCCTGGAATCAGCGTTCACCTGATAGCACACCAAACAGTGTATCATGCTCTCATTAGAATACTGTTATTTTAACCATCTTTAATCCCCAGAATCAGATTTGCAGTAAGATTACTGAGTTTTATCTTCATTTATTTTTTATTACTGGTGGAATATGGTATTTCTATACTTATACACAGAATGTTTATAATACTAGTGACCTAGTCTACCAGTACTTACCTGCACGTAACCTCCAATCCAAGATCTCCTTCTCTCCTCTTATCTCCGCTTCACACAATCGCATAGAAGATTTCTCCCGTGCTTCCCCCATAATCTGGAACTCTTCACTCCCAACATATCAGACTCTCGCCTACTGTGGAAACCTTCAAGAGGAACCTAAAGACCCACCTCTTCCAACAAGCCTACAACCTGAAGTAACCCTCAGTCTACTCTACCGCCGCATGACTACTGTATCCTCACACATCACTTGTAGACTGTGAGCCTCATGGGCAGGGTCCTCTCTCCTCACCTACTGTACCATCACCCATCCCTTGCAGGCTGTGAGACCTTGTGGATAGGGTCCTCTCTCCTCACCTACTGTATCCTCACTCATCCTTTGTAGACTGTGAGCCCTCTTGGGCAGCAGGGTACTTTCTCCTCACCTACTTGATCCTCCCCCGTCCCTTGTAGGCAATGAGCACTTGTAGGCAGGGTCCTCTCTCCTCACCTACTGTATCCTCACCCATCCCTTATAGACTGTGACTCCTCGTGGGCAGGGTCCTCTCTCCTCACCTACTGTATCCTCACCCATCCCTTGTAGACTGTGAGCCCTAATGTGCAGTGTCCCCACTCCTCCCATACCTGTCTAAGGCTGCGTTCACACATCGCGTATTTTGACGCGTATTTTTACGCGCGTATTTTCTCCAGAAGAATGTGCATCTGTATTTCCCAGCAAAGTCAATGGGCATTCACTTTTGCCATTCACACGTCGCGTATTTTTACGTAGCGTAAAAATACGCGCGTAAAAAGAATGAACATGTCAATTCTTTGCAGTTTTTTACGCGCGTATTTTCCATAGGCCCCATTATAAGCACTGGAAATACGCGCGTAAAAAAACGCAGTCGCGTATTTTTACGCGCGTAAAAATACGCGTGCGTAAAAATACGCGCGCGTAAAAATACGCAATGTGTGAACGTAGCCTAAGGGGCCTTTCACACTTGCGTTTTTTTCCTGATTCTTAAAGGATTGATTTTTTTGCCCATTCACTTTAATGATTTCAGGTAGAATCTTGTTGCTTCAGGTTTTTTCCTGAAATCGTTAAAGTGAATGGGCAAAAAAATGAATCCTGTAAGAATCAGGAAAACAACGCAAGTGTGAAAGGCAATAAGCCTTGTATTTATTTATGATTATTGTACTTGTTTTTATTATGAATATTCCTTTTCACATGTAAAGGGATATGGGATAAATAGCTCTAGAATGATATATAACAATATGTAGGGGGTTGTGAAATGATAAATCTGCAGGTTAACTATCCTATCAGTGTAATCTCTTTCTCAGGCGGGCGTCACACACTACGATTTTGTGTGGGAACTCAATAACGATGTCAGTAGTGTGCGCTCGTGCTCAACATCTTAGTCAGGTGTCACATGTATAGATAACGTTGAGGACGCAGCAGTGATATTACGTGCAGGGATCACTCACACAACCAGCGATTGATACTTGTCAATGATGTAAATAGGAGAAATCGGTCAGGAGATCGGTTATGGCGGTGTCACACAGACCGATGCAGCAGATTGCATGGTCGACCTCGTCTGATATGGGGTCCAGTTCCCATATCTGTGATTAACGATCTGACCACTTATCGGTAGTCACATCATGCTGTCACACGCAACGATGTCGTAGGAGCGATGCCAAATCAGTCACTTTCCAGCGATATGTTTGTAGCGTGTGACGCCCCCCTATCTCATACATCTATATGTTTATATTAGTTGTTTTCTTTTTTAATTTGAGATGTGTGTGAAAATCAGATACCATATGAATAGCCATGTGCCGTCCGATTTTCTCTCACACCCATGGACTTACATTGTCGAGTCTCGTCCGATGTGACCGGCCATATGCAGCATGCCCCCGATACCAGCTGAGGGAAAACGTGCAGATGAACGCCGCCTTATTGCATAACATTGGTGCAAGTGCATTGCGATTTATTTTATCACATTGCACTCAGCGTATTTATACCCAGATGTAAGCGAACCCTAAGAAAACTGGACACCCAACAATTACATAGCACTGCAGTAATGTTGTAGTGATGTACTTTTACCAGCAGATGACACCAAAGTATAACATATATGCTGTATAAGCTACAAGATAGACATCTACATATCTATCTATCTATCTATCTATCTATCTATCTATCTGTCTGTCTGTCTGTCTGTCTGTCTGTCTGTCTGTCTGTCTGTCTGTCTATCTATCTATCCATGTGTGTGTTTATATTGCATTTACTACTGCATCTCAATGAATTAGAATATCATCAAAAAGGTAATCTATTTCAGTAATTCAATACAAAAAGTGACACACATATATAGAGTCATTACACACAGAGTGATCTAGTTCATGAGTTTATTACTGTCAATATTGATGATTATGGCTTACAGCCAATGAAAAGCCAAAGGTCATTATCTCAGAAAATTAAAGTAGGGAGGATGAAGGGTTAAAAACTGCGCTGCCGTATTCCACAAGACATCAAAGGGTGAATATAATATTGATTTATTAGTTAACATGTTGCAGGGTTTCCCAGAAACGCCCGAGAAAAATGGCAATATGATATTGGTTTGTGATGATATTCTACTTCATTGAGATTCACTAGTACTTGTGGACTTTTTATATGCACATGATCACTTTCACATATTTATTATTGCCAGTGCAATATATCTGTATTATTGAAGCGTATGGATTTCTAGCACATTACTTTATGCTATACTAGTAAAAAGGCCCGATGCAATTGCATCGGGAGCAGGGTGAAATGAATTGTGTGTATACAGGCGGGCCAGTGGGTAGCAGAGTATACAGGGGGCTCTGTGGGTAGCAGAGTATACAGGCGGGTCTGTGGGTAGCAGAGTATACAGACGGCTCTGAGGGTAGGAGATTATACAGGTGACTCTGTGGGTAGTAAAGTATACAGGCGGCTCTGTGGGTAGAAGAGTATACAGGTGGGTCTGTGGGTAGTGGAGTATACAGGCGTGTGTGGTGGTGGTGGCAGAGTATACAGGTGTGTGTGGTGGTGGTGGCAGAGTATACAGGCGTGTGTGGTGGTGGCAGAGTATACAGGCGTCTGTGCTGGTGGCGGCAGAGTATACAGGCGTGTGTGGTGGTGGCAGAGTGTACAGGCGTGTGTGGTGGTGGCAGAGTGTACAGGTGTGTGTGGTGGTGGCAGAGTGTACAGGCGTGTGTGGTGGTGGGAGAGTATACCGGCGTTGTGTGGTGGTGGCGGCAGAGTGTACAGGCGTCTGTGCTGGTGGCGGCAGAGTATACAGGCATGTGTGGTGGTGGCAGAGTATACAGGCGTCTGTGCTGGTGGCGGCAGAGTATACAGGCATGTGTGGTGGTGGCAGAGTATACAGGCGTCTGTACTGGTGGCGGCAGAGTATACAGGCGTCTGTGCTGGTGGCGGCAGAGTATACAGGCGTCTGTGCTGGTGGCGGCAGAGTATACAGGCAGGTGTGGTGGTGGCGGCAGAGTATACAGGCGTCTGTGGTGGTGGCAGAGTGTACAGGTGTGTGTGGTGGTGGCAGAGTGTACAGGTGTGTGTGGTGGTGGCAGAGTGTACAGGCGTGTGTGGTGGTGGCAGAGTGTACAGGCGTGTGTGGTGGTGGCAGATGGTGGTGGCGGCAGAGTGTACAGGCGTGTGTGGTGGTGGCAGAGTGTACAGGCGTGTGTGGTGGTGGCAGAGTGTACAGGCGTGTGTGGTGGTGGCGGCAGAGTGTACAGGCGTCTGTGCTGGTGGCAGAGTATAGAGGCGTGTGTGGTGGTGGCGGCAGAGTGTACAGGCGTGTGTGGTGGTGGCGGCAGAGTGTACAGGCGTCTGTGCTGGTGGCGGCAGAGTATACAGGCATGTGTGGTGGTGGCAGAGTATACAGGCGTCTGTGCTGGTGGCGGCAGAGTATACAGGCATGTGTGGTGGTGGCAGAGTATACAGGCGTCTGTGCTGGTGGCGGCAGAGTATACAGGCGTCTGTGCTGGTGGCGGCAGAGTATACAGGCAGGTGTGGTGGTGGCGGCAGAGTATACAGGCGTCTGTGGTGGTGGCAGAGTGTACAGGTGTGTGTGGTGGTGGCAGAGTGTACAGGTGTGTGTGGTGGTGGCAGAGTGTACAGGCGTGTGTGGTGGTGGCAGAGTGTACAGGCGTGTGTGGTGGTGGCAGAGTGTACAGGCGTGTGTGGTGGAGGCAGAGTGTACAGGCGTGTGTGGTGGTGGCAGAGTGTACAGGCGTGTGTGGTGGCGGCAGAGTGTACAGGCGTGTGTGGTGTGCGGCAGAGTGTACAGGCGTGTGTGGTGGCGGCAGAGTGTACAGGCGTGTGTGGTGGTGGCAGAGTGTACAGGCGTGTGTGGTGGTGGCAGAGTGTACAGGCGTGTGTGGTGGTGGCAGAGTGTACAGGCGTGTGTGGTGGCGGCAGAGTGTACAGGCGTGTGTGGTGGCGGCAGAGTGTACAGGCGTGTGTGGTGGCGGCAGAGTGTACAGGCGTGTGTGGTGGCGGCAGAGTGTACAGGCGTGTGTGGTGGCGGCAGAGTGTACAGGCGTGTGTGGTGGCGGCAGAGTGTACAGGCGTGTGTGGTGGCGGCAGAGTATACAGGCGTGTGTGGTGGCGGCAGAGTGTACAGGCGTGTGTGGTGGTGGCAGAGTGTACAGGCGTGTGTGGTGGTGGCAGAGTGTACAGGCGTGTGTGGTGGTGGCAGAGTGTACAGGCGTGTGTGGTGGTGGCGGCAGAGTGTACAGGCGTGTGTGGTGGTGGCGGCAGAGTGTACAGGCGTGTGTGGTGGTGGCGGCAGAGTGTACAGGCGTGTGTGGTGGTGGCGGCAGAGTGTACAGGCGTGTGTGGTGGTGGCGGCAGAGTGTACAGGCGTGTGTGGTGGTGGCGGCAGAGTGTACAGGCGTGTGTGGTGGTGGCGGCAGAGTGTACAGGTGTGTGTGGTGGTGGCGGCAGAGTGTACAGGCGTGTGTGGTGGCAGAGTGTACAGGCGTGTGTGGTGGCAGAGTATACAGGCGTGTGTGGTGGTGGAGTATACAGGCGTCTGTGGTGGTGGCAGAGTGTACAGGCGTGTGTGGTGGTGGAGTATACAGGTGTATGTGGTGCGCTCGTGCAAGGCAGGGGTTAAAAAAAATAAAAAAAGATTATGCTCACCTCACCCCGAGCCCCCGCCGTCTTCTGCCGTGTTCCGCCGTCTTCTGCCGTGTTCCGCTAGGCTCCCGGTGGCTGTGCAGGCTCCCGGTGCCTGCAGTGATCTTCTATCTACTGAGAGTGAAGGACCTGTGGTGATGTCAGAGTCACGTGACCCGCGATTTGCCTGGAGTAAGCTGGTGTCACGTGACTCTGACATCACCACAGGTCCTTCACTCTCAGTAGATAGAAGATCACTGCAGGCACCGGGAGCCTGCACAGCCACCGGGAGCCTAGCGGAACACGGCAGAAGACGGCGGGAGACGGCGGGAGACAGCGCGGGCTCGGGTAGAGGTGAGGATTTTTTTTTTTTTTTAGAGTAGTGCGGGTCTGCGGCTCGTGATGACGCTGCGCGTCATCACTCGCAGTCCCGCGCAAAGCATGTTGGGATTCGGCTACAACGCCCGAAATCCCAACTGCGGATTATATAAGTAGATTAGTACAGTGTAATATGTATTTTTTGTCTTTTTTGCACTTATATACTAGTGCATCTTAGAATTAGAATATCATCAAATATCAATATCATATTGCCATGTTTCAGGGTGTTTCTGGGAGCCCTGAAGTACGTTGACTAATAAATCAATATTATATTCACCCTTTGATGTCTCGTGGAATACAGCAGCGCGGTTTTTAAACGTTCATCCTCCCAACTTAATTTTCTGAAATAATGACCTTTGGGTTTTCATTAGCTGTAAAGGCCCCGTTACACTCTGCGATGTCCCAGCGATCCGACCAACAATCGGAATTGCTGGGACATCGCTATCTGATCGCTGGTGAGCTGTCACACAGGCAGACTCACCAGTGATCAGCGAGAACGCTGGTAACGAGGGTAAACATTGGGTAATTAAACATAGCGCTGTGCTTAGTTACCCGATGTTTACCCTGGTTACCAGTGTCCCAGCGTGTGCTGTGCGATGCTGGGAGCTCGTTGATCGTTAGTTTCCCGCTGTCACACATGCCTATGTCCGCCGCCCTATGGGAGACCAAAGATCGACAAATGGTCCTGGCCATTAACGATCAGCGAGCTCGTTGGTACAAGCCACATGCAGCGGCGTCGCTACGAGGTCGCTGCAACATCACAAAACCGGTGACGTTGCAACGATATCGTTAGCGATATCATTGCGTGCAACCCGGCCTTAAGCATCATCATCAACATTAACAGAAGTAAACACATGAAATAGATCACTCTGTGTGTAATGACTCTATATAATACAGTCATATGAAAAAGTTTTGGCCCCCCTCTTAATCTTACTCTTTTTTTTTTTTGTTTAAAATTGTTTGTTTGCAACAGCTATTTCAGTGTGATATATGTAATAACTGATGGACACAGTAATATTTCAGGATTGAAATGAGGTTTATTATAATAACCAAAAATGTGAAATATGCATTATTTCAAAAATTGACAGGTGACAAAGTATGGGCACCTCAACAGAAAAGTGACATTAATATTTAGTAGATCCACCTTTTGCAAAAATAACAGCCTCTAGTGGCTTCCTGTAGCTGTTAATGAGTTCCTGGATCCTGGATGAAGGTATTTTTGACCATTCCTCTTTGCAAAACAATTCCAGTTCAGTTAAGTTTGATGGTCGCCGACCATGGACAGCCCGCTTTAAAACATCCCACAGATGTTCAATGATATTCAGGTCTGGGGACTGGGATGGCCATTCCAGAACATTGTAATTGTTCCTCTGCATGAATGCCTGAGTAGATTTGGAGTGGTGTTTTGGATCATTGTCTTGCTGAAAGATCCATCCCGGCGTAACTTCAACTTTGACACTGATTCTTGAACATTATTCTCAAAATCTGCTGGTACTGAGTGGAATCCATGCGACCCTCAACTTTAACAAGATTCCCGGTGCCGTCAATGGCCACACAGCCCCAAAGCATGATGGACCCTCCCCCAAATTTGACACTGGGTAGCAAGTGTTTTTCTTGGAATGCTGTGTTTTTGTGGCGCCATGCATAACGTCTTGTTGCATGACCAAACAATTCAATCTTTGTTTCATCAGTACACAGGACCTACTTCCAAAATGAAACTGGCTTGTCCACATGTGCTTTTGCATACCTCAGGCGACTCTGTTTGTGGCGTGCATGCAGAAACGGCTTCTTTCGCATCACTCTCCCATACAGCTTCTCCTTGTGCAGTGTGCGCTGTATTGTTGACCGATGCACAGTGACACCATCTGCAGCAAGATGATGCTGCAGGTCTTTGGAGGTGGTCTGTGGATTGTTCTTGACTGTTCTCACCATTCTTCTTCTCTGCCTTTCTGATATTTTTGTTGGCCTGCCACTTCTGGCCTTTACAAGAACTGTCCCTGTGGTCTTCCATTTCCTTACTATGTTCCTCACAGTGGAAACTGACATGTTAAATCTCTGAGACAACTTTTTGTATCCTTCCCTGAACAACTATGTTGAACAATCTTTTTTTTCAGATCATTTGAGAGCTGTTTTGAGGAGCCCATGATGCCACTTCTCAAAGAAGATGCAACTAGGAGAACAACTTGCAAGTGGACACCTGAAATAGCTTTTCTCATGATTGGATACACCGGGCTATGAAGTACAAAGCTCAATGAGGATACCAAACCAATTTAGTGCTTCAGTAAGTCAGTAAAAAGTAGTTAGGAGTATTCAAATCATGAAAATCACTTTGGCACCTGTCAAATTTTTAAATAATGCATATTTCACATTTTTGGTTAGTGCAATAAACCTAATTTCAAACCTGAAATATTACTGTGTCCATCAGTTATTACATATATCACACTGAAATAGCTGTTGCAAAAAAACTATTTTAAACAAAAAAAAATGAGTAAGATTAAGAGGGGTGCCCAAACATTTTTCATATGACTGTATATGTGCTTAACTTTATGTATGGAATTACTGAAATAAATTAGCTTTTTGATGATATTCTAATTCATTGAGATGCACTTGTAGCTGTTGTCCATGTCCACTTTTTATTTTGGCAATTTATATATATTTAATATTAGTTCCTCCTCCATTTATGTTCCTGTTTTTGTTTCCAGTGTGCAGAAACACATATCATTATTTATTCACTTACTTATTTGCCCTCTCCTATTTGTTCCAGCATATATTTTCTGCCGCTATTAATCTGTCCGTATACTGTGACCTTTGGATGCTTTTTTCTCTGTAACAGTGACAAGCTTTTTGGGCGTTTGGGTACGTATTGGCGCACTACTGTACAGGGGTTTGCTATTTTTGGTTTCTTTTGTCCTTGGGGAATTTGTCATATTGTGTTATATTATTTATTTATTTATTATCTACCGTGTATATTTGAGTATAAGCCAAGCCAAATACTGTATAAACTGAGGCACCTAATTTTACCACAAAAAACTGGGAAAACGTATTGACATATATGTAAGCCTTGTGTGGGAAATGCAGCCTTCCCTTCCTGGTATATCATCCCCCAGTCTGGTATATCATCCCTTCTACATAGCCCTTATTCTGGTCTATAGCCTCCCATCCTGGTATATCATCCCCATCCTGTTCATAGCCCCCATTCATAGTATATCATTCCCATTCTGGTACATGGCCCCCATCCTAGTATATGCCCCTCATCCTAGTATATGCCCCCACATCCTGGTACATAGCCCCATCCTGGTACATAGCTCTCCATCCTGGTACATAGACGCCCATACTGGTACATAGCATCCCACCATGGTATATCATCCCCCATCCTTGTACATAGCCTCCATCTTGGTACATGCCCACCCCATCTTGGAACATGGCTCCCCGTTATGGCATATAGCCCAAATCATAGTATATGGCCCCCATCCTGGTATACGGCCTCCCATCCTGGTATATATCTCCAATCCTGACGCATACAAAAAAATAAATTATTGTTATGCAGAGGTATGTAGATTGTCATGTAGAGCAGCTCAGGTTATCGCTAACTGCTGCAGTAAACATAAGCCCCTCGGTGACAGGTGTTGCACGTTTTCCAGATACAAGACAGAAGTCTATATAGAAGAAAAAGCTGGGCAGCACTCACCATAATTCAATGATCCTTTATTCAAACGTCATATGGAGACAATAGATTCAGCAGAGAGAGGGAGTAAGGATCAGCGGACGACGGCTGCCGTTTCACGTGGCTTTACCGCTTCAACAGGTCCTGTGTGAACAGGTGAAGAGCCGCTTCTGGTGTTGGGATTTCTTCCCTGTTGAAGGGTATTTGGTTGCAGTCTATGAGTATGGGAAGTGGTATCTCCTTAGAGCTGAAGAAACAAGTGATTACAAGGCCGCTAGCGCTTCTTCCAGTGGCTTCTATCACACTGCTGCAGGTGCCCAAGGTGTAGGGATAGGTGTTTTCCTTTAAGCCACGCAAGTTGAAGAGTTCTGACCTGGCCAAGGATGTGTTACTCTGGTTGTCCAGACTGACGTACAGCTTAACTGCCTTCACTGGATGTCTTTTGGGATATTCAAGTGGTTAGCACTGCAGCCTTTGCAGCACTGGAGTCCTGAGGTCCTGGGTTCAATTCCCACCAAGGACACTAAGGACAACATCTGCAAGGAGTTTGTATGTTCTCCCTGTGTTTGTGTGGGTTTCCTCCCACATTGTAAAGACATACAGATAGGATGTTTAGATTGTGAGCTCCAAGAGAGACAGCATTACTCATGTATGTAAAGTGCTATGGAATTAATACTGATATATAAATGAATAAATATTATATTATATCATATTATACACCCTTGCCAGGCAAATTTTCGCTCAGGACTTATCACAAAGACTGTCTTTGCAAACCTTGGTGCATGAGGAAGATACTGTGAGACACTTTGTAGCTTTGCCTGTACTCTCCCCACTATGGCATGTGGTGGGAGAAGGTGTAGACGTTGAGTCAGGTTGTGACGGATGGAGCACTTACACATAGTCTTCGCTGTAGCATTCTAAACACTTGATGGCGATGACACAGTCCTTAGCAATGTGTTCGGTAGAGGCACAGCATCTGAAGCACAGTCCAAACTTCTTCAAGAGTTCCTTTCACTCTTGAAGTGGTTTCTTCCTGAAGGCAATGCACTTATTCAGGGAATGCAGCAATTTGTGGATAGGACACTGGCGGTTTGGATTTTCTACCTTCTCACCTTTATTGGCCTTGCTTGGCAATGATGTCGGTGTAGGCAGAACCTCAGTCTTTTTTGCGGACACCAAACCGCTGCGGTTTTTATCGTGAGAGCGTGAACTCTCGTACTTAGGAGATGACGCAGAGCTGCTGGGTTCTTCATAACAGAAGCTGGGGTCATTTTTGCACTCTTCATTCTCCTTGATGAAGTGACAGAAGGAGAATGGAGGGAAGGAGACTTGATATTGTCTCTTTTAGTTTGACCCTCGTGTGGTCCAACTTTCTTGGACATTGTAAGGCAACTTGCCGACGATGGGTTTCACCCCATGTGCTATGTCCAGGTAGCTGAGGCCAGGTTGATGTGTCTGTCTTGGCCAGCTGGAGCTCGGACAGGAGGTCGCTGAGTTCCTGGTAGTTTAAAGCATTCTTGCCGGATGTTTTGGGAAAGTCATATAGTTGTTTAATCAATGCAGTTGTGGAGCCCACTGGGACGGGGTACTCGGCACCAGACCTGGGTATCACGGGGGTTATCATGGCGGTCTTGGTCCGGACCGTGTCCCGAGCCCACAAGTAAAGGTTGGGGGGTATTTACAGGGGATAAATTTGTGACGCCACCTGTGGTATGTGGTCAGGGTGACCACCACTGATGCAGAACCTCCGGGGATGATGTTTGGCAGCCGGTGATGTAACGGCTCTCTACGGGCAGAACCTGGTTCCCCGGGGCAGTGGTGATGATAGTCTATGGATGATGCAGGGCAGGGGTAGTGGTAGAGATGATGACAGTTTGTGAGGGAGAGTATGGCTCGAGCGCAAGGATTACACAGACTCATGGTTTTGTAGTTTTCCAAGTCTTTACTGCAGATGGTATTCAGTAGATATTGTCCACGGAGTCTGTACCGGGGCTGGGTTGCTCCCACCCTGGCCGGGTCCTTGGCTTCCTACTCCTGCGCTGTGTGTGTGGCCCTGCTGCTGCTTTAGCTAAGCTGCCGACCCTGTCTCCCCTCACGGGTACCAAACTTGCTAGGCAACTTGAGTCTTATCTTTGTGTCTCTGACCCCGCCGTGTTGCTTCGCTGTGGTACAGTGAAGATATATAATCTTCACTTATCCGGTGTTTTCTGTGCTGCTTGTGTCAAGCATAATTGCGGATCCGGTATCCGGTCTTCGCGCTTCACCGGGTGAGTTTAGGGTAACTCTGTGTCCCGGGTGTGTTCCTCTGCTTCTCCTATTCCTCAGACCCTGGCTGGCCTGGAAGTGGACAGTGGACCGTGGGTTGGGCCTAATGCAGCCCCTTTACACCCAGGTCCTTTCCCTCAGTCCTCTCCGAAACTGAACTAACTGCCACTTCCTCTCCACTCAGAATATATAGTGAAGCAGCTTTAGCTCCCCCTTCTGGCCTGGAGGCGCTAGTGTAGTGTTGTGGATTGTGTGGGGAATTAACCCTTGGTGTTGTTACTGTGGCACATTAACCCTGGGGTGCCACACATCTTCAATTGCTTCAGGATTGCCAAAACCTTTCTCTAGTATGTCCCATGTAGCTGCGAGACCAGTAGCTGGGTTGCTGATGTAAACAGATTATTATTATTATTATTATTATTTATTTATATAGCGCCATTCCATGGCGCTTTACATAAGGAGTGGGGGTAACAAGGACAGGTACAGTACATATGAGCAGTCAATACTTGCTGATACACGACGGGAGAGGTTCCTGTCCACGAGGGCTCACAGTCTATGGGGGTGGGGGGAGGACACGATAGGGGTGGGGGAAGCGCCAAGCGGTTGGTGGAGCGGCGCTGGGTCTCATCATGGGTTGTAGGCTTGTTGGAATAGATGAGTTTTCAGGTTCTTTTTGAAGCTCTTGAGGGTAGGCGAGTGTCTGACGTGCTGGGGGAGGGAGTTCCAGAGTCTAGGGGAGGCGCGGGAGAAGTCTTGTATGCGGTTGTGGGAGGATGAGATGAGGGGGGAGGAGAGGAGGAGTTCTTGTGAGGAGCGTAGGTTGCGTGCAGGTTGGTATTGGGAGACCATGTCGGAGATGTAAGGGGGGGACAGGTTGTGGATGGCTTTGTAAGTCAGGGTTAGGATTTTAAATTTAGATCTTTGGGGGGTGGGGAGCCAGTGAAGTGCCATGCGGAGAGGGGAGCTAGGGGAGTAGCGAGGAGACAGGTGGATTAGACGGGCAGCTGAGTTCAGGATAGAGTGGAGAGGTGCAAGGGAGGAGGCAGGGAGACCGGTGAGCAGTAGGTTGCAGTAGTAGATCTGAGCCTCTTGATTCTTTTTGTAGACCATGGACCTAGTCATCGGATTAGCAGGTCCAGCTCTTCAGCAGCAGTAATGCTGAGGTCACTCGTTGCGGTTTTGAAGGCACACTTCCACCCTCTGTAGTTTTCGGGCTGGTCAGCGAACCTTGTGAGACTGGTGTTAATAATAGAAATAATAATACCGTATATACTCGTGTATAAGCCGACCCGTGTATAAGCCGACCCCCCTACTTTTGCCCCAAAATCTGGGAAAACCTATTGACTCGTGTATAAGCCGAGGGTGGACCCCAGCACAGGTATACAGCCCCCAGCAGTGTGGTATACAGGCCCCCGCAGTGGTGTACAGGCCTCCCCAGTGGTAGTATACAGCCCCCAGAAGTGTGGTATACAGCAGCCTCCCCAGTGGTACATACAGGCCCCAGCAGTGTTACAGCAGCCTCCCCAGTGGTATATACAGCAGCAGCCCCAGTGGTAGTATACAGCAGCCCCAGAGATATATACAGCAGCCCCGGTGGTAGTATACAGCAGCCCAAGAGGTATATACAGCAGCCCCAGTGGTAGTATACAGCAGCCCCAGAGGTATATACAGCAGCCCCAGTGGTAGTATACAGCAGCCCCAGTAGTAGTATACAGCAGCCCCAGTAGTAGTATACAGCAGCCCCAGGGGTATATACAGCAGCAGCCCCAGGGGGTATATACAGCAGCAGCCTCAGGGGGTATATACAGCAGCAGCCTCAGGGGGTATATACAACAGCAGCCCCAAGGGGTATATACAGCAGCAGCCTCAGGGGGTATATACAGCAGCAGCCCCAGGGGGTATATACAGCAGCAGCCCCAGGGGGTATATACAGCAGCAGCCCCAGGGGGTATATACAGCAGCAGCCCCAGAGGTATACAGACCCCCCCCCATAAGTAGTATACAGGAGCCCCAGCTGTATACAGCAGCCCCAGCTGTATACAGCCCCCCCGTGGTATCCAGGGCCCCCCTTGCTGCACACCTGTAAAGGAAGATGTCAGTATACTTATCGCTGCTGCCGCCGCCGCTCCGCTGCTCGGTCACCCCGCTGCTCCGGGTCTTCATGCTTCCTGTTCCTTCTCCGGCACTCAAACAATGACGTCATTTCCTGAGCGCCGGAGAAGGAACAGGAAGCATGAAGACCCGGAGCAGCGCGGTGACCGAGCAGCGGATCGGCGGCGGCAGCGATAAGTATACTGACATCTTCCTTTACAGGTGTGCAGCAAGGGGGGCCCTGGATACCACGGGGGGGCTGTATACAGCTGGGGCTGCTGTATACAGCTGGGGCTACGTATATTCTCGTGTATAAGCCGAGGGGGGACTTTTCAGCACATTTTTTGTGCTGAAAAACTCGGCTTATACACGAGTATATACGGTAATAATCTTTAGTTATATAGCTGCAACATATTCCGCAGTGCTTCACAATTCAGAGGTTTATATTCAAACAATCATAAGAAACAGTTATCAGAAAATACAATACAATACAAAATGCAATACAATACAATACTGAATATGATACTATACAAATACAATAATTAAAGCAAAATAGTGACAGTACTGCTCATAAGAGATTACAATCTAACAATGAGGTGGGGTGACACAAAGTACAGGTGCTTATTTACAATGATGGTATAGTCAACTTGAGGAAATGGGGAATAGATAAGAGCAGCATAAGAGGCCACCAATCATTATTTGCCATGCATTTGAGACTGGTGGAGCGGATAGGCTATGTCTAAGTGACATTGACTAGGGATCATTACAGGCCGCCCTAAAAAGATGTGTTTTTAGGGAGCGCCTGAAACTATGTAAGTTGTGGATAGATGTAATTTCTTGGGGTGGAGCATTCCAGAGAATCGATGCAACTCAGGAGACGTCTTGGAGCTGGGAGTGGGAGGTTCGGATTAATGCAGAAGTGAGTCTAAAGTCACTTAAAGAGGAAAGAAAACGGGTGGGTTGATAGACAGAGATGAGGGTGGAGAGATAGGGAGGTGCTGCACTGTGAAGAGCTTTTTGGGTAAGAACAAGCAGTTTGAATTGGATCCTATAGTGTATAGGCAGCCAGTGCAATGACTGGCATAGAGCAGAAGCGTCTGAGTAATGGTTACCTAGATAGGTGATCCTGGCTGCTGCATTAAGGATAGACTGGAGAGGGGAGAGTCTAGTGCGGGGAGGCCAATTAAAAAAGAATTACAATAGTCAAGGCAGGAGTGAATCAGGACCACAGTGAGGGTTTTTGTGGTTTCCAAGGTGAGAAAGAGGGAAAATTCTAGAGATGTTCTTCAGGTGCTAGCGGCAAGAGCGGGCGAGATATTGTATATGTGGGGTGAAGGAAAGATCAGAGTCAAACATAACTCTCAATGGAATAAAACGATGTTTGGGTGAGCGCTGGGATATGAAGACAGCTACACTTCAACAAGTATTTTACCTGTAAGTTTATTGTTCAAATCACACTAGGTCCTCTCCCACAACATGTTTCGACGCTCAGGGCGTCTTCCTCAAGTGATCCACTTGAGGAAGACGCCCTGAGCGTCGAAACATGTTGTGGGAGAGGACCTAGTGTGATTTGAACAATAAACTTACAGGTAAAATACTTGTTGAAGTGTAGCTGTCTTCATATCCCAGCGCTCACCCAAACATCGCTTTATTCCATTGCCTGCATATCCATCTCCCTATGGGGAGAGCGGTGGAGCAGCTCCGGAGGAGAAGACAAATCTAACAGAGGAGAGGAAAACACGTGACGGATCGCGTGCAATTACACAGGCGGACACCGAGGAAAAAGGGAAAGAAATCCACACCGTCCAGAGAGAGACCCCGTGCACTCACTACGTGAGCCCCCCTGTTGTGCGGACAGCACAACAGGAAAAGGTGAGTGTAACGGTGACTTAACAGAGGGTGGACATAAAACATAAAGCAGCGTGGCGCAACCAATTTCTATATCTCAAAACATAACTCTCAGACAGCAAGCCTGCTGACTAGGCGTGCTGCACACTGAGAGAGAGATGTCATGATTATGGAGGTTAGTGGAGGGCGGGAGCAGAAGAAGTTCAGTGGTGTTGATGAGATCTCGGTGTATCATGTACCTCGCAAAATCTGACATGTCTGTTCTTTCTGACCATTCGTTGACTGAGCGACGCTGGTTGTGTAGTTCGTAGCTTCTTCATTCAGGAACATGAGAAACTACAGAGTGGTGTAGGCGTTTAGACCAGTAACTGATTTGGTGTGAACAGTCTCTGTTGCATGCAGGGCCGGAACTACACAGTTGTCAGGCATGTAGTGCCTTGCCGGCATGCTGGGTTGCATGTGGACAATGGCATACGGGGTTTGTTTAGGTGCAAGATCTGACTGTGTATTGGAATATGAAGCAGGTTCAGCTTTGAATGTTTGAGGTGCATTGGACTGATCTGTGAAGCTGGAAGTTGAAGGCGGATCGGTGTCTAGATGTTCTGGAGAAGTGTTGATGCTGACAGGAATGTTTGTGTCAATCGGCGGTTCGCTGGCTTGGCTCATCACGTAGTCTCTTGTGCGCTTAAGGGCGTCTTCCGTGTCGAGTTCATACATGCTGATGCTGCCTCCTTGGCTCCCAAATGGAGCTTGTTTGAAGATCTTTAGCCTTGCCATAGCTGCCGAATATTCACATTCCCTCTGCATGACTTCGACTTCCACCTTTTTACATGCAGTCTCTGCTTCCCTCTCTGCTTCCTCTACTTCGATATCTGCCTTCTTGCGTGCAGTCTCTGCTTTCTTGCGCGCAGATTCAACGATTGCACTCATTTCTATCTCTGCTTTCCTTTGAGCAAAGACGGCTTGTACTTTCATGGTTTGTGATGTGGCATGCGCTCTTATGAACTGCTCACTGAGGGTTAAGTGCCTTGATGAGCTTGATTTAATTGAGTATTTTGAGCTCTTAGCAGACCTGGATTTGTGCGATACTGTTTCTGACATTTGCGCAGCTTTTGCTTCTATTTTGTCCACGATGTCACACACGGTGCAGTCTCGTTCAGCATTGAGCAGTTGGAAGTCCTGGAGTTCCTTAAGGTACCTTTACACGCGGCACCTTTACTAGGAATTTCACTGGCAACTTACTGGTTGCAGTGAAATCATGGACACATTGTTCTATCTTGTTGCTGTGTATAAATGGAACAATGTCTCCATGATTTCACTGCAACCAGTAAGTCGCCAGTGAAATTCCTAGAAAAGTTGCCGCGTGTAAAGGTACCGTATATACTCGTGTATAAGCCGACCCGTGTATAAGCCGACCCCCTACTTTTGCCCCCAAAACCTGGGAAAACCTATTGACTCGTGTATAAGCCGAGGGTGGACCCCAGCACAGGTATACAGCCCCAGCAGTGTGGTATACAGGCCTCCTTAGTGGTAGTATACAGCAGCCTCCCCAGTGGTAGTATACAGCAGCCTCCCCAGTGGTAGTATACAGGCCCCAGCAGTATTGCAGCAGCCTCCCCAGTGGTATATACAGGCCCCAGCAGTGTTACAGCAGCCTCCCCAGTGGTATATACAGGCCCCAGCAGTATTACAGCAGCCTCCCCAGTGGTATATACAGGCCCCAGCAGTATATACAGCAGCCCCAGTGGTATAAATCAGCCTCCCCAGTGGTATATACAGGCCCTAGCAGCATATACAGCAGCCCCAGTGGTATATAGCCCCCAGCTGTGTATACAGCAGCCCCAGATGTATACAGCAGTACCCAGTAGTATACAGGGCCCCAGCTGTGTATACAGCAGCCCCAGCTGTATACAGAAGCCCCAGTGGTATACAGGGCCCCAGCTGTATATACAACAGCCCCAGCTGTATACAGAAGCCCCAGTGGTATACAGGGCCCCAGCTGTGTATACAGCAGCCCCAGCTGTATACAGAAGCCCCAGTGGTATAAAGGGCCACAGCTGTGTATACAGCAGCCCCAGCTGTATACAGAAGCCCCAGTGGTATAAAGGGCCCCAGCTGTGTATACAGCTGCCCCAGCTGTATACAGCGGTACCCAGTGGTATACAGCCGCCCCCTCGTGGAATACAGGGCCCCCCTTGCTTGTGGCAGACCTGTAAAAGAAGACATCATTATACTTATTGTGTCGCTGCCGCCGCCGCCTTTGTCACCGTCACCGCGCTCCTCCAGGTCTTCAAGCTTCCTTATATGGCGCACAGACAATGACGTCATTTCCTGTGCGCCGGAGAAGGAAGCATGAAGACCCGGAGGAGCGCGGTGAAGGTGACAGAGCGGCGGCGGCAGCGACACGATAAGTATAATGATGTCTTCTTTTACAGGTCTGCCACAAGCAAGGGGGGGCCCTGTATTCCATGGGGGGGGAGGCTGTATACCATTGGGTACCTGTATGACTCGTGTATAAGCCGAGGGGGACTTTTCAGCACATTTTTTGTGCTGAAAAACTCGGCTTATACACGAGTATATACGGTACCTTTAGAGACACTGGTGAATTTAATTTCAGCAGGGTAGAGATGTATTTTTTGCAAGTGTCTTTGTATGACTGGTATACGGACTACAATTGTTCAAGGGCTCCCTCTGGTGGTAGCTCATGAGCGCCAGGCACAGATAAGACAGTCACTTGGTTTGACACTCTTGAAGACCACCTGTTCCTCTCTGGGTTCTCTCTTTCCTAAGTTCTATGGCTAGCGCACCGCCATAGAAGTAATGTTAAAACTTTCAGCACCATGGATAGCAGCATGTACCGTACGCAATTTGCGTAAGCACGACAGACAGCTCCTCATTGAGGATGCTGCCCTGTAATATGTTTACGCACTTTGCGTACTGTAAACTCCAGCACAGCCAGGAGCCGCCACCTGTCATTACAAATAGTAAAAGCCGGTGATACTGTAATTTTAGAAATTAGCCCTTAACATGCGGATCTCTGTGGAGAACATGTCTGTAGGAAGGGTGGGCACTCCATACAGACATGTTAGCCACATCTATTATTAACATAAACCCTTTGTTCATCCCTGCGGCAGCAGGGATGAACAAAGCATCCGGCAACTGGATTGCACATTATGAGCAATCCGGTTACCGGATGTGGGTTTAGGGACACATTTTGTGTCCAACATGTGTCTGAATGCACATTACATTACCGCATCCAGATCATCCAGATCTGGATGCGGTAATTGTAATGTGCATTCTAAATGTGACCCTAGCCTAAGCTTATGGATGATTCTGTCTTTGGATTGTAGGCTGTGCACTGTTCTTAGGCCCCTTTCACATCAGTGTTTCTGTCCGGATCCTGACAATCTGAACAGAAAACCAAATCTGCCACATCTGCTGCCTAATGGCCGCACTTGCGGTACACTCGCGGCAAGCCCCATGCTTTCTCTATGGGCTTGCGGCAAGTGCGGTATTGCCGCAATCTGGCACTGGAGGCAGTTGCGGCCGCGAAAAAAAACTGCAGTTAACCGTAGTTTTTTTCGCGGCTGCAACTGCTGCAAGTGCCATATTCCGGCAATACCGCACTTGCCGCAAGCCCATAGAGAAAGCATGGGGCTTGCCGCAAGTGTACCGCAAGTGCGGCCGTTAGTCGGCAGATGCGGTCTTCTGTCCAGATCAGCCGGATCCGGACAGAAACGCTGTTGTGAAAGGGGCCTTTGCTGGTTTCACATTAGCATTTGCATCTGCATGCAGACACAAACGCAGTGCCAACGCAGACATTCTGATATGAATGCAATGGTGATTGTCCGCATGCGTTAACATAGTATGTTATTCTAAATGTGCCTGGCCACCCAATTAGCGGTGTCAGTGGCTGGGAGGAAGAGTTCAGCGGCATCCAGGAGGCGGAGATCAGTGGTGGCGAAAAAGAGATATTCTACCGGCCACTGCTGATGATCTCCTCCTCCTGGCTGCCGCCAATGATCTCCTTCTTCTGGAGATCAGCAGGGGCCAGGAGGAGGAGATCAGCAGTGGTGAAGTAGGAGATCAGTGGCGAAGGCCGGGAAAAGAAGAAAAAAGAAGAAGAAAGTAGAAGAAAGAAGAAGGAAGAAAAAAGGAGAGAGAGCGAGAGAGAGAGAGAGAGAGATAGAGACCGAGCACTTACTATGGAGATTTCTGTGTGATCCGCAGAATCTCCATCCAGCGGATCAATTGAGCTCCTTTCATTTTGGACGCATAAGGACGTTTGCGTATAAAACAAGCGCTCTCAGACGCACAAAAAATGCCACATGTTGCGTTTGGAGGGCGCTTATAAAAAACGCATCAGAGCAAAAACGCATGCAAATGCAGCGAAACACAGGTACCATTCGTTCCCATGTTAAACATAGGAACGCAGTACGCATACGTTTGGCTGCGTTTGCATAGGCTGCGTTAAGGACGCAAATGTGAAAGCAGCCTTAGTAACAGGTTGCTCTCTTCATTGAGCGCTTTCTGTCTGCAGGCTCAAGCAGACTGCTGTTTGTGGCTTGCTATCAACCCTATAGGTAATCCTTTCTCTGGATTGTTTACAGTATACCATTCCTGGTAACAGGTTATTTTGCTGATTATGAGCTGTATACAAATCCCTGTCACAGCTAATCCTTTTCACTGTTCTGTCTCTTCCTAGAGGCTGCAAATCCCAAACGCTCTAATTAAGTCCCTTAGATAATTGTATTCTTGTACGTACACCACCATGTGCCAACAGACAGCTTTAAACTCAGCCAGAATGATGACTTGTAGTAAGACCAGGAGAAATGCTGTAGTTTTCTTCTAGAGTCTTGTATTAAGTACAAAGTAACGACAGGTGAAAAGGAATAATCTGTACAGGGTTGCAGACATGCATCTTTAGCAATTGCTACTCTAGACTAAACTGGGGAAGAAGGGAGGAGCTTCATTTACAGAGGCAAACTAAGGGAGGGACATAGGGACAATCTTAGTACAGGCTAATCTACCTAGCAACAATAAAGCATTTTCCTGATTGGAGGAAAATACACAATGTAAAGAATAGACATTGCAGGTTGTTACCATTCGTGGGACACAACAACTCTAATTCAGCTTCATTACCTATACTAGAAAAGACACAAGTGGATCAGCTCAGCTGATAAAAAAACAACCCACTCTGGGGAGGAGATACCTGGGTGATTGATGCTATGGGATTGTTTTTCACATATCAGCTCAGGACCTTTAATTTTATTCCAGTCAATTCAAATCTTATTGCTTCAGCATAACAAGACATTTTGGACAATTGTAACTTTCAACTTTGTGAAAAAAGTTTAGGGAAGGTCCTTTTCTGTTTCTCATGACTGTTCCCAATGCACAAGGTTCATAAAGACTTTAGTTGAGCGAGTCTGGTGTGACATGACTGGCAGCACAGAGTCCTGACTTCAACCCCATTCAGCACATTTGGGATGAACTAGAGCGGAAATTGTTAGCTCGGCCTTCTCCATCATCAGTGTCTGACATCTGGATGAAATACAGAGGTCCCCACAAGACACCTCCAAATTTCTGTATAAATCCTTTCCAGAAAATAGGATTCTGTCATTGGTGTGGCAAGAGTCTGCTAGACCTGGGCCCCAACCTGCATGCTGTTCAAATGTATGGGTCATTGCGTTCTAGGTGCTATAAAAACAAACATTCTTGCTTCCCATATATTAATGTCTTCAATCCTTAGACCCTTCCTGTTATAATGTCCCCTGTCATGGCTCCTTCCTGTAATAATGTCCCCTGTTTTTGCCCCTTTCAGCAAACATATCACCATTCATGGCCTGTTACTGAATTAATGTCCCCTGTTCTGGGCTCCTTCCTGTAATAAAGCCACCCTAGTCTAGGACCCAGCCTACAACAGTGTCTCCCATCCTTGACCTTTCCTTGTGCGGCACCCCAGGGATAATGTGCCACAGTAACAACAGCAAGGGTTAATTTCCCACACAACCCACATCACTACACTAGCGCCTCAGGCCAGAAGGGGGAGCTAAAGCTACACCCTATATATTCTGGGTGGAGAGGAAGTGGCAGTTAGTTCAGTTCCTGAGAGGACTGAGGGAAAGGACCTGGGTGTAAAGGGGCTGCGTTAGGCCCAACCCATGGTCCACTGTCCACTTCCAGGCCAGCCAGGGTCTGAGGAATAGGAGAAGCAGAGGAACACACCCGGGACACGGAGTTACCCTAAACTCACCCCGGTGAAGCGCAAAGACCGGATACCGGATCCACAATTGTGCCTGACACAAGCAGCACAGAAAACACAGATAAGTGAAGATTATATATCTTCACTGTACCACAGCGAAGCAACACGGCGGGGTCAGAGACGCAAAGATAAGACTCAAGTTGCCTAGCAAGTTTGGTACCCGTGAGGGAAGACAGGGCCGGCAGCCTAGCTAAAGCGGCAGTAGGGCCACACACACACCGCAGTAGAAGGAAGAAAAGGACCCGGCCAGGGTGGGAGCAACCCGGCCATGGTACAGACTCCGTTGACAATATCTACTGAATACCATCTGCAGTAAAGACTTGGAAAACTACAAAACCGTGAGTCTGTGTAATCCTTGCGCTCGAGCCCTACTTTCCCTCACAAACTGTCATCATCTCTACCACTACCTCTGCCCTGCATCATCAATAGACTATCATCACCACTGCCCGGGGAATCAGGCTCTGCCCGTGGACAGCCGTTACATCACCTGCTGCCAAACATCATCCCGGAGGTTCTGCATCAGCGATGGTCACTCTGACGTGGCGTCACAACTATATCCCCTATAAATACCCCCCCAACCTTTATTGTGGGCTCGGGATACGGTCCGGACCAAGACCGCCGTGATACCCCCAGCGATACCCCGGTTTCGGTACCGAGTACCCCGTCCCAGTGGGCTCCACACTTGTGTAATGTTTCCCATTCTTGATCCCTTCCTGGTATAATGTCCCCATTATGGGCCACTTTGATTTATAATGTCTTCCTCCTGGCTCCTAATATTTCCCACCCCCTGGTCCTTTCCTCTAATAATGTCTCCCCATTTTATAACAATGTCCTTCCATCCTGGGCCCTTTCTTTGTATAATGTCCAGTAATAATGTCCCTCATTCTTCTCAAGCACGTTTTAAAAAAAATTATTCTTCTTACCATCCTCTGCTAACATAATGTGCAGCATCCTTTTCTATAGACGGCACAGAAGCCGGCAGCTGACGTGCATGATGTCATTGCCATGCGTCAATCTGGATGAACAAAATAATATTGGCAGCTGACCTCTGGCGGCAGGCTCTCTGCTACATAATATACTTCAGCCTAATCTGCCACAGCAGACTTCTATGACCATGAACGTTATGCCCTGGAAGCTTTTAAAACTGCAAAGTAACCAACTCCATATTGATGTCTATGTATGAAAAATGGAATATTCTTGTCTATCTAAAGTGTGTATATATGTTGATCATTAGAAGTGTTTTAGCAAGGGACTACAGAGTTTTTCTTTGCACTTAGGCTTTATAATATTAGGTGGTCCAAAGCTCCCAGTGCCCCATAAGAAAGCCCCAGTCTCATGAATGGTACATGTTAGGTGGGTGCACTGGTGAACACAGAAAGTAAAGGGCCTCTGTGAAGGAACACTATACGGGCCCTTTGCAGTTCAACAGCTCATCCTAATGCACGTACATCTGATATGGAAGTGGAAAGGGGTCCCTTTTGCTCTTGGCTGCTGCACACATTGCACCAATGATATGTCCGCCTCTGGGTGGGTGGCCATGTGACATATTTTATACTGGGGCTTAGGACCTTCAGGTTATACCTCTGATCCCAAAGTCGTGGTTTCTACAACATGGACTAATGAAGGTTTATAATGCCAGAGTCGGTTGAAATAGATGACTCTATTCTCTGTAGCCTGTATCTGTACTTTATCATAGGCGGGTTGGGGGGTTGGTCTCCACTATGGACAGGAACACTGGTGCATGCAATAATGAGTTATCATCCATAGTCCTATACATAAAGGTGAAATCGGAGAGAATTAGAGGTTTTTTAAGCAGATAACTATATAGTGAGGTACGGTATTATTAAATACATTTATCATTTGCAGTCAATGATTTGATATTTGTTTCATTGTTTTACTCATTAGTTTTATGACCGCCTGATTTATGAGTCATCCCTGCTTTTTTATTGCCCCCACCACTGATAATTTCCAGATCTAGTCTACCGTGACTCCACAGCCTTGTACAAATTAAATACAAATAATGAAATTTGCCTCAGGTTGTGTGCACAAAGAGGAAACGTCTGTTTCCCAGGAAGAAAACAAACACAATATCAATGTCTTTCTGTCATTAATACTATACATTTCTTTGGCATCTATGCAAGGCCAGTGTGGGACCCTCACCAGAGTCATACAGGTAAACAGATACATACTTCCCCTTCACAGCCACTCATCATTGGCCATTTTATCACTTGTGTCCCAGATTCGCTCAATGGGAGACAAGTGTGGGGACGCTGGAGGCAAGGATAACACTTTTAGATAATACAGGTTGCTCACAGCAGCACAAGCAAAATGTGGCTTGGTATTGTTTGGTTTAAAACCAGCTTCTGGGACACTCGGAAGAAAAGGCCGTTCTACTACCAAAACAATGGGACATCATTGGTCGACGATAGCAAAAGGGACCTGCCAGCAACGGATCTTGATGATTTGCCCATGTCCTGACATTCCTCAGACAGCCATTAATATCTTCACTGATAGCAGCCAAGGGCTCTCTGAGGCGAGCCACTGTGCAGGCATGAGACTTTGGTCTTATATCAGCCGCACAGTGCCTGAAGTCTCAGCCAGTGATTCCACTGCACAGGTGCAAAATTTGGTCTTGTAAGTGACGCGCCCTCACCCAGGGCCGTGGGGTACTCGACTCTCGGGACTCTCTCTTCTTTCAGTCTGGGATGTCACGGATGGCCATCCCGAGGCCGTGGCCCTGGGGGTCAGCCTAAAAGGGGTTAATTATTTACAGGGGATTATTTACAAGTTTTCGTGTCTTGACGCCACCTGCTCAGTCTGGCGATGTTCACCAGCGCCGCTCCAGTCCTCCGGTGGTCGATGGTATAGCGGCTTAGATGGAATCGTCCCCGCAAGCAGGATGGGGCCACCGGGGCAGGAATGCTGTAATGAAACACGCTTTATGTTTGAAAGGATGCAGCGGAGTCAGAGTTTCACTTTACCGGGTAACTTTTACTTGAACTCTTTCTTTCAGCTTACAGTTCAACAGTTCATTAGATGGTAAACGGCGAGTGCTTAAGGCTGCAATTGGGATTCTGGCTAGAGATGGAACCCTCCTTTAAGTTCCTTTCCTTTCCTTCGGTCCTGTTCCCAGTGTGAGGCCTAATCTCTTATAGATGATCTGGCCTCCAGCTGCTTCTACTTCCTTTGCCTCCCTTGTACCCGTCGGGTCAACCTTCTGGCTGGACTGCTACTTCTTGCTAGTCCTGACTTCCCTCTCGTGGGATTTGTGGGAGTTAAGGCTGTATTTGTAATATCCCTGTTGCACGGATTTTCTATGAGTCTTGAAGAGCTCACAGGTGCAGGCTCTGATAACCGGTTTCTTTCCTTTCGGGGCAAACTCTACTGTTACTCAATTCTGAGTTGTTCCTTTCTTTCTTTTTCCTTTCTTTGGGATCTGTTCCTCTTGGACCTCTCAGCCGAGATGGCCCCTCTGTCTCCCTCAGGCTGTCTGCCTGGTTCCCTCTTCACTTCTTTCTCCGACTCCTCACGACCAACTGCTCAACTAGTTCCCCTAGAGGCCACTATATCCTCCCAGGGTTCCCTCCCACCTACCATCTTAGTGTGTGGGGGTCAGCTCTAGGGCTCCATCTTGTGACCATTGTCCCAATTGCAGTGTAGTACAACACCACTTTTCTGGGTTCAGTACCCCTTCTGTGGCACCTAGGTAGTGGGGCGCTACACAAGATTTCGGGCACTGTGCAGCTGATGCGAGCCCGAAGTCTCGTGCCTGTGCAGTGGAGACACTTTTCAATAGGGCACAGTAAAGCGCCCTGCGCAGGTGATTCCCCCCAGGTTGTGGGGTACTCTGGAACCGGGCCGGTGCGGTCTCTCTGGCTATCATGGTAGTCGTGATGTGGAGCTCACAGGGACGGAGTGCTCGGTACCGGACCAAGGTACTGGTGAGGATATTACGGCGGTCTTGGTCCGGACCGTGTCCCGGGTTCTCACAAGTAAAAGGGGTATTTACAGGGATAGTTTGGCGTCACAACAGTTTGGCCCACGGGTTGTGGTCAGTGATGGGACCACCGCTGCAGCGCAGCTCTGCCAGGAGGATTTGAGGGATGGGCCGCAGCTAGATAGATGAGCCCGCCGCGGGTCGGACTGCTCCTGACAGGGTAAAAGGTGCAATGGCAGAGTTCAGAATACCTGGAATCAGACACGGGAAACTGGAGCAGGGTTGTTCAATTCAAGCAGTTTACATCACAGTTCACGGTACAGTTCAATTCACAACTCCATTAACTCCGGACACTTGAACCCTCTGCAGCCAGGCTGTCGCTCTGAGACCCCTCACTCCTTCTATTAACCTTTCAGGCTTGTTCTCTCTGTTCTCCCATGTGGGTTGTATGACGGCAACTTGGTCCCTTGTATATGGCTGCCGCCTATGTGTGTGGGAGTAAGCCGGGTCCTGTAATGTGTTGCTGAGTTTCCAACCCGTGTAGTAGAAACTCCAACTTGGAATTAAAGCTCCCCGTCGGTTTGTCAGTGTACTGGCATGTAGCTTCAGCCATCCAGAGCCGACACTCTAGTCCCAGCCTAGCTTAGGTGTCCCTGTCTTTCAAGGGATCACCGGCTCTTTTCCTACCCGTGTGGTTCTCCAGTTACAACAAGGGGAAACTACCCGCCGGTAGTTGGTCAACGCTGCTGTATTCCTCGGACCCGGTGACACCGGTCCGGTCTGTGTCCTCACTTTCCCTTGGGCTGCCGGCTATGGACGAGCTTTCTCTCCATGGATCTGTGTCACTGTGGATTCTGCGTCTCCAGGGAGCCCGACCCCTCTGGGAAGTGTCACTTTCTGTCTGTTCTTTACCTCTCGGCTCACTCTGGCCCACTAACTGCTTCCACCTCTATTTGTACTATTCTACCACCTGACCTACTTCCCACCCACTTTTCTATAAACCCTACCACCCCTTACCTGCCTAGAGTCCTGGGCTCCGGGTTGGGTGTTGTGCTCTAGTGGGTGTGTGTGCTGTGAGGGTGTTTGTTGCACAACCTGTCTACCTTCTGCCTGGCTGCAGTTCCCTATGTGGCCTCCTGGTCGCAGGGGCGCCACAGTAACCTGGTCCCGTGGTCTGGGATCAGTTCAAAAAGGGGTATTTACAAGAGATTTTGTTGTGACGCCACCCAGAGTATGTGGTTATTAGAACCACCGCTGCCGTATTCCTGTTGGGGACAGTGACTTTGGGCAGAGTGGATGGTAAGCCCTCCTTGGGTAGGGATGAGGGTCCCCAGGGCAGGTGTAGTGGTAATGGATGGGCCTGGTGAGGGATTGTGTTCGGTGCAGTTCACTTACTTTGCTTCTGCAGCTCCTCCAGCAAGTGTGTGGAGAAAGCAGTCTCCGGCTCTGCAGGTGGAAGTCTCTGCTGTGATGCTGGCAGGAACAGTCTCAGACCATAGTGAGCTCACCGGGTACTTTACTGGTGACTTTTCAAACAGCTTGCAAGGTACACAGTCACAGTTCAGTCTCTCTCCATGGCTGTTCTGCCTAACTTTCTTCTTCCCGCTCTTTTCACTACACCTAAGCTCCTCTCACTGAGGCTGGGTCTCCCAGGCAAATGGGCTATCCATCCGGGTGGTAGCGGTCGCTGGGTCATCTTCTGGTCGCCGGGTATCTCCTGGGTCGCATCCGTGGCACGTCCTCCCTGCTTGAAGCCAGCTCGATCTTCTCCACAGGCTTGGATCCACGCAGCTGTTGCATAACTTTGGCCATGTCAGTTACAGTTTTGGTTAGGGCTTCAATCTTTTGGTTTAGAGCCTCATTAGTGATGGGCTCTTGAGGTTTGGCATCAGCCCCTGGTATGGCTGATGGGTTTGGCGCTGTAGCTAAACATTGAGCAGAGTCTTTATCATGGGGCTCTTCTGCCTGCAGTATGCGGATTGCCCTCTCTTTAAACTCCACAAAGTTCAAATCTGGATTTTGTATGGCCATCATCCGCAGTCGACCTCTATAAGGAGGGAATAATAGTCCATCAACAAACTGGTCTATCAGCAATTTATCTTCCCCTTGTGCCAAGGCTGGTTCTGCCAATTTGAGTGCCCTGAGTGCCTCCTGCAAATTTAAAGCACAGTCTCTCACACTCTCTCTTGGTTTCTGACGGCACCCGAAGAATCTCATTTTAGCTCTGGCATCCACACTGGTCTAAAAAGGTAGCTTTCAGCATGGCCATTACATGTTCCACAGTGTCTTTATCATCATCTGACCAGGACTTCACCTCCCGGTGTGCATGTCCAGTTAACTGTCCCATTAGTATGCTGACACGCTGACTCTCTGTCAGGGGGTATACACTATAATAGCTGTTCAGTTTCCTTTGAAGTCCGTGAGGGTATTGCGCCCACCTGAGTACTGCGGCAGCCACGTCGCTCACAGGGTGTACGGCATCAGAAACGGCATGATAGGTGACATCCCTTGCTCTGCCACACCACTGGGTGAGCACTCGCTGCGCAGGGATCCACTGGTTGCGACATCTTTCCGCCCCCTTAGTTAATGCTGACCCTTCGGTCTTCTGCTTCTGTCGGGGTGTACAATTATAGTTCCTGCTGGTGCAGCAGGGTTTTGCGTCCTGCCGGATGTTTTCAGAGCGCAGGCCGGGCCACACTTCATGCTCTTTGGAGGGTGCCGCCCACGATGACATGGCCCCCTCAGCTTCCCGTGCGCCACGTGCATTACAATGGCGACAGTTCAAAAATATGTTTTCCACATAATTCACGGCACACAGTACCCAGCTTCACGACATGGGATCCTGTTAGTAACGCCAGAAGAGGCTGATGCGCCCCAGGCCGAGGGGTACTCAGGAACCGGGCCAGTGCTGTCTCTCTGGGGTATCACGGTAGTCGTGACCTGTCCCGTGGACTGGGATCAGTCCCAAAAAGGGGTATTAACAAGGGATTATTCGTGACGCCACCCGGGGTATGTGGTTAGTAGAACCACAGCTGCCGTATTCCTGCTGGGGATGGTGACTTGGGGCAGCGTGGATGGTAAGCTCTGCTCGGGTAGGGCTGAGAGTCACCAAGGCAGGTGTAGGAAGTCTATGTACAGGGTGCAGGGTAACGGGCGACAAGTAACAGGCAGACTCACGGTTTAGTAGTTTTCTCAGTCCTTTACTGGAGCAGATGTTAAATGCTGTCCACGGAGTCTTGAGAGCAACTTGGGGTTATTCTCACCCAACCGGGTCTTTTTGGCTCGCTTGTGATTTGGCTCCTGCATTTGCTTAAACTAGGCTGCCGACCCTGTCTCGTCCTGCGGGGTACCAGTATAAAAGGCAACTTGAATCCTTTCACTCTCTCTACCCTGCAGCTGGTATCAATGTTGTTAGAGTCTATGCATTGCTGTGTTTCTGGTACAGTGTAGCTGGAGAATCCCCTACTTTCCAATGTTGACTGCTGGGATGTGTAACCCTGCACAGTCTCGGACTCCGGTGTCCGTTCTATGAGCTTGTTCTCTGGGGAAAGCACGATGCTGTCAACCTCCCGATGTGTTTCTTCCTCTCCTTTCCTCAGACTCTAGCCTTAGGCCTGGAACAAGATAGCGATCCTTAAACGAGCTAAGCAGCTTCCAGTTCACCAAGATATCTTCACAGTGCTGTTCCGCACGGCATTGACTTACTCCTCCCCAGACCAGAATATAAGGGAAGCTCACCCTGAACCTGGGCTTGGTCTCCCATTCTGGCTTGGAGGTGTTAGGTTGTGTGTGCCTGTTGCCTGATGAGAATACCCTTTGTTGCTCTCTGGTGACACCTCTACCCGGAGGCAGTGATGACACTATGGCACATCGACCCTGGGGGTGCCACATTGGCGTGAGACTTGGGACTGAGGTTGCTATGTCATTCACTACATTCACAAGTGGAGCATGTTTTCCATGCAATGGGCAGGTATTGGTGTGGAGCGGGGTGGGTTTTACATGTAGCGGGGTGGCTCTGACCACAATGTGCAGACCCCCATATGACCCTTAAAAAGAAATTAGCATACAGCGCAACACAGTATAAAAGTCGTTTTCTGAGAGTGCAGGGGGACGCCTGGGAATATAAGGAGGTTACAGGAAACCTAATTACAGTATGTTAAAGGTGGTGGGCAGGTTTAGAACCCCCAAAAGAGGTGACAGGTGCACTTTAATGTGGAATAGAAATACTAGAAGATCAGACATATCAGGAAATATGACAAGTCTTTAGGTAGTCAGGTGATTGTGAAAAAGTTTTCCATACAAAGTTAGAAAGAGGCGGAATTACACAGGGTATTACTGTGAAGTCAGCGTGACAGACTGTCATTGTAAAGCCCATGGCTGAGGGTCAGTTTAAACCACTTCCCTGCCAAAATATCCATCTGCTCGTTTATTTGCAAGTGAAATACATCTGTTTTTCCATCACTTTCCTTATTTTTATTATTTCTAATTTTTTTTTGCACTTCTCTGACATGTAGGTTGAAAAACGAACTTTAATTCACTTCAGTAAAATACAGTCAAATGAGTAAGAAAAATTATAAGTCATTTCGCAACAGGCAGACCAGGTGCAACTGTGAATTTAGCAGCTTTTTAAGCATATTTCATCAGATATCTCTCATAATCTCACACATGTGGGAAAGAGACGGTCAAGACATTTGCCGGAAGTTGTGCCAGATACACCTTAAATTTAATTCCATGCAAGAGCCAGATTGCCCGCCGCAGCTGTTGTTTATTAGCTTCCTCAGTCCAGTATGTTGGCAACATGACGGTGATTCTTAATCGTAGATGAGCAAAAATAAATTATATGTATGCTATGTATGATTAATGCTATATTCAGGAATGTTATGTATATACTGTATAATCTAGGCATGGTGTTCTGAATGAATCAAAAACTTTTGCTAGTTACCAGGTACAGTACATGTCCATATTCACTGCCTATGTTAGATGCTGTGTGCTCGTGGATGAAGAGACTTGTAGGCAGGAGGCAGTACATCTATACTGTGGTGATGTGACCCATGACCGGGTGCATCACACGGGTTATCAGCACAGGTCTCTGTGCACATGAGCCGGTTTTTCCTGTGTGTGAGTGCTGTAATCCTGTCCGGTACACAGGAGTTAATAGCTGAAGAATCATGAGACCAATGAGCGGCTGTGAGTGGCTGATGAGACCAATGAGTGACCAAAGGAAAGTAAAGGGTGCTGATTGCTGACAGCCCAGGTGGGTGTGTCAGGTGGGTGTGGTGAGCAGGACTTAACATGCCAGGTGTGTGAGAGTGTTGAGTTTTATTTCAGTCTGTGAGAGAGACCCAGCCAGCGTGGGTGTGAGATCAGAGGAATTTCGTCCCGTTGGGACGAGAGGGAGGCTTGGCCTGCTGCATGCTGGGGCACCTGTCTCTCCGATGGTGTGTGTGAACCTGTGGCCAGACGCAGGGGTGAAGAGGGCTCTTGGAATGGGGAACCGAGGCTGATCCTGGAGGGCGCTCGACTCAGGCGTGGGCACAGTCGTCGACCTGGAGACCTGCCACAGGACGGAGGTTTGGTGGCGGCTGTCGGGCCTAAACACGTGGTGAGGAGGCCTTGGTGATGCTCGGTGTCCTCGGTGACTCAGGTTTTTGCCCATCTCCATGTTATGGGTAGTATGTGTGGTGTGAGGACCGCTTAAGGTTGGAGAGGCCAGACAGGTGTGTAGCCGCTATTGAACTACGACCAATGGGTCGTGATATGGTCCTGTTGATCTTGGATGAATGTGTGTGAAGGCTGTCCACAGTTTAGCAGCCCATATGAGACCTGTGTGAACAGGGCTGTACCCGGATCCTGGGAGTGGGGTCTGGGTTAGTATTAAGTGTTATGTAAATAGAGTCCGGCGGCTGGAACCGCCATTGGGACCCACAGGGCCCGGAGATAGAAAGTTATAGTAAATGTATGTGTTATATAATATATGTAATGTAATGTGTTATGTGACGTGCTTCTCTAGTGTAATGTATTATGTGATGTGCTTTATGTGAAATGTACTATGTGTTATACATGCTACCCGGGTTATGATATGTATGAGAAATAAACGGGTAGTCATTTTTTACATTATAAGCACGTGTTGGTGTTTTCCGTGGCCAAGCGAGTACCCCGGGGAGCTACCTCACAATACATACACTATTACAGGAAGAGAGAGGGAGGCAGCACTATCTATACATACACTATTACAGGAAGAGACAGGGAGGTAGTACTATCTATTCATACACTATTACAGGGAGAGACAGGGAGGTAGTACTATCTATAGCATACACTATTACAAGAGAGACAGGGAGGTAGTACTATGTATCATACACTATTACAGGGAGAGACAGGGAGGTAGTACTATCTATCATACACTATTACAAGAGGAGACAGGGAGGTAGTACTATTAGTCATACACTATTACAGGGAGAGACAGGGAGGTAGTACTATCTATGCATACACTATTACAAGAAGAGATAGGGAGGTGTACAATCTATGCATACCTATTACAGGGAGAGACAGGGAGGTAGTACTATCTATACATACACTATTACAGGAAGAGAAGGGAGGTGTACAATCTATGCATACTCTATTACAGGGAGAGACAGGAGGTAGTACTATCTATCATACACTATTACAAGAGGAGAAGGGAGGTAGTACATCTATTATTTCGGGAGAGACAGGGAGGTAGTACTATTATCATCACTATTCAGAGAGACAGGGATGTACTATCTATTTATCCTATTACAGGGAGAGACAGGGAGGTAGTACTATCTATACATACACTATTACAGGAAGAGATAGGGAGGCTGTACTATCTATGCATACTCTATTACAGGGAGAGACAGGGAGGTAGTACTATCTATACATACACTATTACAAGAGAGACAGGGAGGTAGTACTATCTAGTCATACACTATTACAGGGAGAGACAGGAAGGTAGTACTATCTATGCATACACTATTACAAGAAGAGACAGGGAGGTAGTACTATCTATTCATACACTATTACAGGGAGAGACAGGAGGTAGTACTATCTATACATACACTATTACAGGAAGAGATAGGGAGGCTGTACTATCTATGCATACTCTATTACAGGGAGAGACAGGGAGGTAGTACTATCTATACATACACTATTACAAGAGGAGACAGGGAGGTAGTACTATCTATTCATACACTATTACAGGGAGAGACAGGGAGGTAGTACTATCTATACATACACTATTACAAGAAGAGACAGGGAGGTAGTACTATCTATTCATACACTATTACAGGGAGAGACAGGAAGGTAGCACTAGTATCTATGCATACACTATTACAAGATATCAGGAAAAATTGTATTAATACCCACGCTGCTGCCAAAAAATCCAATTCAAAGTGATCAATGTAGCATATGGTGGTTTATTCCATGCATTTCGAAGCGTAACCCGCTTCTTCATCAGGATAGGTACACCAGTTACAAAGCAATAGTATAGTGTGGTTTAAATAGCTGCACGGTTTCATAGAAGGCACTAATTGTACAATTGAAGCCACACTATAGTATTGCTTTGTAACTGGTGTACGGTACATTTCCTGATGAAGAAGTGGGGTTAGACTCGAAACGCGTAGAATAAACCACCATATGCTACAATGATTCCTTTGAACTGGATTATTTGGCAGCAGCATGGATTTGATGCCATCTTCCCTGATATCCTGCATAATCGACTTGCCTTGGTGCAGGTGGTTTCTGCAGCAGCTGCCTCTAACGCTTTCATTTGGTTGTGGGTCACAACTATACAAGGAGTCCACTATATCGCTTCCTGCTAACCCTTCTGTGGCGCCCTGCCAACGCAGGTAACCACATATATCCCTGCTGCACAACTGGGTTTCCACAGCAGGTACCACTACAAACAACAACTTCCACCTTGGCACAGTAAGGGGAGTTCAACCTGCTGCACTTAGGCAGGATCCCCTATAAATACTGCTGCTGGGGGCGGAGTTAGTCAGAGTGTAGCAGACGCTAGAAGAGCTGCAGGAAGGTTCTGGTACTGGTGCCACGAGTAGGCACAGGCCGGAGACCCAGAAGAGCCCTTCAGCGTCCCACCAGCCTAAGTGGGACTGAAGGCAAGGAGACTAGAAGCAGAATCAGCAGCAGAGAATAGGCAGCTCCAGCCGTGAGCTCGTTCCAGAGAGAGGAGAAAGAGAGAGGAGCCGGATATTGGGGATCTGCACCAGTGGAGAACTACAAGTCCCACAGGAAACCCCTGGGCACCGAGGAAGCTACAGCTACCCGGTCTCCTGAGAGAGTCAAAGCAAGGGAGCCAGGTGCAGTGGCAGCTGCAGATACCAAGAGAAGGTTGTCCCAGAGACCGCACAGGAGGGAAGGAGAAACAGAGCAGAGAAGAGAGTGGAGGCAAGTCCTGATTTAATAGACTGCTTCAGAGAATACAAAAGGAGAAGGAGGCCTTACACCCACTTGCTGTGGGAGCCCACTGTGCAGCCCAGCTAACCGTCAGTGCTTGGGACCATTTGCCTGAATAACATCAGTAAAAGGTAAAGAGACTTCTGCTGCGTGTTTGCCATCTTTCTACTCCCTCACCGTGCCCCTCCATAGACTTTTCCTATCCTCCCAACCGACCCAACTTTGCTGCTTCCTGCCCAACCTCACCACTCTGCCCTGGAGGTCCCAGTCCTGCCTGCGAGGACTATTCCATCACAGCCGCAATACCACCGACCTCCAGAGGACTGTAGCGGCGCTGGTGACCATCACCAAACTCAGCAGGTGGCATCACAACAAAGACAACTTGTACATAATCCCTGTAAATACCCCTTTTTCGCTGGCAGCCACCTGTGACATCCCGCACCTGAACCGAGCCTGAGCCCTGAGTACCCTTCCCTGGGCGAGTCACTTCCTCTCCCAGGGTAAGACTCTATTGTGCTTATCACTTCCACAGTTTATTGCTGTACACTACTACAAGGAGAGACAGTACTATTTATACATACACTATTAAAGGAAGAAATGGAGGCAGTACATACACTATTAAAGGGAGAGACAGGGGAGGCAGTACTATCTATACATACACCATTACAGGGAGAGACATGTTTGCAGTAAAATCTATGCATACAATATTATAGGGAGAGACAGGGAGGCAGTACTATCTATGCATATGCTATTACAAGGAGAGACAGGGAGGCAGTACTATCTATGCTTTGAGGCAGCGCTCGCTGAACATGTTGGGCTACACTAAGCAAGCAATTCAGAAAACACAGCCAAGGATTCTACTGAAATAAGTCCATTCCGGTTTATTTCACAGCCATACCCATTGTCTGCACATACAACTTTTGTGGATACATCCATCAGTACACAAAATCCCCATTCTCCGGGTTACCTACTCAGCCATTTGGCAGGCTTCATAGTGGCTTCAGCCAGTCTCACCGTCCATGAAGTCACTTACTAGGATCACCTGCCAGGTACTTGGACTTGCTCCATATTGGCACCAGCCATACGTCCAGATTCTCAGAAGGTTCAATCGCTTCCTAGACTCTCAGGAGCTCTAGCAGACTCTACACTCAGACATAGTCTCCTTCTGCTACAAACAGGATGTCTGTGCTCCCAGGACCTGGCTGACATCAGAGAGCCATATAATACAATAGCCTCACTATATTGTAGTGTAGTTTCACTATTATGTACACCTATGGGAGGTATGGGGTAAGCCAGACCCACCCAGCACCTGTAAAATCCAGCCCTTAATACTACAACAGATTTGTGAAACAATAAGTCCCAGCAAAACACCCTGAATTTTACATCGCAGCAGACCTCCGTCTATGTGATACATACCAGCCATTTACAATAAAGCCAGTTGATACCTCACAATGCATACATTATTAGAAGGAGAAATAGGGAGACAGTACTGTCTATACATACACTACTACAGGGAGGCAGTACAATCTATATACTCTATTAAAAGGAGCGATAGGAAGGCACTACTATCTATGCATATACAATTACAGGGACAATATAGTACAATATAAATCTGGTATTGCTGTGATCACACTGACCCGAAGACTAAAGAGATATTATCACTACATTGCATGGTAAGTGGTGTAAAAAAATACATTAAAAAACATTCTTGAACTGCTGATTTGTTCATTCTGCTTCCCGAAAATTGCAATGTCTCAGTTCACATTTATTCTGTGATCTTTGCTGAGCGCTTACATCGGGGGTTTCCATGAAGATCCCCAAAAATTGTGCCTTAGATGAAACTCCTGATGTAACCACTCACAATAATGGGGCAGATGAAGTCACTCTGAACTCCTCTTGACCTCTGTTGCAGTCAGGGCCGGGACGACAGCTAGGCGACCCTAGGCGATCGCCTAGGGCGCCATCTTGTGGAGGGTGCATTTTTGCCCGCCCCCTGGAGGCCCCGTGCTGGCTGCCGGCAGCAGCCGGCGGCCGCGACGTGTCGGCCAGAGAGGAAGGAGGGCGGGACTCCGACTTCCTGTCCCGCAGCTCTGCCCGCCCCTCCTCTCCTCCTCCGTACAGCCAGCAGACGCACGGTGACGGCGGCCTCGGTGACCGGTGGCTGTGAGTGTGCAAAGGCGCCCCCGCCAGTCCGCATACTGGGCCCTGTATACACCACCTCCACCACTGGGCCCTGTATACACCACCACCACCACTGGGCCCTGTATGCACCACCACTGGGCCCTGTATACACCACCTCCACCACTGGGCCCTGTATACACCACCACTGGGCCCTGTATACACCACCTCCACCACTGGGCCCTGTATACACCACCACCACCACTGAGCCCTGTATACACTACCACTGGGCCCTGTATACACCACCACTGGGCCATGTATACACCACCACTGGGCCCTGTATACACCACCTCCACCACTGGGCCCTGTATACACCACCACCACCACTGAGCCCTGTATACACTACCACTGGGCCCTGTATACACACAACTGGGCCCTGTATACACCACCACTGGGGCCTGTATACACCACCACTGGGGCCTGTGTATACAACCACTGGGGCCTGTATATACCACTGGGGCTGTTGTATATACCACTGGGGCTGCTGTATATACTGCTGGGGCCTGTATATACCACTGGGGCTGCTGTATATACTGCTGGGGCCTGTATATACCACTGGGGCTGCTGTATATACTGCTGGGGCCTGTATATACCACTGGGGCTGCTGTATATAGTGCTGGGGCCTGTATATACTGCTGGGGCCTGTATATACCACTGGGGCTGCTGTATATATTTCTGGAGCCTGTATATACCACTGGGGCTGCTGTATATAGTGCTGGGGCCTGTATATACCACTGGGGCTGCTGTATATACTGCTGGGGCTGCTGTATATACTGCTGGGGCCTGTATATACTGCTGGGGCCTGTATTTACCACTGAGGCTGCTGTATTTATTGCTGGGTCCTGTATATACCACTGGGGCTGCTGTATATACTGCTGGGGCCTGTATTTGCCACTGGGGCTGCTGTATATACTGCTGGGGCCTGTATATACCACTGAGGCTGCTGCATATACTGCTGGGGCCTGTATATACCACTGGGGCTGCTGTATATACTGCTGGGGCCTGTTTATACCACTGGGGCTGCTGTATATACCGCTGGGGCCTGTATATACCACTGGGGCTGCTGTATAACCCCTGGGGCTGCGGTATAACCCCTGGGGCTGCGGTATAACCCCTGGGGCTGCTGTATAACCCCTGGGGCTGCTGTATTACCCCTGGGGCTGCTGTATTACCCCTGGGGCTGCTCTATAACCCCTGGGGCTGCTGTATTACCCTGGGCTGCTGTATTACCCCTGGGGCTGCGGTATAACCCCTGGGGCTGCGGTATAACCCCTGAGGCTGCGGTATAACCCCTAGGGCTGCTGTATAACCCCTGGGGCTGCTGTATAACCCCTGGGGCTGCGGTATAAACCCCTGGGGCTGCGGTATAACCCCTGGGGCTGCTGTATTACCCCTGGGGCTGCTGTATTACCCCTGGGGCTGCTGTATAACCCCTGGGGCTGCTGTATTACCCCTGGGGCTGCGGTATAACCCCTGGGGCTGCGGTATAACCCCTGGGCTGCGGTATAACCCCTGGGGCTGCTGTATAACCCCTGGGGCTGCTGTATAACCCCTGGGGCTGCTGTATTACCCCTGGGGCTGCTGTATTACCACTGGGGTCTGTATATACCACTGGGGAGGCTGCTGTATACCACACTGCTGGGGGCTTCATACCTGTGCTGGGGTCCACCCTCGGCTTATACACGAGTCAATAGGTTTTCCCAGGTTTTGGGGCAAAAGTAGGGGGGTCGGCTTATACACGGGTCGGCTTATACACGAGTATATACGGGTAGTAATCCTACAATGTCTGCTGGACATGGTATGAGGAGGTTTATGGCTCTGTCAGTACACTCCATACTTCATGGTAAGGGGAGGGTTTATGGCTCAGTACACACTCCATACTTCATGGTAAGGGGAGGGTTTATGGCTCAGTACACACTCCATACTTCTTGTTATTAACCAGTTAATGCTCTCTTGTCCACCGCACTGCAGTGTCAAAAGGGGACAACAGCGAGACAAGCAGCAACATGGCATCAGAGAGCCCCTGACCTTGAAATAGAAGATCCTCAGATCCCGGTATTGTGACATAATATTAAGAATAATACTTTTTGCATTTATATTACACTATGAACTCCACAACACTTTACATACATCATGAACACTGTCCCCATTGGGGATCACAATGTAAACATCCTATCAGTGTGTCTCTGCAGTGTGGTTGGACGAACCTTTTATAGGTCCCCGTTAAATTAAATCTACTTACAAAGTATGTTGACATTTTTATTCCCAGACATATTTCGGGGAGGGGGGGGGGGGGAGAGCGCCGTTTGCCTTACCTGCCTAGGGCACCAAAATGCCTTGTCCCGGCACTGGTTGCAGTGGTGGTCATTTTTTTGTGCCTATGGACATCACTGGAACAAATGTCAGAGTCTGACAAAATCTGCCTCATTATAATGAGTGGTTTCATCATAGAGGTGGGGGTGTTCCATCTAAAGTGCATTTAGTGGGGATTTAGATGGATAGCCGAAGGCGTACGTTTCAGCGTAGATCGCAGGATAAATATGATCCTAGCCCTATACTAGAAATGATAAAAAATATCATGTACTCCAAAACATGACCAAAACAACTACAATAGTTAAAGATAATAAATACCCATCTAATTCCAACATTTGTCAGTGGAAAAAATGGAATGGTCCATGCTACTCATAGGAAAAAAGCTCATGTCTGACACCAAAATAAGATCCAGTGAAATCTGGGAAAATGGGGCATGGTCATAAAAGGGGTTATCCAATCTTGGAAAAGAGAGCACCAAAATGCAAAAAATTCATAATATAACAAACTCAACAGGTACATTCCCTCCCTAGGTCCAGTGCCGGCTCCCTGCCACTGTTCCAGTCCTGTTGTTTTGATCATAGCATGTCGACAGTGTGTGTCACTGCTCTAGCCAGTTACTGAAAAGTGCAGCAAAGTAAAAAAAAGTTAATACAACACACAATAATAGTTCTTTGGAGAAGCCAAATGGAATAGTCTCTAGAATAATTCACACAGGAAGATGTCAATACGAGAGCAGTCTGTGAGCACAGTTCACACTGGAAGATGCTTTAATCTGAATAGTCTATGAGCACAGTTAACACTGGACGATATTTTAGAAAACAGTCTATGAGCACAGTTCATATCCTGGGTGGATTGAGAACGGACGTCCCGAACTGTCCAGAGCACTGCTACTGCAACAGGGAAGCTGCTAAGAGCTTCTGATCAAGCAAAGCTTATGTGTCATGGGGCTAGCTGGTAGGAACTGAAGCAGAGACAAACAGAACACAGCATCTTGGTACTGGAGAGGAACTGAAAGCAGGTGTGGTAAACTGAACTTCAGATTGCAGACGCCGAAAAGAGCCAAAGTGGAATTGCAGTAGGAGGAGCAAACTTGAGATGCAGTAGGAGCAGGGATCCTAGCAGAATACTCAAAAAAGTCGGGAAGAAGGACTGGAGCTTATAAAGGCAGGAAGACACAAACACATGGAGAAGAACAAAGCAGAAGACACCATTTTGGAAAAGGACGAGGAGGCACAAAAGCTAATCTGAAGATACTGCAGTCCTGACAGGCCGGGAGTCGGTAGTAGACATAAAGATAGTGTGTGCCTGCTGAGTTTGTTGTTTTATGTATTTACACAGCCTGTGGTCCAGTTTTCTGAAAGTTGACATCTCCTTTAAGGTCAAAATTGTCTTTGTCAATAATCAGCTTAAATGTGTTATGTGGTCAATGACTCCATGACTAGGAGAAAGCTGCAGTACCATTCACGGCCACTACACTATGCATTTTCAGTGAACTGCAATCCATTTATTCAGCTGATCCACAAGGATACAATACATTTAACCCTCACTGATCTGATATTGGACAGGTCATCGCTACTAACATTCTGAAAAGCAAACCCCTTTAAATATTAACCACCGTTAGACCTGTTTTATTAGACTGTAATCCTCAGCTGTCCATAAGCTTTCCTATACCCAGATAAAGTGCAAATTCCAAATCCTGCGAAATAACGATAATGCTAAATGTAATAACACAATGGACGTGGATATGAGGCAGTAACTTACTATGACATTGCATTATGCATAATATATTTTAAATCTGCTTGCCACAGACAGGAGCGGGTTTCCATAATTTATAACAATGTATTGTGTTTATCAGTCGTGATGCAGCCGCAACAGTTTCCTCAAATGGGAGAAAACTTACCAGAAACATGGTACAAAAGAAGGTGAAAGATACAGTGTTCTCCGCAATCCAATGCAAATATATGCAAATATTCTCATATTAGAATCATTGTCTACTTGTCATTGTCACATGGGGCACATCAAAGCCATATGACCTGATTTTGCACCTGCTGTTTAATTAAATTTACAACGCGCACACTCACAACTCCTGGTGATATACAAATCAGTTTTTACTACCATGGCTTTCAATTTGCAAGACGGTCGACTGCAACGTCTGATCGGAAGCTGCCCAACTGCTAGGATTTAACCTCATCATTTCTAAGGGACCGAAAAATCATTACCCGTTACTCATGTGGGTTAAAGAAAGGAAAATCACGTGCAATGTTTCCCACTTTTCCTACTGCCGCATAAAAAGAAATCAGCATTGATTGTCATAGTGTTGTGACATTACGTTCAATCAAAAATATGTGATTGTGGATTATTGATGCTTAAAAGAAACCAACCACCAGGATTTTTGTCTAGTACGTAAAGTCAGTGCCATACTGGTACTTGCATGCTGGATGCAATCATACCTTTAGTTGGAATATTCAATGCTGGATTGCCAGAAAAGACATGTGCACACTTGCAGGAATGTGTGCAGCACTTGATTGGCGGGTGCAGCAGGGTGGGCCTTTGGGGGTCTGGTCCTCTCATATACCTTCCTCCTCTGAGCTTGCCCCCTGTGTCTTTATTTAAACTTTGCACTGCGTCAATATTGCCACTTCTGTCCGCACGTGACATTGGCACTGTAATAGTGACCTCAGTAAAATGGTGCCAGAGTTAGTGCATTCATGTACTGTGATTTCCGGAACCATATTATTGAAGACATTGTGGAGATGAATTTGAGCAGCATCTGCATGTGTGCAGACTGTATTTTTCCTCATCTGCGCATGCGCCTCTGCCGATCATAGTTGTCTCCTCAATGCCGTCATTACAATGGTGCTGGAGCTTCCGGTTCACGCATGAAACTAACTCCAGCACCATTTTAATGACGTCACCACTACAATACCAATGCGCATGCACCAACACAAGTGGCAATGGAAACATGGTGCAATAAAGAAAGGGGGGGGACAAGGCAGGAGGAGAAAGATATACAGGGGGGCCTGACTCACAAAAGCCCACTCTGTTGCACATGTCAGTCAAGTGCTGCACACTTTTTCTGCAAGTTTCAAAACTTTTTTTTTCCGGCAATCTAGCATTGAAGGGTCGATGTCTTGAGCACTATGGGCTGGGCCAGTAAGGTGGCTGTGCCCAATGCGTAGCCCGGGCTAACAATAAAAGGGGAAGTAAAAATAGAGAGAAAAAAATAAAATGAAAGTAATATAAGTGTTTGTGATGCCAGCAGAAGCTTCCAGCCACTAGGTAGCTAACAATGCTGGTTTTATACTCAAGAGATAAATGTTGTGGCAGTGAGATGGAAAACCCCCTCCAACATAGGGCTGGCTCCGGAGAAATGAGGACAGATGGTAGGAGTTGTAGTAGAGATGAATGTGAGGTGCAGGAGGAAGGAAGGTGCATGAAACAGAAGGTCTTTACCTTTTACTAGATAATGCAATAGGTCCAGAGCAGAACCATCACCAGGTACACAATTTATCCAGTCTGAGAGGAGTTGGAATCCGCTCTGCTACGTGAGAGGATTTGCCTTCCTGCTTTCTTTTATGTTGTTTTTTTTGATTTTTCATGTGCATGTACTCTCCAGTTCTCTCTCCCCCTCTGTGGATCAGTTCTAGCTAGGTAGGCAATGCAAAACCTGTAAGCAGGTATGTTTTCTGGAAGCTCTTGAGCTCTCTGTATTACTGGGCCTCTGGAGTCCACACAAGTGACCAGTGAATTTGGAATCCATTGATCTCAAGCTTTTGCACTAAGGATCTGGAATACCTGAGCAGCCTAGGAAACTGGATCCCTGCTTGAAGCATGGACCTTTGGGTCGAGATGCTTGCAGCTCCCTTACCCCCAAAGCTTACTTCTTCTCTGCCTCTCACTGTCTGCTTTGCACAGAGAACCTAACTCCTCCCCTCAGCTAAAAGATGAGTCACAGCCTAAACTAGGCCTCTCAGTACCCATCTTCTTAGTCAGAGATTAGACAGTGTGTGCATGCATTGAGTTCCTGGCATAGGGAGCTCCTATTCCCCTCAGACATGGCATTACAATTGATGTAGGGATAATACCCCTGTGGCAGACAAACCGTAGGAGTGCCACAATTGTTTTCAGCATTCAAGCACCAGTATGGCTTTACTTCTGAGAAAAAAATCCTTGTGGCTTTCTTTAACCTCTTATTACCAGAGTCAATTTTGACCATAACCCTTTCCTTCCCAGGCAATTTTCTAGTTTTTGTTATTCCCTCCCATTCTTCCAAGAGCCATAACTTTTTTTATTTTTCCATCAATATACACATATGAGGGCTTGTTTTTTGCTGGACAAGTTGTACTTTTGAATCATATTTACTTTACTATACAGTGTATTTTTCATTTATTTTACGTGGCTCTTTAGGACGCTTCCGAACTGCACTGATAGCTTGTGCTATGCAGAGAGATGCAACAAAATCCCTCTGCACTGCACAAATGATTGCATTCTGCTAGTGACATCTCTCAGGCATTGCTGGCAGGAAGTGATTCATGATGGCATCCAGGGTCATCAGCTGATCCCACACTGTCATGGCAATGCATCAAGGCCCCCCTTTTGTGCTTTAAGCCACACTGTACTGACAGTGCGATCTAAAGAGTTAATAACAGTGTCGTTGATCCGACTGGTGCTCTTAGCCACACATCCGTCACAGGTCATGTGACATGTGCGTATGAACTTGCATCAAAGGGAGGGAGGCAGCCAAGGGCATACATATACTCCCTTGCAGTTGAAAGGGTTAATGGCCAATTCCATTTTTTTTTAAATCTGACCAGTGTTGCTTTATGTGATGAAAACTCAAGGATGATTCAATGGATCCCAACGATTCTGAGATTCTCTTTGCATGACACATTGTACTTTATGTTAGTGGTAAATTTAGGTTGATATTGTTTGTATTTATTTGTGAAAATATCAGAATTTTGGCAAAATTTAGCAATTTTCTAACCTTCACATTTTTATATCTGTAAACCAGTTAGTCATGCTGTAAAAAATCAATAAATAACATTTCCCATATCTTCTGTTACATCCGAATCATTTTTCAAGCATCATTCAATTTTGTTAGGATGTTAAGAAGGCTAAAAGTTTAGCAGCAATTTCTCATTTTTTTGATAATCACAGATGTCTGTCCAGCCACTAAATCATCCCAGACAAATGTCTGTCCAGCCACTAAATCATCCCAGACAGATGTCTGTCCAGCCACTAAATCATCCCAGACAGATGTCTGTCCAGCCACTAAATCATCCCAGACAGATGTCTGTCCAGCCACTAAATCATCCCAGACAGATGTCTGTCCAGCCACTAAATCATCCCAGACAGATGTCTGTCCAGCCACTAAATCATCCCAGACAGATGTCTGTCCAGCCTCTGTGTGAAGAAATCCATTGAAGGAGATCTCACCACCTCTCGTGGTCGCCTGTTCCACTCGTTGATCACCCTCACTGTCAAAAAGTTTTTTTCTAATATCTAATCTGTGTTTCTTACAAAAGTAAAAAATTTGGGGCTAAAGTAACATCTTTGTGAAATAAATGAAAGTTTTCAATATGACGATCTAATGTTATCAAATTCTGTGTAGTATCTGTGGATTAAAAATGATCATTATATCCCTGGATAAAATCCTTGAGTTGCCTAGTTTCCAAAATGTGGTCACTTTTGGTGTCTTTCTGCTGTTTAGGTACTTTAGGTGCCCTGCAAATGGGACATGGTGCCCGCAATCTATTTCAGGCTAGCTTCACACCACGGTTTTTGGCTTCAGGTTCTGTCCAGTTTGAATCGGACAGAATCTAGTCTGGTTTGGCCTCCCATGTATCCCTATGGTGCTGGATCGGTCATATTTGGCCATCCGGTTTTGTGTATTCTGTGCCGCATTCGTTTTTTTCACCGTGCCTGCAGCATTTTTTGGCTCCAGTGAAAATATCATACAAAACTCGACAGAAACGGATCCGGGGCGATCCGGCGCCTATAACATGGGTGTCTATGGGCGCTGGATCAGTGAAAAAATCGGATCGTTTCCCGGATCCGATTTTTGGCACAGAGCTTGCTCAGAAATAATGCCCCCCAAACATCAGCACCATGGACAGCATTACTTCTAGCACAGGCTTTGAATTCAGCACCTAGGACAGAGGCAGAGCAGACACAGGCAGACTTCAGCACCATGAACAGTGGCAGAATCCTGCAAAAAAAGAATCCAGAACCATATCTGCTCACACTTTTCTACACATCCTGTGGATTAAAAATGCTCATTATATTCCTGGATAAAATCCTTGAGTTGTCTAGTTTCCAAAATGTGGTCTATTTTGGTGTGTTTCTGCTGTTTAGGTACTTTAGGTGCCCTGCAAATGGGACATGGTGCTCGCAGATTTAAATTGCCTCTGAGGTAATTGATATCTTCCTAGGATGTTTTAGTGGCTGGACAGACATCTGTCTGGGATGAGGTATTTATGTGGCTGGACAGACATCTGTCTGGGATGATTTAGGCTGGACAGACATCTGTCTGGGATGATTTAGTGGCTGGACAGACATCTCTCTGGGATGATTTAGTGCTGGACAGACATCTCTCTGGGATGATTTAGTGGCTGGACAGACATCTGTCTGGGATGATTTAGTGGCTGGACAGACATCTGTCTGGGATGATTTAGTGGCTGGACAGACATCTGTCTGGGATGTTTTAGTGGCTGGACAGACATCTGTCTGGGATGATTTAGTGTCTGGCAGACATCTGTCTGGGATGTTTTAGTGGCTGGACAGACATCTGTCTGGGATGATCTAGTGAATCCTGCCTTGAGCAGGAGTTGGACAAGATGATCAAGAGGTCCCTTTCAAGTCCAGCATTCTATGATTCTATGAGATTATATTTCACATTTAATATTCCTTTTCTATAGTATTAGCAGTTTTCTTTTTCATTCAGTTACATAATAACCTTTGTTTTGCAATTTTTTATCCAATACATGGCTTAATATCTCTATCTTTTCCTATAGCTGTCGCTGGAGTGTTTTGTTTGGTCCAAGCAGAGGATTCGCTGGTTGCTTCAACATGGCTGAGCTCTTTTGTCCAATTCGTGCTGCCAACCAATCATTTAAATAAAAGTAATGGCCACCCACCTTTTAAATAATATTTTTATTATTTATTTTATTCTTAAATTTAATGTAATTTTAAGTATTTCCTTTTACAAAATAATTTACTAATACAAGTTGAAATTATTTAAGTACTAAAAAATAAAACAAAATAGCAGCAGGTTCACAGCAGTAAAGTATAAGAGAAGGTTCCATGAGGTTCCTCTACAATAGGTGGCAGCATTTGCCTATATCACGCAGGATCCGTAAAAGATAAGTACATTCACTTCGATTAAAAGTTGGCCTAAAGCTGTATGTTCTAACTACACCATATGGCTGAGTCCTTAACCTACAGAAGAATAATAGCACTGGAAAATGTTTGTCATTTTAACATTAAAAATAAGTAAGACAGAATATTATATATACTATTGCAAAATATTATACAATTAAAGGGAAACAGATGTTAGTGCAGAACAATATTTGCTGCGAGTCTCGTAGATTTAAGGTAAACAAAAACATTTGCATGTGGAAATAATCTTCCCTGTTTTGCATTTTTTCTTTTTTTCTTCTTTTTGAAATCAGATAGAAATAAACATAAAAGAAGACAAGAAATGATGGAAAAGGAATTTAAAGTTAACGTATAGGAGTCAAGTGCCCTTTAAATGGTGACAGAGTTTACAAAATTGCCCATAAAGCAATACCCGATGGGCATCCAGTAGAGTTTGGTGGATGAAAGCCTCAAATCACTTGGCTACAATGCAGCTAAGCAATATCGCCAAAAAATCTGTTGTCAGGTGGTTTGAAATGTCATCAGATTTTGGTGCAAACCAAAGTTGTGCAAAGATGTTGCTACTTTAGGTATTTTCATGCCAGTTTCTCCGAGCCATGGCAATGGGCAAAGATAGGTGGGACTGGGTTGTGACCAAAGCACTGCAGGGACATGATACCTTGGCTCGTGTAATTCATAATGAGTTGTGGAGCTCCTTATTCCACATGTGACTGCGTATGGCTGCGTTTGGCTGCATTTGCGTTTGGATGCGCATAATTATGCGCCCTCCGACCGCACTCCAAACGCAGCATGCAGCATTTTTTTGTGCGTTCGCAACGCTTGTTTTATCCGCAAGCGCACACAAAATGCATGGATCTAAATGGATTCGTAGTATCCTCCGCATGACAGCGCAGGAGAACGCTGCGGATCACATTGAAATATCTCCCGGTGGCCACCGGTATTCAGTGGCGGCCACCGGGAGATCATGCAGAGCCACAGCTGATCTCCCGCCGGTGTCAACGGGGAGATACAGCTGATCTGACAGCTGTTTAAATCTCCCGGGCTGACACCGAGTAGGTGATGTCGGCGCTGGAGATTTGAAGCAGCGATCAGCTGTTTCTTATCTCCTGCACTGATATCACCCTCTTCGGTGTCAGCGCGGGAGATTTAAACAGCTGTCAGATCAGCTGTATCTCCCCGCTGACACCGGCTGGAGATCAGCTGTGTCGGGAGGAGGAGATCTCTGCCACTGATCTCCTCCTTCTCCCGGCTGACCCCAGAGACAGCTGATTGGCTGCCGGGGCACCATACTAATGTGAACGCATGCGGAGATTCTCCGCTGCGTTCACATTATTATGGGCTCCATTTGCCTTCGTTTGCGTCTGCATGCCCTCCACATGCAGACACAAATGCAAGTGTGAAGGCAGCCTAAGATTTCTGGTTTGGCATGCAAAGGTGAACTCCACTCGTCAGACGCTCCTGATGAAGATCAGCTGTGTCGGGAGGAGGAGATCTCTGCCACTGATCTCCTCCTTCTCCCGGCTGACCCCAGAGACAGCTGATTGGCTGCCGGGGCACCATACTAATGTGAACGCATGCGGAGATTCTCCGCTGCGTTCACATTATTATGGGCTCCGTTTGCCTTCGTTTGCGTCTGCATGCCCTCCGCATGCAGACACAAATGCAAGTGTGAAGGCAACCTAAGATTTCTGGTTTGGCATACAAAGGTGAACTCCACTCGTCAGACGCTCTTGATGAAGAAGGGTGCACCACTTCACGAATCAAAAGAAGCTGATTTCACCACATCCCCCATCATGATTGGTGAGAACGTTGACTGCCTTGATTAATTGGGGTCTTACTATCGCCATGTAGGTTTCCTGGATATCTCATTCCCGGTTCATGCTATGAGCAGTGAAAACTCACAATTGGTATCCATCATTGACTTTGGGTAGGGTCACATTGGCGTTTTTTGTTTAAAATCCTGATCCGGTTTTGAGCTTTAAAAAAGCTCAAAACCGGACCAGGAAAGGCTCCTGATAGAAGCCTATGCAAAACACCGGATGGCTTCACAAGTCATCCGGTGGCCGGATCCGGCACTGCTGCCTGCGTTTAAAATCATGCAGGCAGCAGTTTTCGCAGCGTTTACCGGGACCGCACTGCGGTCACCGGATGGCTCAGGATGTGTAATCCTGAGCCATCCGGTAACTGCAGAGTGTGCGGATCCCGGCTCAGCAAACCTAGTAAAGATTAAATAGCTGCCCTAAATGACTGTTAGAGGTCTGTAGGGGGGCTTAGACCCCCCTACAGACCGGCCGGCCACTTCCATAGTGTTCTTCAACAATGTCTCACTGTGCACGGGCGAGGAGCCCGTGCATGTCATCCAAAGTGCCCCCCCCCCCCCCGTATCACTATAGAGGGGTGCATACACCCCTCTATTACAATTATGCTTTAATTATGTCATATACAGCAATAAGTGTCCCAATCGTAATGTCAGAATATATTTACATGTGTTCTGAGGCATAGCGAAGGGAATTCCATGGGCGGGGCTGTGTGCAGTAGCCTCCGCCCGCTCCTTCTTGATGGCCGCCCCCTCTGGCCGTAATCCAGTCTTGTGAGGGCGGGAACGTCGTTAAAGGGGCGTGGCTAACCACGGCACTTAGTTAGCCACGCCCCTTTAACGACGTTCCCGCCCTCACAAGACTGGATTACGGCCAGAGGGGGCGGCCATCAAGAAGGAGCGGGCGGAGGCTACTGCACACAGCCCCGCCCATGGAATTCCCTTCGCTATGCCTCAGAACACATGTAAATATATTCTGACATTACGATTGGGACACTTATTGCTGTATATGACATAATTAAAGCATAATTGTAATAGAGGGGTGTATGCACCCCTCTATAGTGATATGGGGGGGGGGGGGGCACTTTGGATGACATGCACGGGCTCCTCGCCCGTGCACAGTGAGACATTGTTGAAGAACACTATGGAAGTGGCCGGCCGGTCTGTAGGGGGGTCTAAGCCCCCCTACAGACCTCTAACAGTCATTTAGGGCAGCTATTTAATCTTTACTAGGTTTGCTGAGCCGGGATCCGCACACTCTGCAGTTACCGGATGGCTCAGGATTACACATCCTGAGCCATCCGGTGACCGCAGTGCGGTATTCACCACACATTTTTGAAAAAAAATGTGTGTGCCCGGCATTGCGTTCACCGCATCCGGATCCGGATGCGGTGAATGCAATTTATGTTTTCAATGTGACCCTACCCTTTTATGGTGAGATCTACACAGGCAGTTCATTCCCATCAAACTCTAACAGAGCTGAGATTCAGTTTAGGAAATAATATAAATATACTGTAAAGAGGCATAGTTTTTAGTTTGTGGCCACCAGAGTAACAGAGGATCCTTCAGTAGATCAGGGCTTCAACACAATCTTGGTGCCATAACACAATAAGTCCACCACTACCCATCAGAAGACAACCCAAGCGGAAAGGGATTTTGATCACTTACAATTACTTGTTAGGATCACATTCACAAATGATCTATAAATGATACATCAATAAAATTACTGTGCAATGAAAAGTGAACTTATGCAGGTTCTGTATAGATGGATACTGTCGTACACCAATAATTTCCACAATGAGCCATGGGCATGATTAGAGTAGCTTACTTTAATGCCTACACATTACCAATACTCAGTGGCATAATTTGAAGCTCATCGGCCCTGATGCAAAATCTCCAATGAAGCCCCCAATTATTGCAAATCTATAATAGGATTAGTCTTTTCTATAGGCCAAAGGGACATTTGGGGCCCCCTAGGCTCCAGATCCTGGGTGTGATTGCAACCCCTGCACCTATTGTAGTTATTCTCCTGCCAATGCTAAACGTAAGGATGAGAATTGGACTACCTGGTAACATGACCATATCAATTCATTGTAGTCTATATATGCCACAATAAAGCCAGATGTTACCCCATTACTACCTCGTTACTATATGAAAATGTCATCAAATTGCACATACTGAAGAATATTTATGACTTTAAGATTAATGGTTTATCCTTAGAATAGGACATTATCAATACTAGATTGGCAACGTCTAACTCCCGGTGTATACCTATGACTAAGAACAGTTATTGCTCAAACTGCGTAGGTCAAGTGTTTCAGATCTTACTATGGATTTTAATATGCCAAAAAAAATTAGTTTTGTAGAAGAAAATTCTTTGTTTTTGTTCGGAAGCTGGATACACCCTTTCTTTCCTCTCTTGCCATTTACTGGTCGGGAGCCGGTTGAAGGAACATTGTTTGCACCGCACTTTGTTGATGACTGTATGTTCTTTTGCTTTCTCTTTATTTTTTACTAGGTACATCTCTGTAAATTTAATCATGTGTGTGCCCAATAATTCAGCTCAGTCTTATGGTGGGTTTACACGCTCAGATATCTGAAACGATATTGTTTAAACGTCACGCTTTTGACATCGTTCGAACGATATCGTTTTTGCATCGTTGCATGTAAACGTAGGATATCTGAAGGAAAAATCGTTGGATCGGACATCTCAGAAGTGCGCTCAGGACCTCTCTTTTATCGTTCGTCGTCCAATTAACGCTTCAGCAAAGTGCAGCATCGTTCAGTGTGACACCAAGATGAACGATATCGTTCTGAATTCTCCTATTCCTGCCACTTTATCCAATCGTTCACAAAGTTGTAATGAACGACGCTGGCGCGTTGCCAAATTACACATCGTTAACGATATTCTTGCGTTTGACATCGCACTATGTCGAAACGATTGCAGTCACGTGACATTCGAAACGATATCGTTTCAGATATCTGACCGTGTAACCCACCATTACTCCCTTATAAAGTAATCATAATTTTCATTTTTTTTCATAATTAATGCTACACCTGAAAATAAGAAATTTTGTAATATTTCTTATTTGAGAAATCTGATTATTCCGGGTAAACTCTGTATTCCGTGAAGACAGATTTTCCCATTACAGAAATAGGAGATGGCAGTTGGTGTTTCTAAAATTCTATGGAGAGGGAGGAGCTAGAGGTGGAGACTGACATTCTGCCGAACGTTCTCCTAAAAAGACAGTAAGACTATGTTCACACTGGATGTATATGATCCAATTTTGGTGCTGTGTTTTTTTATAAATTGCACCAAAAATGGGTAAGTCACTGCGTCTGCTGTAAAGTGAATGGCAGACACATCCAGAAAATAATGAGCGTCAACTAGTGGTCCATTTTTCTGCTGCGCTTTCTGCACATTTAACAGTCAATTTCCTACTCTTCCTGGTGAGCTCCGTCTTCCTCCCAGGCATCACAGATAGTTGGGTATGGTACCTCCACAACCTACCCATGTGACTCTCAGTCACATGGTGCTAGGTCCTGCAAGTACTCGTACTACCCGCAAGAAAGACATCACCGGGGCTCACCATTGGATTGCCGGGGAGGGTAAGAAAGTGTGTGTGTCTGTCTGTGTGTCTTGTGTGTCTATCAGTGTCCCCTTGAACATGGAGCAAAAAAGCAGCACAAATGGATCATGTGTTTGTGATGCATTTTCGGAAAATAATAAGGTTCCGCTTTTGATGCATATGTAAATTGTCACTTCAGTGAGGAAGCAGACAAACTCTGATGCCACCTAATAAAGGTAGCAATCCTAAAAGTCATAATGATGCTTTCACAAGCTTTTAATATGACTTAGGATTTGTGCCAGATCAGAGCCGAAACTGCAGAGGTTGTGTTTTAGGGTGATTGCCCCTCATCAGTGCAGTGTGTGGGAATTCTGATCTGGCTGTATGAGAGGCTTAGACGAGGGCTGGGGGAACAGCTATTTTCCTTGTGGAGAGCATTCTGCTAGCTGGCAGTGAGGAGACTTAAAGAGGACCTGTCACCAAACCAGCATGGTGATCTAATTACAGCACTGAATGCAGCATGTCTGCTGCATTCAGGCAAGGGGTCTACCAGCCCTTGAGCCCCCCTCTACCCCGAGATAATACACTCTGAAAATTACATTGTGGAGCCAAATAGGAGGTGGCTTGTCGCTGGATCCAAAGGGCAGTTTCACACCCCCTGTATGTTTAAGTCGCCCACCGCTGCCTCAATGATGCCAATCATTGTCTCCCTCGCCTGCTGCATAGTACGCAGAGCTTATTGCAGTGCTGGCTGCTTTGCCCCGCCTCCTCGGTGATGTCACCACCTTTCCCCGCCCCTTGCTAACATGGAAACAGGGTGGGGAAAGGCGGTGATGTCACACATCAAAACACAAAGAAGCACAAAAATTGAACTTTTGGGTTTCTTTGTGTTTTTTGCTTCATGTACCTGATGAAGGCTGCATTGTGGAATCTCAATGTGTATCCCCCTTTGAGAGTAAGGCCCCTTTCACATCAGCGTTTTTTTAAATCGCGGCAGATGCGGTGAAAAAACCACATCTGCCGCGATTACCGCATAACCGCGACACTTGCGGCACAGTTGCGGCAAGCCCCATAGAATATCTATGCGGGCTTGCGGCAGGTGCGGCAAGTGCGGTATCGGCACTTGCGGCAGGTGTGGCCGCAAAAAAAACGCGGTGACCACGGGTTTTTTCGCGGCCGCACCTGCCGCAAGTGCCGAAACCGCACTTGCCGCACCTGCTGCACACTTACCGCAAGCCCCATAGACATTGCATGGGGCTTGCCGCAACTGTGCCGCAAGTGTCGCAGTTATGCGGTAATCGCGGCAGATGCGTTTTTTTCACCGCATCTGCCCGATTTTAAAAAAACGCTGATGTGAAAGGGGCCTAAGTGAGCATAACATCATAATTGGATATATACATCTGCTATAAAAACGTATTACACCTAGAGGAAGTGCTGCACTTGTCTTTTCTTCCCTCTTCCTATCATAGGGTTCTGCCATAGTAAGAGAACCATAAGTTACAGATACTAAAGTCCTGAAAAACCCAATTTTAGGATTATTCCGGTTTTGATAAGTTCCATATTGGGAGGTGAGTAATGCCTGTGATGTCATGTGTACAGATATCGGTCAAGACATGTGCACAGTTAGCACGTCTTCTAACCAAGCAGCTGATGCTAAACCTTCTGTATCTTGTTCTACTTATCTTAAGGGAAAATTGTATAGCCAGGAAAAAAAACCTAGGTAATTAATTCCTTTTTACATCAACATTCTTGCGTTTATATGATATTCTCTATAGCTACAGTTGTGGCCAAAAGTATTGACACCCCTGCAATTCTGTCAGATAATACTCAGTTTCTTCCTGAAAATGATTGCAATCACAAATTCTTTGGTATTATTATCTTCATTTAATTTCACATTGAAGAAAGAGGCACTCACCCAGTGATAGTTGTTCCTCAATGGATGACTTTAATCGGCATTAGGGTAGAGGGTGCTGGGGAGGGGGTGTCAGAGGTGCAGACGACGGCACCGTTTCGGATCAACTGATCCTTCGGCTGGTCTTGGCTCTAGGAGCACCCAGCACCCTGTACCCTAATGCCGATTAAAGTCATCCATTGAGGAACAACTATCACCGGGTGAGAGCCTCTTTCTTCAATGTGATTTTACCACTCAGGCTGTTATAAGATTGTGCACCCCTGGTTCTGCTGCAGTTGACACTGCTGATATCGCTACTTTGGATCTTAAGTGATCGGTGCTCCGCTATTCTGCCTCCCAAATATCTTGATTTAATTTGTCTTCAATGGAAAAACACAAAAGAGAATGAAGCAAAAAGCAAAACATTGATCATTTCACACAAAACTCCAAAAATGGGCCAGACAAAAGTATTGGCACCCTCAGCCTAATACTTGGTTGCACAACCTTTAGCCAAAATAACTGCGATCAACCGCTTCCGGTAACCCTCAATGAGTTTCTTACAATGCTCTGCTAGAATTTTAGACCATTCTTCTTTGGCAAACTGCTCCAGGTCCCTGATATTTGAAGGGTGCCTTCTCCAAACTGCCATTTTTAGATCTCTCCACAGGTGTTCTATGGGATTCAGTTCTGGACTCATTGCTGGCCACCTTAGAAGTCTCCAGTGCTTTCTCTCAAACCATTTGCTAGTGCTTTTTGAAGTGTGTTTTGGGTCTTTGTCCTGCTGGAAGACCCATAACCTCTGAGGGAGACCCAGCTTTCTCACACTGGGCCCTACATAATGCGGCAAAATTTGTTGGTAGTCTTCAGACTTCATAATGCCATGCACACGGTCAAGCAGTCCAGTGCCAGAGGCAGCAAAGCAACCCCAAAACATCAGGGAACCTCTGCCATGTTAGGGACCGTGATGTTTTCTTTGAATGCCTCTTTTTTTTTCTCCTGTAAACTCTTTGTTGATGCCTTTGCCCAAAAAGCCCTACTTTTGTCTCATCTGACTAAAACGTTTTTGGCTTTCTCAGGTAAGTTTTAGCAAACTCCAGCCTGGCTTTTTTATGTCTCAGGGTAAGAAGTGGGGTCTTCCTGGGTATCCTACCATACAGTCCCTTTTCATTCAGACGCCAACGGATAGTACGGGTTGACACTGTTGTACCCTCGGACTGCAGGGCAGCTTGAACTTGTTTGGATGTTAGTCGAGGTTCTTTATCCATCTTCCGCATAATCTTGCGTTGAAATCTCTCGTCAATTTTTCTTTTCCGTCCACATCTAGGGAGGTTAGCCACAGTGCCATGAGCTTTAAACTTCTTGATGACACTGCGCACGGTAGACACAGGAACATTCAGGTCTTTGGAGATGGACTTGTAGCCTTGAGATTGCTCATGCTTCCTCACAATTTGGTTTCTCAAAGTCCTCAGACAGTTCTTTGGTCTTCTTTCTTTTCTCCATGCTCAGTGTGGTACACACAAGGACACAGGACAGAGGTTGAGTCAAATTTAATCCATGTCAACTGGCTGCAAGTGTGATTTAGTTATTGCCAACACCTATTAGCTTCCACAGGTAAGTTACAGGTGCTGTTAATGACACAATTTAGAGAAGCATCACATGATTTTTCTAACAGTGCCAATACTTTTGTCCACCCCCTTTTTTATGTTTGGTGAGGAATTATATCCAATTTGGCTTTAGGACAATTCTTTTTGTGTTTTTTCATTAAAGACAAATTAAATGAAGATAATAATACCAAAGAAATTGTGATTGCAATCATTTTCAGGAAGAAACTGAGTATTATCTGACAGAATTGCAGAGGTGTCAATACTTTTGGCCACAACTGTAGATGGTCAAAATAAATTGGACATAAAAATCTCAGCCATTAGGCCAACTGAGTGCATTCTCCAGAATTTAAGCCATTGTGTCAATTCACTTACATTACTCAAAACATTAATATGTAGACTCTCATAGTGGCATCCGGGCCCTGCAGCCTAAGGGGCCCCAAAAGTCCCTTTGGCCCATTTGAAGTAACCAATACTATTAAAGACTTGCAATGATTGAGGGCTCCATTTGAGCTTTTGCATGGGGCCCATGAGCTTCAAGTTATGTGACTCAGTGGAACGTCAGATAAGATGTGACAGATCCTACTGACATTGATACACAACAAAGAGGATGCTGGACCTTCTGAGTGATTTATTTTGATTTTAAAGTAGTAGAAAAGGTAATTGAGAGATAAATGTTGTGGTATGTGATTTACGCTCTGCCATCCCCACTCCTGTACTGACCTCCACCATTATAAAATGCCACCGGACTATTGCTGCCTACAGTACTGATAGCTGAGGGGGTGGTGAATCCTTCGATGTAGTATTACTATGTACTCCATATTAGTCCATCATGTAATTCCGGGTCTGGTAAGACCAGTAAAAAACTTCTCTAAAGAGGGAGTGATAATTATTTTACTAAAAGCAGAAATGTCAGTCATGGCATACAGTGGCCACAATGACATGTCAGCCAGAAGACCAATAGCAGGATGTGTTTAGCAGCCAATAAAAGTGCACAGACCCTATTTAAAGAGAACCTATCGTTATGATTTTGTACAGTAAAGTAAATACTTGTCTGTAATGGTGCTGTAGTGCAGATTACAATGATATTTTTGGTGAAGAAATCTGCTTTGTGGTTCTTCTGTAATCAGCATTTAAAGTTTTCTACTAATTAGGTCCATCCTCCATCCATCTCAATATTAGTTCCGCTCTTGCTCTACAGATATTTTAACACCACTTCACCCTGTTTCTTCTATCTTTGAAAGAGGAAAAATGTTGTTATCCATTAGGGTACCTTTACACGCCGCTACTGGCGGGTGGATACAACCAGCTACTTGCGAGAAATGTATCTTGCATCGGCAATTCACCCCGTGGTAGCGGCGTGTGAAGACGGTTGTAGCCACCCGGCAGTAGCTGCACTTGTTTCCGAGCACTGCCCTGAAACAGGTGGCTACACAGCCGATTGTAGCGACCTGTATCGACGTGTAAAGAAGGAACGGAAGGGTTGTTTCTACACCATGCTATGTACCTGGTATGTAGCTGGGGCGTGACACAGGCTCCGGGTTACCGCGCACCATCAGCGATCATTGGAGGAAGCTCCTGCATTACGATTGGTAGTCGCTGCATAGGGAGGCATATTTAAGGAGCTGACCAGTCACACTACACGATTGCTCGAGCGTCATGTATTAATCAGCCTCCTGCGATGCCTGGCCAATCATGATGTTATTACTGTGTCCATCAACGTACGGACGTCTCGTAATCCACAATTGTGGCACGCCTATGTGTTGTCCCTGCTGCACCAGGTCCGCCCATATTAGCTGGTTGTAGCGGTGTGTAAATGAGGTAAGGTGAGCTACAGAAGGTAACTTGAGACACCCGGCGTTGTATCTAGAGATAGATGTAACCTACTGTAGCGCACCTTGTTGCGGCGTGTAAAGGTGGTGCGATTACCGTTTGCAACCGTTTGTGCGTGCTCGTGCACGTGAAGTAGCTGGTTGTATCCACCCGCCAGTAGCGGCGTGTAAAGGTACCCTTAGAGTAAAGTTATGTAATGCAATGGATCACAGGCTAAGAAACAAAGTCAAAGTAGCCAAGGCCAAGACAGCTTCACGTTGGTCCCTTGACGATGGGGCCAGTTTACATTTTCATTTTTTCCTCCCCTTCTTCCCAGAAGTTTTTTTTTTATTACTTTTCTCCCCATATAGATATGAGGTTTTTTTTTTTTTGTGAGATTAGATGTACTTTTGTATAACACTATTCATTTCACCACATGGTATACTAGAAAATGTATAGAATTTGGCACACAAATAAAGAGAAAAACAGTCTTGGAGAAAAGTCCACTTTTTTATTTATATTGTCCAACAAGAAAAATCATAGTTCATACAAAACCAACGTTTAGGCCGAACATGGGCCTTTATCAAGGTTTTCTTTAGAATTGGTATAGGGAGTGCAGGTCGTGAGGGAGTAGGTCGTGGATAACCAGAGGTATTTATAGTGGTATGAATTATATATCGGAGAGATAATCTTTTGACTGTGCAGGATTATGGGAGATCAGATGATATAAGTACGTTGTAAGCCGTTAAAGGGATAATACAATCAGGAATAGCCCATAGGTAGAAGGTATTTATAGTAGAGATATATAGATATATTGGTTGCTGAGCTACTAGGGAATGTTGTTCAGGATACAAGTGTCAGACCATTTATTGTAGCTCTCCTGGGAACATATGAGCAAAAGTCCTGTAAGAATTGGTGATCATGGAGCAGCGGAGACTTGACCCCCCACAGCGCCACCAATGGAGTCATGTGATGGATTATTTTTTGCGGGGCTAGATATTGGTTTTGTTCATACCCTTTTGGCATAGATATGACATTTTGATTGCTTGTTACAGCATTTTTTGTGGTATTGCAGTAATTAAAAAAAAAGGAATTTTGGAGTTCTTAAATGTTTTTTGTTCACATAGCTTTTTGATCATGTTAATATCTATTATATAAAACCCGAAGGCCACTTCCTGAAAAGGCGAAGGCCACTTCCGTGACGGACTTCGCCCAGGGGCTGGTGATGTCATCCAGTGCAGGCCCCCTGCTACAAGGCAGCAGCACAGGAACGTTCCGACCTCGGAAGTTCCGTGTGCCCTACAGCCTCTCCCCTCCACCCTCTGCCATTGCTGTCTGCCCAGAGACCGCCCCTCATGTATCATGTCCTCAGCCCCTGCTCCACACATCAGTACACTGTCAGGAGGAGGCGCTCGGCAGTGCAGGGGTTACAGCCGAGCCTCCAGTGTGTGCGGGCAGCTCCTCCTCGCTCTCCGCACACACATTCCCGGGTGCCCGGGCAGTGAGGAGGTGGCAGCGGCAGCACATGGCAGCCGGGGGGTAGCTGCACTGACAGGAGGCGGCTGACACTGGAGGCTGACACCCGGGATCATGCTCCACGCCCGCCTTCTCCACAGCTCCGCACTGCTGACACCGGGGGACACCGCGCTCAGCACCGGGGACATGAGGGGCAGCAGCACCGGGAGGGGACGCAGAGGTGAGAGCCGGGCTGCAAGGGATTAACAGGTCCTCTGCGTCCTCTGCCCCCTCTGTGTCCTCTGCCCCCTCTGTGTCCTCTGCCCCCTCTGTGTCCTCTGCCCCCTCTGTGTCCTCTGCCCCCTCTGTGTCCTCTGCCCCCTCTGTGTCCTCTGCCCCCTCTGTGTCCTCTGCCCCCTGTCCTCTGCGTCCTCTGTGTCCTCTGCCCCCTGTCCTCTGCGTCCTCTGCCCCCTCTGTGTCCTCTGTCCCCTGTCCTCTGCCCCCTGTCCTCTGCGTCCTCTGCCCCCTCTGTGTCCTCTGCCCCATGTCCTCTGCGTCTTCTGCCCCCTCTGTGTCCTCTGCCCCCTGTCCTCTGCGTCCTCTGCCCCCTCTGTGTCCTCTGCCCCCTGTCCTCTGCCCCCTGTCCTCTGCGTCCTCTGCCCCCTCTGTGTCCTCTGCCCCCTGTCCTCTGCCCCTGTCCTCTGCGTCCTCTGCCCCCTCTGTGTCCTCTGCCCCCTCTGTGTCCTCTGCCCCCTCTGTGTCCTCTGCCCCCTCTGTGTCCTCTGCCCCCTCTGTGTCCTCTGCCCCTGTCCTCTGCCCCCCCTGTGTCCTCTGCCCCCTGTCCTCTGCACCTGTCCTCTGCCCCTGTCCTCTGCCCCCTGTCCTCTGCGTCCTCTGCCCCCTCTGTGTCCTCTGCCCCCTGTCCTCTGCCCCCTGTCCTCTGCGTCCTCTGCCCCCTCTGTGTCCTCTTCCCCCTGTCCTCTGCGTCTTCTGCGTCCTCTGCCCCCTGTCCTCTGTGTCCTCTGCCCTCTGTCCTCTGCCCCCTGTCCTCTGCGTCATCTGCCCCCTCTGTGTCCTCTGCCCCCTGTCCTCTGCCCCCTGTCCTCTGCCCCCTGTCCTCTGCCCCCTCTGTGTCCTCTGCCCCCTCTGTGTCATCTGCCCCCTCTGCCCCCTGTCCTCTGCCCCCTGTCCTTTGCGTCCTCTGCCCCCTCTGTGTCCTCTGCCCCCTGTCCTCTGCCCCCTCTGTGTCCTCTGCCTCCTCTGCCCCCTCTGTGTCCTCTGCCCCTGTCCTCTGCGTCCTCTGCCCCTGTCCTCTGCGTCCTCTGCCCCCTGTCCTCTGCGTCCTCTGCCCCCTGTCCTCTGCCCCCTGTCCTCTGCCCCCTCTGTGTCCTCTGCCCCCTCTGTGTCCTCTGTCCCCTCTGTGTCCTCTGCCCCCTTTGTGTCCTCTGCCCCCTCTGTGTCCTCTGCCCCCTCTGCGTCCTCTGCCCCCTGTCCTCTGCGTCCTCTGCCCCCTGTCCTCTGCGTCCTCTGCCCCCTGTCCTCTGCGTCCTCTGCCCCTGTCCTCTGCGTCCTCTGCCCCCTGTCCTCTGCGTCCTCTGCCCCCTGTCCTCTGCCCCCTGTCCTCTGCGTCCTCTGCGTCCTCTGCCCCCTGTCCTCTGCGTCCTCTGCCCCTGTCCTCTGCGTCCTCTGCCCCCTGTCCTCTGCGTCCTCTGCCCCCTGTCCTCTGCGTCCTCTGCCCCCTGTCCTCTGCGTCCTCTGCCCCCTGTCCTCTGCCCCCTGTCCTCTGCCCAGCCGCCTCTGCCCCCTGTCCTCTGCCCACGCCGCTGCGCTGACCACTCTGCCCACGCCGCTGCGCTGACCAATCTCACCGCACTCACTGCTAACCACTGAGCCACCGCACTCACTGCTAACCACTGAGCCACCGCACTCACTGCTAACCACTGAGCCACCGCACTCACTGCTAACCACTGAGCCACCGCACTCACTGCTAACCACTGAGCCACCGCACTCACTGCTAACCACTGAGCCACCGCACTCACTGCTAACCACTGAGCCACCGTATACTGTGCTACCCACAGAGCCGCCTGTATACACACAATTCATTTCACCGCACTCCCGTAACTATTAGTCAATAAACTATATATGGATTCTAGACTACCCGATTCTTTAGAATCGGGCCGCCATCTAGTTTTATATATTTTAATAGATCAGACTTTTCTGAACATGACAATATGTGTATTTTATAATTTTTTATCTTTATTTTTAATGGGGAAAAAGGAGGGTGAGTTAAACTTTTATGTTTTTCTAATTTTTTAAACTTTTTTCTTACTTTACCCTGTTCTTAACAGTCCCTTTAGGAAACTACAGTTGTGGCCAAAAGTATTGACACCCCTGCAATTCTGTCAGATAATACTCAGTTTCTTCCTGAAAATGAATGCAATCACAAATTCTTTGGTATTATTATCTTCATTTAATTTGTCTTCAATGTAAAAACACAAAAGAGAATGAAGCAAAAAGCAAAACATTGATCATTTCACACAAAATTGGCCAGACAAAAGTATTGGCACCCTCAGCCTAATACTTGGTTGCACAACCTTTAGCCAAAATAACTGTGATCAACCGCTTCCGGTAACCATCAATGAGTTTCTTACAATGCTCTGCTGGAATTTTAGACCATTCTTTGGCAAACTGCTCGAGGTCCCTGATATTTGGTTTCTCAAGTCCTCAGACAGTTCTTTGGTCTTCTTTCTTTTCTCCATGCTCAATGTGGTACACACAAGGACACAGGACAGAGGTTGAGTCAACTTTAATCCATGTCAACTGGCTGCAAGTGTGATTTAGTTATTGCCAACACCTGTTAGGTGCCACAGCTAAGTTACAGGTGCTGTTAATTACAAAAATTAGAGAAGCATCACATGATTTTTCTAACAGTGCCAATACTTTTGTCCACCCCTTTTTTATGTTTGGTGTGGAATTATATCCAATTTGGCTTTAGGACAATTCTTTTTGTGTTTTTTTTCATTGAAGACAAATTAAATGAAGGTAATAATACCAAAGAATTTGTGATTGCAATCATTTTCAGGAAGAAACTGAGTATTATCTGACAGAATTGCAGGGGTGTCAATACTTTTGGCCACAACTGTATAACCTGTGATTGTCTGATCGTTTGTGACACATACAGCAATGCCATAGCATTGCTGCATATATTTAAAATCACAGTCTTTCTGGAAGCCTGGCCACAGGCAGGTTTTAAAGGAGTACTGCAATGACAAGCATGGAAGTCTTCAGCAGACCCCCTGCTGTCATAACAGCCTATTGGTGACCCTCGATCATGTCACAAGTGCATTGATGAGCATTGAAAATTATGCTCTGCTCCCCATTAGAGATGAGCCACCACCCTGATGTTCGTATACGATTCGATTCGCCGAATCGACGGGGTGTTTTCTGACCGCATCTGCCGCATTTTCGAACCAAAATCGAACATGTTCTAGATTCGCCGAATTTGAACCAAATTGTTCGAATTCGGCGAATGACTCGAATAGCGCCAAAATCAACTCGAATTTGAGATTGGCGAACTATTCAAGTCGAACATCGCTTATCTCTACTCCCCATGCGATTGTTACAGGCAGATCCTGGCTGTAACATCCCTGGAGCCACTCCATACACTCTCATCTGACTTAAGGCACACATGTACGACAGTTGTTGCAAAGTGGTTAAATATACGGTACTCTCCGATTGGATGACTAGCCACACACATAGCACAATCACTGCCAAGATTTTTCCTGGAGCATGGCAAGGTTTATTGCATTGTATTTCTTATGTCAGTTGCCAAAACCTTATAAATATCTTTTGTTGACTGCAAGAACTCAGAGGTTCACAGGATGAAGGGCCATAATCTAGACAACTGAATAAAGAATGAATCCATAGATTTTTCTCTGAGAGTTCTCCCTTTATGTCCGAGACTATGGGTCACTCCAGTTACTATTATTATTATTATTATTATTAATATTATCTAGTATATCTGCTCTATTTGCCCATTGCTTTGAGGCTTCTGTGTGAAAGACAAACCTTCAAAAATGAGCTGAGGTTTGAAAAACCTTAAGGTATCGTCACACGGTACAACGTTGCAGAACGGAAGTGACCGCGTATCCGACATCGCTGACTTAGGTGTCAGATGGAGAGATGTTGCCAGCAACGCCGCCGTGATGTTGCAGCAGCTATCGCTCGCTGGGTTGTGCACAATGTTGTAAATAGGCAAAATTGCTGGCAACATCGCTATCGCCGTGTCACACGGAGCGATGTTTGTAGATCGCTGTAGCAACATCGCCAGGTTTACCAACATGTTGGTAAACATGTCAACTACGATCCAGCGATTTATCGCAGTTGCATTTTGCTGTTACACGGCACAACGCACGTGCGATGTCGCTGCAACATCGCTGAACCCGGGACTTTTCGGTGATGTTGCACACAACATCGCCCCGTGTGACGGTACCTTAACTGTGCGTGTACAATTTACCTTACTCTGAAAGCCAGGAATCTGTACTTTAAAGGCCAAAAAGATGTGGGGACATAAAGATCAGAAGACTGGTATCTGGTGTCTTTTGAGTGAAGCATCCTCACCACATTTCCCAAAGCAAATTAATTGCTCCAAAAATCTTATTTTCTACATTACTGGATACTTCACTTGTAACCGTCATTTAAATTTTGATTTCATAAATGAATAGTTCATTTGAGAATAGGCAACTTTATAATATATCTTACCAGTAAAGATGAGCAGACCCAAACTTTAAAGTTTGGTATTTGTACTGAACACAAGCTTTACAAAATAATCAGTCTTTGAGTTTGGAGTTACATATTCAAATCACTGAATCGAGCATCGCTGTGCTCGGGTACACTTGGTGTTTGGCCCAGTGAGAGCTGCTTGCAATGTTTGAATGGCTGCACTGGGAGTAAAATCAGTGTTATCGAATGTAGTGTGTACAAGTAAATGACAAAACCCTGCATTCACCTGGAAGTGTTTTGCTTAGAGCTTGCTGTATATAGGTGGAGAGACAAATTGCCCAGTCAGTGACTTCATATGTGGTTCAGGTCAAGTTCAACTCCAACAGATCTTTATCTAAAGTTCAGCTGAACCCACAAAACCCGAACTTCCACAGGTCCGAACTTCCACTGATCCGCTTGTGGAGCCCACTGGGACAGGGTACTCAGTACCGGACCGGGGTATCATGGGGGTTTATCACGGCGGTCTTGGTCCGGACCGTGTCCCAAGCCCACAAGTTAAAGGGGTTATTTACATGGATAGTTGTGACGCCACCCACGGGTTGTGGTCAATAGGGACCACTGCTGCTTGCTTCTGCCAGGAGGATGGATGGTGCTGCAGCTGGATGGATGAGTGGGTCGGGCTGCTCCTGACAGGGTATATAACAGTTTAACATGCAACGAATCACACACTGGAGACACTGGCAGGGTGTTACTTAAGTTCTTCAGTACAGTACACAAAGTTTCAAAAAGTTAACTCCACTCTTGCAATTAACCCTACTGCAGCCAGGTTTCTGTCTTAGATCCTTCTCCCTCTTGATTCCTTTCAGGCCCTTCTAACTGCTCTTCTTCTTCTTATGTGCTGTATGATAGGTTGCTCGGTTCCTTGCTGGTTTAGCCCTGTGTACGGGTATGTCTAAGCTCTGGAGCCCTATGTGCAACTGTATCTCCTGCACGTGTGGTAGGACATCAGACATGGAATCTGTATCTCCCCGCCAGTATGTTTGTGATCTGACTTGTAGCTGCGGTCAACTCAGAACTGGCTCTCTGGTCCTGGCCTAGCCTTCCAGTGCCCCTCTCTTTCAAGGACCCACCAGGCTCTTTCCAATCCGTGTGACTGCGGCGTACATACGGCATCCCTTCCTTCGGTCGTGCTCTGGCACCGCTGCCGTTTTCCTCCGGATCCAGATACACTGGTCCGGTGTCAGTTCTCCTCAGTCTTTACTGCTCGCCACCCTCTGGCCTACTAACTACTATTTCCTGGTTTTCCCCTTTTGTACCTGGTATGTCACCTTGCCTACGTCCCATCCACTGTGACTGGCCCTATTACCCCTTGCCCGCCTAGAGTCCCGGGCTCTGGGTTGGGTCATGTGTCTGTGGGTGTGTTTGAAGGTGTTTGTGTTAAACTGTTTCCACCTTCCTGGCTGCAGTTCTTACCTGTGGCCACCCTGGTCGCAGTGGCACCACGCTCCCCCGGAGTTAAACCAGCGTGTCCTCACGCCAACTGGCATGGTTCCCCCTGAAAACATTTTTATTTTACAAAAACATTAAGCAATTCTTTTCTTCCGGTTAAGGAGGCACAATTCTTAAACGTTGCATTAACCATAAATTAACTATATACATTGCAAAACACAGGGTTTACACTTTACTCCTGGCTATAAGTGCTGAGGCCTCCAGGCCCTCAGGTCACCAGCTTGTGGCCAAGGTGTTACTCTCCGTACCGGCATCTTATACCACACTTTCTTTAACCCTTTCGGACATGGGTTACACCATTGTACTTTACAGTTTCAAGAGTCCTGTGGTACAAATATACCGGCTCTCCAAGCACACCTGGTTAAGTGCTAAAACGTTCAGATTTAAGTCACTTTACTTTCTTAAAAGTATAAAAGTCCAAGAAAAACAGGTAAAAATGTTTCAAAAGCATTCAAAAACACCTTCTACAGTTTCAGTTCAAAGTTCTGGTTCAAAAGTGTAAATGTTTCACTGTGCTGATTGGTTATAAAACCATTAGAGAGCACACAAAGCACTCTAACTATGTACATGAAACGTTCATACCACTCATTGTCTATGATATCAATTGTCTTTGCAAACATAAAAGACAAATATGGGAAAAAGGCTATTCGCTCATTCAGGGATGGGATGTGGTCACTAAGGAACACATCACACTCACACTTACACCTTTGATGAATCCGTGTTTCTGTCCTGTAGTAAATCCGGGTTCTTCATTTTTTCCACAGTAAGACCTCCGGTACTCTTCTCGGGACTGACACCATTGGTTCCACCGAACACCCTAACAGATGAATGTAAGCAGATTGCATTCCCGTGGTTGTCGTCTTCCCAGTGTTGTCCGACAGAATCGTCTCCGGCATTCCTCTGGTCGTGCTTCCAAGCTGATTTCAGGTTTGGTAGTCAAATCCGGGTCTGTAGTCTTGGAGGGCTCTACATCCACTTGTGGTCTCAGGGACAATCTCCTCACTTGGATACCATATGGACCTCTCTCTCCAGGCACGATTATGTACAACACCCATTCTCCCACTTCTACTTCCCTGTCCGGGTGATCTCCTGGGAGATATTCTTCTACATCTCTCCGGTTTATAAAAATGTCTTTTTCCTCTCCGGGTTCTCAGGCGAAAGCATACCATCGCCCCTTTTTCACTTTCACTATCTTGCCTTCATGACGTGGGGATCGATTAACGTCCGAATGCCGCCGGGCAGCTGCCTTGGCACTAAGAGTAGGGGACACCAATTCTTCCTTCTGGACCTGCTTTGCAGCCTCCTCCCTCTTCCATCGCCGGATACATCTTTGCAAATATTCGTCTCGGGTCAATCTTCTACGGTTCCTATTCCAGAATCGGGCTCCCCAGGGAAGCCCATCATATCTTCCTACTGTTCACCACGCTCCCACCAGCAACAGAGTTGCTGTCATCTTACCTCCATGGATGCAGGAGCCAGGATCAGTGGCTCTGGTAGTGGTAAGCATCCCTTTTCTAGGGCTCCTAGAGGGTCGAAAACTGCAGCTTCCCTCCAGGGCATGGGTTCAGGCACTGAGACATCTACTAACTCCTCTCTGCTCCGGATTGTATAGGAGGTATGAGCCCAGTTGGGCTGCACGGTCAGAAGCTGCTGGGACTGGTCAGTCTATTTGGATCTGGATTCTCAACTCAGCGTGAACCCGTGTTGGTTGGTGGGGCAACAACCTTAATACACCCCGCCAGGTGTCTCGGACCTCCGGGATCCTTCTGCTGCCTTCTGCCATGGTTCCTGGTCACCGGGTATCTCTCCCTCTCCGGTTCCTCCACTACTGATTTTTGTGGGCCCGTCGGGATCAACTCGGGTCTTCCTATAGTACCACTCAGCCTGGAGTCCTGCTCTTCTGTCCGGATGTCTCGAAATCGCTGCCCGCCCCACCTTCTTTGGGTGTTCTCTCCAGCTCCCGCCATATCATCATTGGCCACTGCAGTTTGGGGCGGAGGTTCTTCTTTCAGATTGATGGCTGGCTCCCCCGGAGTTAAGGGGAGCCAGGGCAGGCCTTTCTTTTCCCACTCTAGACCGGACCGGCCCACGATGGGGGTCTTGGCACGCCTCCTCTGCACATGGCCTCAAGCTCCTATGGCCACCGTTAAGCACAGATTTAGTAGAACAGTCCAAATTTTGAGTTTTAGGCACACGGAGTCCGGTTCTGTTGGACCGGGTCCATCGGTTCATGATGCCAAGTTGTGAAGCCCACTGGGACAGGGTACTCGGTACCGGACCAGGGTATCACAGGGTGTTATCATGGCGGTCTTGGTCCGGACCGTGTCCCAAGCCCACAAGTAAAAGGGGTTATTTACAGGGATAGTCGTGACGCCACCCACGGGTTGTGGTCAATGGGGACCACTGCTGCTTGCTTCTGCCAGGAGGATGGATGGATGGTGCTGCAGCTGGATGGACGAGCCCACCGTGGATCCAGCTGCTCCTGACAGTGTATATAACAGTTTGACATGCAGGCTATCACACACTGGAGACACTGGCAGGGTTCACCAGGTTTTACTTAAGTTCTTCACACTTCTTCAGTACAGTACATAAAGTTGTTTCAAAAAGTTAATTCCACACTTCCAATTAACCCCACTGCAGTCAGGTTTCTGTCTTAGACCCTTCTCCTTCTTGATTCCTTTCAGGCCCTTCTAACTGCTCTTCTTCTTGTGTGCTGTATGGTTGGTTGCTCGGGTCCTTGCTGGCTTAGCCCTGTGTACGGGTATGTCTAAGCCACTGGAGCCCTATATGCAACTGTATCTCCTGCACGTGTGGTAGGAAATCAGACATGGAATCTGTATCTCCCGCCAGTATGTCTGTGATCCGGCTTGTAGCTGCGGTCACCTCAGAGTCGGCTCTCTGGTCCCGGCCTAGCTTTCCAGTGCCCCTCTATTTCAAGGACCCACCAGGCTCTTTCCTACCTATGTGACTGCGGCGTACATAGGTGATCCCTTCCTTCAGTCGTGCTCTGGCACCACTGCTATTTTCCTCGGGATCCAGATACACTGTTTCGGTGTCAGTTCTCCTCAGTCTTTACTGCTCGCCACCGACTGGCCTACTAACTACTACTTCCTGTATAAAGGGATAATTTTATGCAGCTGGATAAATAGCCTTTGAAATTATTTAATCATTTTGAGAATAACACACCTGTTGTAGATTCCAAAAAAAGGGATTTTTTTTTCATTCATAGTTGAGAAATCATTATTTCTTCACTTTCAAAACAGCACATCTATATTTGCTTTCTAAATAAAAGAATATTTTTTTTGCAGCTTGTGAATACGCTTCTATATTTAGACAATAAAAAAGCACTTGATACTCCCAAACAGGGATAATTTTAGCAACATGTCTTGTGAAAAATCTACAGCTTCTTTCATTTTCTTTGGCTTTGTATTAAAGGGACTCTGTGAGGTCCTTTTTCAGTATGATACTAATAGTACCTTTCAATAGTGCTCAGGTAGACCTTTCAGAAGATATAAAAATTATTATTGTACTCTTTGTAGTTCTCTTGCGATAAGCACCTTTACACCCAGCATGCAGGTGTAGAAGTAATTGACCTGACTCCCAAGAGTCACAGTATGTAAATGTTATTTAAATATCTAAGCTTATCCAAGCTGGTATTCTGTCCATCCCCTCTGTGCTGAAATTACACTGAACCTCAGGCTTTTACAGGCTGCTGAGAAGGTGGTTGAGAAGGGGGAGGTGATTTGTGTTACAACTCTTGTAGTAACATCACTATCCTGTGCTGCCTGTCAGAGATTTCTTCTTTTATGAATATTTATTTACCTGCATACATGCAATGTGTGTATCTACTGAGCAAATGATCAAATGTTCATATAAGCACAAAGAAATATCTCCAGAACACACTGCACACATGCCTCAGATACACACAATGAAGATGTCGGATGTGCATCTGCTAAGAAAATACACCTCCTCCATCCTTTCTCCTCTGTCTGCAATGAATGCTTGCTACACCTAGATAGCCAACCACACATAGCATATAGACCAGCGGTGGGCATGGCAGTGATACATGCATATTCATTCCTTGAGAAGTAGACAGCACAGAAGCAAGTGATCACTCACTATGATTGACAGACGGACTGAATCTTTGATTTTGAAGTTTACTCAGGACAGCAGGGAAGTATAAATAATAGAAATACATGAATAGAGAGAACTTAGGCCGGTTTCACAACATGGCACTGTCAGGTCTGGGGCTGTCCGGGGTTAACCTGACATCCCCAGACACGATTTTGCCATAATACAACCCTATGGTGCCGGATGGATCCGGATGGCAGCTATCCGGATCCGGGTGTATTCAGATTTTTCTCCTGGATACAAAAATGCTGCTTACAGCATTTTTGTGTCCGGGGCAAAAAAATCTGCCCAAATTAGATCCTCCCGGATCCTCCCGGATCCGGGGTAATCCGGCGCTCCCTAGCATGGAAGTCTATGGGGCCTAACATGGGAATCTACGGGAGGATCCGGGAACCGGACACCGGTGGCTGAAGTTCTGCGTGAGCTACACTGAACTTCAGCACCAGACAGCTGTCCTTGTGAAGTGGTTCAACACCAGGGGACAGCTGCGCTGGGCAGAATCTGACTACAGACAGGACCAGAGGGCATATTAGCCCTCCGGTTTTGTTTGCAAATCTGGTCCGGGGCTGTCCGATTCACATCAGACAGCCCCGGACCGGAACACACTGTGGTGTGAAGTCGGCCTTAGAGAAAGGAATTAGAAAATTATATCAGTTACATATGGATCTATTGGCCTGACAGATTCCCTTTACAACAGCAAGATAAACATCTGCCCAAAAAAGGGATAATTTTTGGACCATTTTAAAAATGTTTACACCTTAAAAATTCTGTGCAGTTTGTGGTTGATTAGGTTGTATTTTACTTCCAATTACTATCCGTATTTCCCTTGCCTGATAGGTCCCAGTCACTCGGACAGCTAAAATTGTTCACTACAGCCCTAAGATAACTCTGTGTGTTATACATATATTTTCAGGGTAACTGGAGGCTTTGCCACAATCGATTTTTGGGAACAAATTGGCAAATTTGAATTTCACATTTCCCTCATCTTTAACTACAACCTTTTTCTTTCTTTAATGCTATGTCTTTAAATCCTGGTAAATTATTGCTCCTGATTTACTTCGAATGGTGTAGATTATTTATGCAGTCCACTCTGTAGATCAGAAAATTGACAGAATCCTTATGATTTATTGATGAGTGCATTACCTTGATTTATGGAAAATCCTTTGACATCATATCCTTACCTTTCACATGGTGGTGGTGTGAAGTGTTAGGCTTTGGTGAATATCCCTTGCTATACGTTAACCTGGGATCAGAGGGAAAATGAAAAACTCAAGGAGAAAGTTAAAGAAGGAAAAAATCTGGCTTATCTCTCCATGATTGATAACTCAAGCTTTACCCGTACAGCAGGAACTGTCAGAGTGGCTTGAGCAGAAAACAGATGTTCACTCTGCTCCTTTTCAACAAAATCTTACGTTACCCTTCAGGCGAGCCAGGTGGCTTTAGATCTTTTCTGTATCTTTTGCTTGAACTATCTCATTCCTGCTTCATTTCGGGCCAGCCTTACTGTTCCTCTCTTGGGGTGTATACGATTAGCTCCAATAAACTCTCCAAAACAACATTTGAAAAATTATGCCTTAAGTGCTCAGTGGAAAAAAAAGCAAGCTGTTAGCAAAGAAGTGTTTAGAAGAGCTTGGTTGGTACTGTGCAGGTGCAGAGACTGGCATACATCCAGGTCATGCTGGTGCCATAGGTTTTGTATTAACATTTGTCGGGCATGATAAAGTTTCTGTAGAATATATATTTTTTTCAGAAAATATAATAATAATAGTTGGCATTTCACTCTTCTGTTAGGATAATTTGGAGTCATTTTCTAATTATCATGGAGAAAATATCAACCTCAATGACCTAATTTTCATTACCTTTTTCAATTCTATAAATTTTGGAACATTGTGTGAAATCAGCATCTACGAAGATCAGTAAATCCTTGTGACAACGAAACTAACAATTGAAAAATAATCACATTATTGGAAGGGTATTATTTTTAATGCTGATTTGGGATACATATAAATAACTCACTAATATATATAATATATATTATATATTATTAGCGCCATTTAGCCCATGGCACTTTATATGTGCACGGAGCATACATAGACAAGTACACTAATTATCAACAATACAAGGCACAGACAGGTACAGGAAGAGAGAGGACACTGCCCACGAGGCCTCACTGTCTACAAGTGGTGGGAGAGGATACAGTAAGTGAGGGGAGAAGACCCTGCCCACGAGGGCTCACAGTCTACAAGTGATGGGTGAAGATACAGTAGATGAGGAGAGAGGACCTAGTACACAAGGATTCACAGTATACAAGGGATGGATGAAGATACAGTACATGAGGAGAGAGGACCCTGCCAGCGCAGGCTCACAGTATACAAGGGATGGGTGAGGATACAGTAGATGAAGAGAGAGGACACTGCCCATGAGGCCTCACAGTCTACGAGGGATGGATGAAGATATGTGGCGCCCCGCCAAGCAGGCGTCACAGAGGGGTACTGCACCCGTAAAAGCGGTGCAGATACTGCAGCTGCAGGTGGATTATAGGATGGTGGGTGGCACCCATTAACTAGCACTCCCACACTAGATCACACAGTGTGAGGTTACCTGGGAGGGGATATAAAACCACCTCTAAGGGAAAAAAAAGTCTTTTTGCCTCCAGGTCGTTTGGCTAAGGCTTTTTGCCTCCAGGTCTGGGACTGGTGGTCCTTGACCGGGGAGCTGAGGAGTGGAAGAAAGAGAGAAAGACTTAAGAAAGATCCCAGGTGCAGACAGCTTGAAGGGAAGAGGAACTCGAGGGGGTTCAGCCCAGTCAGCTTACCGGGCACCGGAGCCCGCACCTGTGGGATCTATAGGAGCACAGAAAATCCGGAGACCCGTGGAGTCTACACTTCTCCCGGGCACCTGAGCGACTGCAAGAGAGTACCAGGCACCGCTTGATGGTTCAGCGCTCAGCCAGCAGAGAATTATCCGACGGGAGCAAAGGAGAAAGAACGCAGGAGGTCAGGTTAGCTTTATGGAACGAGACTTCACCACCACTGAGAAGCAGGAAAGGAACAGACGAGGGTAGAGCACAATGGCACACACCAAGGGTCCACCACACCACCTACGATCTGCCTGCAGCCACCCATTCAGCTACCTGTCCTCACACCATCAGGAATACTGCACTGTAACTTTTGTATGCAACGAATACAAATGTCAGTAAAGTACCCGGAGAAACAGTGACTGTGGACTCAGCCTGCTTTGCATGAACTTGTTTCCCTACAGGAACGCTGCCCCGGAGGTCCCAGTCCTACCTGTGGAGGACTATACCATCCTAGCCGTGATACCATCTACCTCCGTCGGACTGTGGCGGCGCTGGTGCAAATCACCAGAAACTACAGGTGGCGTCACAACAACAAACTTTGTAAATAGTCCCCTGTATATATCACCCCCTTTTTTTAAAAGATACCCCAGGACACGGGGTCAGGCGCGGCCGCCATTCCCCGTGACACATTTAACCCCTTTGCCGCCAGAGACCCGAGTACCCCAAAGCCTGGGCGCTACAGATACAGTACATAAGGAGAGAGGACCCAGCACACAAGGACTCACAGTATACAAGGGATGGGTGAGGATACAGTAGGAGATGGGAGAGGACTCTGCCTGTGAAGGCTCACAGTGTACAATTGATGGGTGAGGATTCACTAGAGCTGACCATGTGCAGTTTGGTGGACTGAGAGTATTACTGAAGGTTGTAGGCTTGTCTGAAGAGATGGGTTTTCAGATTCTGTATATATATATAATATATATATATATATTATAATATATTTCTGCTATGTAAAGCAATTTTTTTTATGATTTATGTTTTTTCCATTTCATGCTTCATTACATTTAGCCTGTTTAAAGAATTTTCTAGGTTAGTACGGTCTTGTAAATACTTAAAGGGATTACCCAATACTGAGATAACCCCTTCTGAATCCAGTTGTTTCCCCCATGAAAATAATAGACCTTGTACTCACCTCCTGTTCTGCCACCATTCCAGTGCTGTAAGTAACTGCGGCTTGAGGCTCATGTGACATTGTGATGTCACACGAGCCCCATGTCCTGTCAAAACCTGCCTCCTTCTCTCTGTCTTCAGACCAAACCAGCTATCAAGAGGAAGTGATTGGCAGCTGCAGCGTTCACTTCCTGTTGATAGCTCATTTGGTCCAAAGACGGTGAGAAGGAAGGTGGTGATGATTGTACATGGGGTTTGTGAGAGCTCATAATGTCATGTCAGCCCCGAGCCGCAAGTACCAGCATCGCTGGAATGGCGGCAAACAGGAGGTGAGTACAGGGTTTATTATTTTAACGGGGGGAAAAAACTGGAATCAGAAGGGGTTGACCTAGAAGGGGATAACCCCTTTAATGTATATTTTTGTTATATTTATGTAAAATGTATTTTATATGGAAAAAGAATCAGGTTTTTTTTTTTATAAATTTACCGTGGGAATTTTTTATTCTGATTTTTTTTTCTATTTTATTATATTTGGCAAAGTTTTATATGTGTATATTTTTTTACATACTTTGCTTTCTATAATATATATATATATTATCATAAATCTCTAAAGAACAGATTTTTTTTCTTTATTGATAATTATTTTCATCATGTAACTCGGGCATTCTTAAGAGCCCCAGGTACAAAGAATTTAGCTTACTAAATTGACCTAAGTCACTGTCAGAGCTTATTGGGGTCTATTAGGAGCCAGCAGCTATGTCATGTCAGAAGATACCCAAAGATCATGTAATCGCCAGGTCCTACAGGAGAATTGGCAGTGCTGATGCTTGTGTATACCATATAGCACTCATAAAGCACCATACAGCTTGCAAAATAAGGCAGAAGCAATAAAAAAAAGCGTTTCTGTCTTCTCCACAGGGTCCCTGTCTGTCTCTGACAGCTGGACATCTGCTCTGCTTCAGCTAATTGCAGTAGCTTTAGCCCCACACTGGAAATTTACAGTGGTGCACGGTTAAAGCTCAGAAACAAGCAATGTTCATTTACACCACTTGAATCATTACGGAAATAAAATCAAAACATTGTTATTTGTATAGAAGTTAATTAAAGGGGAACTCCAGTGAGGGAAAACATTTTAGTACAGTCCCTGCCCTGCTACATGTGTGGCGCCCCACTACATAGGTGCCACAAAAGGGGTACTGCACCCAGAAAAGCGGTGTAGTACTCCACTTACGTTGGGACTATGGTCACTAGATGGAACCCTAGAGCTGACACCCACACACTAGAACAGTAGGTGGGAGGGACCCCAGCAGGATATATAGTGGCCTCTAGGGGGATCTAGTGAAGTCAGGCTAGTCGGAGAGTGAGGAGAGTCGGAGGTGGGAGTGTGAAAGGAACCAGGCAGCCAGCCTGAAGGAACCAAGAGGGCCATCTCAGCTGAGAGGCCCACGGAAGTAAAGATCCCAAAAGAAAGAAAAAAAAGAGAGGGAAAGAACTCAGAAGCAGAGTTCACTCTAAGAAGGGGATTGAGTAACAGTAGAGTTTGCCCCGAAAAGAAAGAAACCGGGTACCGGAGCCCGCACCTGTGAGTTCTCTAAGGCTCACAGAAAATCCGTTAAACAGGGATATTGTAAGTACGACCCTGACTCCCAAAGATCCCACGAGAGGGAAGCCAGAACCGCAGTAGGCGACTGCGGCATTCAACGAGAAGGTTGACCTGATGGGTACAAGATAGGAGAAGAGAATCAGAAGCAGCAGGAGGCCAGGTTATCTACAAGAGATCAGGCTTCACAACACTGGGAACAGGAAAGAAGGAAAGGAAAGGAACATAAAGGAGGGTTCCATCTACAACCAGAAATCCTAATTGCAGCCTGGAGCATTCGCCAGTTTACCATCTGACTAACTGTTGAACTGTAAAGCTGAATGAAAGTGTTCAAGTAAAGTTACCCAGTGAAGTGAAGTTTTGACTCTGCTGCATCCTTTCTTATAAACTGCTTTATTACAGCATCACTGCCCCGGTGGCCCAGTCCTGCCTACGGACATTACATCTAAGCCGCAATACCACTGACCACCAGAGGACTGTGGCGGCGCTGGTGAGCATCACCAGACTCAGCAGGTGGCGTCACGAAGACAACTTGTAAATAATCCCCTGTAAATATTCCCCTATTTTAGTTGACCCCCAGGGCCATGGCTTCGGGATGGCCACCAGTGACTTCCCAGACTGAACCCGAGCCTGAGAGCCGAGTACCTGAGCCCTGGGTGCACGTCACATGATGAAGCAGAGCTGTACACTGCAGTTCTAGGATCTATAGATTGCTAATATTTCAATAAAATCATACCTGCTCCTAAGCTCTGACCACCACCTCAGAGGACAAAATATATCAGCATGTCAGCTTCATGCAGGAGCAGAGATCATCCTACATTCCAGTGAGACCCTGGGGGCTGTAGGATCATCCTACATTCCAGTGAGGAGTGATGATGATGATTCATTGAAAGTTGTAGGGATTGGAAGCTACCATGTTCCTATGGGGGAGGGGGCACCATGCAGAGCTGAATCAATCAATGTAATGATTTGCCTCTGCCCCTAGCCTCACAATAATAGTACACATTATGCATCATTATATAGCAGAGGATCAAAACATGTATTTGTATCTGCTTGTGACCCTCCGTCACATAGGATGCTATATCAGGGACAGGATTGAAGTGTGAGTAGGGGGTCGTCAGCCACACCCCCTTTCATGCCCTCTCCCTATACAGAAATGTGAGGGGGCTATAATGTAAGATGATCCTGCAGTTCCCAAGGTCCATGCCCATGACACACCTCCTGCTCTCTGCTCCTACTTGAAGCTGCCAGGTTGAAAATTATCTGTCTTATGAGGGGGTCAGAGCTGAGGAGCAGGTATAATTTTATTGAGTTATAAGTGGTCTTCTGTCTTCAGCTCTGCTACATCTTTGCCATCAAAGACATCTGCTGACAGAGATGAGCAGGCATACAATGACACCAGAGCACAGCCGTGAGAGAAGTACCCGCTTTACGGCTGGGCTCTGGATGCCAAATGCCGTGTGAAAAGTTATTCATGTTCTCGTTCATCTGTGAACTGGGATAATTTCAACATCGCCCAGCACTCAGCTGCCCCATTGCCACCTTAAGAGCATGCGCAGTTTGCATGATGAAGGTGGCAATGTGAGTGTAGCTATCCTGTGCAATGCACAGGACCAGAAATGACGTGACCTCGCGTCATCCCTGGAGAAGAAACCTGGAATTCAAAGACGGGCAGCGCAAAAACAGATTTACATTATCACACCCAACGGGGCTTGAAAAGAAAGGAGCGACGAGTCACCAGGGAACAAAAGTGGACCGTGCACACGACTGGGAACGCCCCCAGGACAGGGTAAATTGTGAGTTATTACCATCTTTCTTAAACTTTTATAGCATTTAGGTCAGACAGTGATAGTTAGGCATGTAGTAGCAAGCTGCAGAGACAGGTAGTGATAGATTAGAAGCTCAAAACTACCTGACAGGTTCCATTTGACATTAAAGTTTTACCTAATTTTTCCCAAATTTTGTCATGAATTGTGTTGTTTGGTATTATCTATTCTATATGTCCATATATTCCAGTGTGGCCTATAATCACTCCACTCTTTAGTAGTCTGTAAACCGTCCCAACACCGTGGAACACCAATGAATACGCTGACACATACTTTTGGATAATTTGGCCACTATAGCCTCTTATATTAACTACATAATGGAAAAACATTTTTAATGTTTTATATTTATATATAATTTGTAGGTTCCTTGAAGCTATAAAATCTGGTGATTACTAAAACAATCCCATAAACTAAAACTATTCCCAGCTGTAACACCATAGACTTGGGAGCACCATAGTTAAAATAACGCAAAAATTCAGAGGGTAAGTCCCCGTAAGTCCCCCCAAAAATCACCAGACCAACAGACTTATAGCAAATTAAGGAATTTATATCCCAACTAGATGGTGGCCCGATCCTAACACATCGGAAATTCTAGAATATGTATGTAGTTGACATACTGTGACTGACAGGACTTGTTCAGTCAACGTGAGTGAACTACACCGCGCATCCTGTCACCGCTCCTCCGTCTCTCCTCCTGTCCCCACTCTTCCTGTCATCGCTCCTCCTGTCACCGCGCCTTCTGTCCCTGTTCCTCCATCTCTCCTCCTGTTACCGCTCTTCCTGTCCCCACTCCTCGGTTCTCCTCCTGTCCCCGCTCCTCCATCTCTCCTCCTGTCACCGCTCTCCTCTCACCGCTCCACCGTGTCTCCTCCTGTCATCGCTCCTCCTGTCACCACTCCTCGTGTCCCCGCTCCTTCATCTCTCCTCCTGTAACCGCTCCTCCTGTCCCCACTCCTCTGTTTCTCCTCTTGTCACTGCTCCTCCTGTCACCGCTCCTCCATCTCTCCTCATATCACCGCTTCTCCTGTCACCACTCTTCCTGTCACCACTTTTCCTGTCACTGCTTCTCCTGTCCCCACTCCTCTGTTTCTCCTCCTGTCCCCGCTCTTCCTGTTCCCGCTCCTCCATCTCTTTTCCTGTCACCGCTCCTCCTGTCCCCACTCCTCTGTTTCTCCTCCTATCACCGCTCCTCCTGTCCCCCACTCCTCCATCTCTCCTCCTGTCACCAGTTCTCTGTCCCATTCCCGTTTCTCCTCCTGTCCCCACTCCTCCTGTCCCGCTCCTCCATCTCTCTTCCTGTCACCACTCCTCATGTCTCTCCTCATCCCCACTCCTCCTGTTCCTGCTCCTCCGTCTCTCTTCCAGTCCCCACTCCTCCTGTCCCCCCACTCCTCCTGTCCCCTCCATAGCTCCTCCTGTCCCCTCCATCGCTCCTCCTGGCCCCTCCATCGCTCCTCCTGGCCCCTCCATCGCTCCTCCTGGCCCCACCTCCTTATGCTCCTCCTGTCCCCTCCATCGCTCCTCCTGTCCCTCATCACCATATCGCTCTTCCTGGCCCTTCCATCGCTCCTTCTGGCCCCCTCGCTTCGCTCTCCTGCTCCTCCTGGCCTCCATCGCTCCTCCTGGACCTTCCATCGCTCCTCCTGGACCTTCCATCACTCCTCCTGTCCCCTCCATCGCTCTTCCTGTCCCCTACATCGCTCCTACTGGCCCCACCATCATTCCTCCTGGCCCTCCATGCCCCTCCATTGCCCCCGCAGTGAGGATACTCACCCATCCCCGGTTCGCTCCACCTCCGATGCGTCTTGTAGCTCCCAGGACAGGATCTGTCGTTGCCTGTGAAACCGATCAGCTGATCAGTCACATGACTGCACTTAGCGGTCATGTGACCAATCAGCTGATCGGTTTCCCAGGCAACGACAGGTCCTCAAGCCTTGCAGGAGCTAGAAGACGCATTGCATCGGAGGTGGAGAGAGCCGGCGGACGGGTGAGTATCCTCTCTGGGGATTTTTTTTTTTTTTTTTTTAATTTTTACTGTGGAGGAGCAGGGGGCCGCGGGGAGTGGGGGGCTGGAGGAGCAGGGGGCCACGGAGAGCGCGGGTAGGGCAGCAGGAGCGGGCGCCAGGAGGAGCGGGGGGGCTGTGAGGAGAGCCACGCGTGACGCAAATTACTACGTGGCTCTTTTGCATATGCGACGCTGATTGGTCGCCGCTGCTGGCGACAACCAATGAGCGCTGGCGCGCGATTTTGATGACAGTCAGACACAATTAGGCAATTATATAGTAGATGAATCCCCAGAGCAATTTAGACTCTACTTCAAGGAGTCCCATCTACCACAATGAGAGCACTTTGAAAACCTCAAATGTGTGAGTCCCCTCATCCCACAGTAACATGGCCCTCTCAATACCTTTTTGTAAGACTATAGATAACAATGTGAGGTGTTTGTTTGGCCACCAAACAAACATATGGTCAAACATACGGTTAGGACTCGTAAGCGTGAGGGCCCTTGACGGTGGGTTACGAGCTTATGCTATTTTGGCCCAAAATACCAAACAAACACCTGACATTGTTATCTATAGTGTTACATTGCATCTTTTTATCTGCTTGCAGTTGAGGTTGGGCCCTCTGGGGGGCGTCTGCCACTTGTGATGCATGTATTTGGAATGCAGCAGCCCACCTTGTCTAATAGCTATGGGCGTGACCAATAGGCTGCTCTGACACTATGTATCACATGGACTAGAGTGGCTGACCTCCTATGGTAGCCTTGTGTCTTTAAATGCCACCAGTCTACTCCTTGTCAGCATGGCTGGTCGCAGGTGCTACATTCGCCCCCATGCTTTAGGTTGCAGGAAACTGAGCATCGGTGTACAGACACGTGTGCTACCTCTCAGAGGAGCCATCAGCCTCCTGCTATATGCAATGGGTATTAGAAGTGGCGAAATTTTGGTGAGTTTTTTGGGCACTAGAGTAGCCCAATGGTATACACTCCGTAATGGCACAAATATGGCAGAGGAAGTTTTGCCCAGTTGTGCAGCCTGGAGGATGAAAAGAAGGGGTGCAGATATTAAACTATAAATGCGTCTTGCGCCTATCATCCACGTGAACTATATCTTCCTTTTCCTTTATTGAATATTCCAACACTGAATCTGGGCCTGACCAACCCCCGTCGATACTAAGCACAGGCCTTGGCTACTTGCTACCCATTATTACATAAAAGATGGAAGGAAATGGGCATCACATACGGTAGATTGGTACACACCAGACTGCATAGGAGCTGTGATCCCACCAGTTAAAAATCCTGAATTTCCTGATATATCTATGGCATTGGTCCCCAAGTTTCTTCTGAACACATCATCCAAGGGCTTGTAGTTGGAGGGGTAGAATAGGAGGGTCACTGTTGACTGGGTTGTAGAAAGCAGTACTACTCCAGGGGATTCTGGCAGGAAGGTTTGGGTTCTAGGCTGGGCACATGACTGATGTCCGTGTCTGCAGGCTGGGACATCCTGAGGCCTGTGGCAAAGGTGAAGCCAGGCCCCTAACAGAAGCATCGCCATGACAGCCTACGTGCCAGCAGCACTAGGGGTAATAGGCCCCAAGCTTGTCTAGAGAAGGAACCTGTTAACTTCCACAGACCTTCGATGCGCTCTTGGATTTCAGCCAGAGCAAACCCTACTCACTCTTTTGCTGTGTGGTGCTGGACCAAGAGGGTCCCTGGAGGGGTTGCTGTGCCAACACTAAGTCTGGGGAGAGCCTGCTATGAAGCCGTGATGTGTGGGGACACCGATCTGAGCACAATGATGTTGCTGCCATCCATCATTAACTTCCTACGATGTTGAACACCTCCTTTTCAAGCCAGCCTGCTGCGTGAGTGCTGGCAGACTGCTGTAAGCATTCAACCAGCTCTTTAACAAGGAGCCATGAAGTAAGCTGTAAGGGTGTATGGGCTGACTACCATGACCAGTGAGAAGAGGAAGAATGCCTAAATTCCACCCACAAAATCCCTTATAAACCCTGTACTTCTGACCTATCCCTCCTCCGAAACTGACCTCTCTTCAATTACTTGATTACCATCTTTAAAGTCGTATCTGAGTCTGATTGTCAAAAATATTGGCAAAAGAACCTCCCTCCAACCCATCATCATGCCGGCCTCCACCCACAGTCAGGGCTGAGGTTCAGGCCTTTCCTTTTTACTTGGGACCATTTATTTATTTGCACTAACTCTTGGTCCAATGATGTCAGTGCGTAACCTATTTTTAGTGCTCTCATTTTAACATTGGATGTCTGTGTTATGTTCCTACTTTATATTGCACACCACCACATGATAGCATTATGTATAATGTGCCTTAATGTTTATCTTTCTATTTGTTTAGTTGCACTGACCCATGGCCCCATAATGTCAGTGTGGAACTCTTTTCTCTTGGTTTTTTGTTGATTTCATCTTTTATCTACTCTTTCCGTTGTATTGGTAACATACGTGCCTGAGATGAGGAACACATCTGTCCAATGGTGTAGTCCTCATTCTTTTCATAAATTCTTATGTAGAGATTATCTGCCTGCCTGTCACATTCACCAAATATTATACCATCCCCTTTTTATTTTAATTTTTGACTGATTTACATGACATATGGAGGTCCCTGGACCGTATCATCAGCTGCAGCTGATTCCATCCATCTCTCGATTTGAAACGGGTTTGTGCCTTATATTTACGCATCTCTCAAAGGTGAACATATGGCCATATGCCCTTTCTATCAGCCCTCATCTCCGCTTTATTAAGGATTTCTGGACTATGGAGCACTCTGCCTCTTTATTCTCATTATAGGTTCCCTTTAACGCTTTGGCCGGGTACCATAGCCAAAGATGAGACTAGTCCGGCCCTGCCCTTAGCCGGCTCCTCTCAGTACTGCTGCAGGTGATTGACACATTTCTTTCATGTGTGTACATAGGGAGACTTATGGTAATAATTTCAAACAATGCTGGAAAGAGACTAATCTTGTCTAATCTTGGTCAGTCCCCGACCAAGAACTGATTTATTGACCCACTTTTTTTTTCAGTAAAGAATCAGGTGACAGGTTCCCTTTAAATACAATACAGTGCAATGCGTATTTTCTGCTATGGTGGTGTGGAGCCCACTGGGACGGGGTACTCGGTACCGGACCGGGGTACTGCTGGGGATATCACAGCGGTCTTGGTCCGGACCATGTCCCGGGTTCCGCAAGTAATGGGGGGAATATTTACAGGAGAATTTGTCGTGACACCACCCACGGGTTGTGGTCAGGGTGACCACCGCTACTGCAGAATCTCCGGGGGTGATGTTTGGCAGCTGGAGATGGAACGGCTCTCCGCAGGTAGAGCCTGGTTCCCCGGGGTAGTGATAGTTAAAGTCTATGATAGATGCTATAGGTGTTGCAGGACAGGGATGATAGTGGAGAGGGGTGGCTGCTTGTGAGGGAAAGTAGGGCTTGAGTACAAGGATCACACACACTCACGGTTTTGAAGTTTTCCAAGACTTTACTGCAGATGTTCTTTAGCAGAGTACTGTCCACGGAGTCTATATCGGGGCCTGGTTGCTCCCACCCTGACCAGGTCCTCAGCTTCCCACTGCTGCGCTGTGTGTGTGGCCCTGCTGCTTTAGCTGAGCTGCTGGCACTGTCGCTCTTCACAGGTACCCCCTTTGCTAGGCAACTTGAGTCTTTCCGTGTGTTTCTGACCCCACCGTGTTGCTTTGCTGAGGTACAGTGTAGATCTACAACCTCCACTATCCCGGTGTTTTCTGTGCTGCGTGTTTCAGTCACACATTTGGATCTGGTATCTGGTCTGCGCGCTCCTCCGGGGCGAGTTTTGAAGTCACTCAGTCTCCCAGATGTGCTCCTCTGTTTCTTGTACTCCTTCCCTCAGACCCTGGCTAGGCCTGGAATCGAGGAGCAGACTCTAGAGAAGCCTGAGGCAGCCTCTTTACACTACAGTCTCTTTTCCTCAGTTCTCCCAGGAACTGAACTGCTCTCTTCACAGTACTGCTACGTACTGAACTAACTACTTCCTCATTACACCAGAATATATAAGGAGCTGCTTTAGCTCCCCCTTCTGGCCTACAGGTGCTAGTGCAGTGTCAGTGTTGTGTGGGGGAGTTAACCCTCTGTGTTGTTTCTGTGGCACTTAACCCCTGGGGTGTCACAGTGGCATGGGTACTTAAAGGAAATCTGTCACCCTTTTGAGGTTTTTTAGTTTTTAATATGGGCATACAGGTAGATAGAGAGCTGAAGCTAACCATAACTGTATGCCTCTTGGGTGATGGGTCATTTTGGAAAAATCATCTTCTATATTTTCTATCTTCCAGGCTATGGGCTGTGTGTGTATCTGGGAAGATAAGACTGCTTCCAGTCTTCATTATGCCCGATATCTCCCCCCCCCCTTCTCATTAGTATACCTGTGACATCAGGTGTGTGGCTAGAAATCCCGCATTTGTGCACTTAGCCTGCCAACTCTTTTTTCTGCACTGTGAAGTAGCCATGACTCCCTGGGGTCTGCAGACATAAAAATTGAAGACTGTGCCTACAGAAGGGCAAAAAATTGCAGGAGAGATACAGCAGGCAGAATGTGCAGGTGAGGGATTTTTGGCCACGCATCTGATGTCACAGACATACTAAAGAGAAGGGGAGGAGAAATCGAAAAAGGGTGACAGATTCCCTTTGATGGATCGCTCCTGATACCTAATGATTCCCTTAGGGTTCCAATGTGGTATCTTTTTGTTAGTGGTTTCCCCCAAACATGAACTGTTCTTAAAGGTGTTGCTCAGCATAAGAATATTACTGTTCCTTTTCTATACATTTATATATAATAGTAGCAGAAAAAAAACAAAAAACAATTCAGTCTACCACAGATTGACGTAACTTGAAACTCATGGATCCCAATGCGAATGCTCAAACATGGCCCCCAATGTTTGCAAATGTTTAATAGCAATAGTTTTTTTCTATACACCAAAAGGACTTTTGGGGCCCCTAAGCGCCAGGGTTTGGGTGCGACTGCAACCCCTGCACCTGCTGCAGTTTCGCCTCTCACTGCTTGTATGGTCCACCTCGGTGCATGCACAGTGTTTAGGGTGGCGTACGTAGATCAGAAATGGTTCAGCAGAAAGAGGAAGCGCTGACCCCATTTTCAATTAAGGTTAAAAAATCCTTTATTGGGGTTATGTGAAAACTGTTGAACAGACATGTTAAAATCGCGTTTACACCCTTCACATTACAGATCTTAGTTGTATCTACGTAAGATCTGAAACACGTAAGATGTACCCAATAAAGGATTGTCTAACCTTGCATGAAAATGGGGATGGTGCTGGATTTCCCTCTTCTGATGAACCATTATATATGTGATAGGCGGCCGTCAGACGGTTCAATATCGCTAACGATATTGTTAGCGATCACGTGCACGCGTGATCGCTAACAATATCGCTCACATCGCTCACAAGCTGTCACACAGACAGACTCACCAGCGATGTGGAGCAGCGAGATCGCTGGTAACTATGGTACACATCGGGTTACTAGGCGCCGCGTGGCGCTTAGTAACCCGACGTTTACCATAGATTCCATCTCCCAGCATAGGCTCTGCCGCTGGGAGACGGATCATCGTGGTGTCACACACCACGATGAGGCAGATTGTTCTAGCGTTTATTGCTTGATATGAGCTCCGGCTCACCAATCTGCGATCTAACGATCAAGCGATTTTACATTGTAAAATCGCTTGATTACACGCAGCGATGCACAAACGATATCGCTTAAGCGATCAAAAAGCAGATCGCTTAAGCGATATCGTGCATTATATTGATGCGTGTGACGGCCGCCATACTGATCTTACCTATAACATATCTGGTCAAAACCTCAATAGCGCATCCAGTAAAAAAGTGCAAAGTCCATTGCCCATTGCTGCCATTATCTGGGATTACATCTCTTTTTCCTTGTTTATTTTGCTATAGCCTCTATTTTTTGCAGACAAAATGAAAAAAAGTTACTTTGTGCGCTAGTGAGGCATTACGAGCTGACAGATCTTAAAGCATTTTGGAAATTGCTTTGTAAATCCAGTGATACTCCAGAGATCTCGTCTTCCTCTTAGATGCTTTCTAAACCTCATTATCTTTGAGTTTAGCTCAGTATTCTGGCCAACTGTCAGATGGCTTGTGAATGTTACTGCTAATGAAGTACAAACTGTCAGGGGGATACAAGTGCTGTCCTACTGTAATATTTATGCAACCGGAGATTTTGGGTCCCGCTTTATCATGTATATGGTGTGTAAATGACAACTTTTAAGGCTGGTGTTGATTTATACAAAATAAACAGAATCAATTTCAATCTTTCTATATTTGGACGACGTTTGGTAAATTATTCAGATGCTTACGAGCGGGAATGAAGCTGGAGAATATCGGTGCTTGCTATAAATGGGAATGGGAGTTCATGAATAATAAAGCTATAGGGTTTAGAACAAGGGAGCCCAACCTGCAGCCTGGGGAGTCACATGTGAACCGCTAGGCCATTTTGTGTGGCCTCACAGCCTTCTATCAACTTAAAATGCTTCCCTTTATGTGGCTGTTTACGTGCAGTTTCTATTAGAAAAGACATTTGGAGACTTTTTGGACATATATTCAGAATGCAGTCCTTTGACCCCTCTTTCTCATTGCCGAAAGATGAATATTAGTTACAGTTTACCAAATATAATTGTGTCACACCCTACAGAGACCTCTGTTGTATCTGGGATCAGAAGAACACAATGTTTAGCTGATCAGATCAGAGGCCCTCTTTAGTACTCATTCAGCGATTATCATGAGTAAAGCAAAATTATTTCCTTTCAGTGCTGAAGGGGTTACGAGATCCTGTCTTTTTCTGCTGAGAATCCTTGTAGCTTTAATCTCAACTGCTGACCTTATAACCACTCCCTTCCTCTATACTGTATAAACTATATCCTAGCTCTCTCTCCTATTCCAGTTATAGGTTTTCTATGCTGACCTTTCTGGAGAAGTTGTCCCAGTTATAACTGTCAAGTCCAAACCAGTTCCAGGTGTAAAGTCCCTTTCTGGAGAAGCTCTGGAGTTTATTTGTTTGTGTTATCCTTGCTGGTTTGTCCCTTTCCCTGTGTTGTCTTATCATATTAGTAACTCACTTACTTTATGTAGGTGCCGGGCATATTAGTAATACGACTATCAACTTGCTTGTAAGGGCAAGCCTAGGGTAAGCCAGGGCCTAAGCATAGGGACAATAAAAAGCTCAGTGTTCAGACTCAGATCGGTGTTTAGGTGGTGACCTCTTATTCCTTTCCCAATTGCAAGGGCCTCCCTTTTACCTTCTCATTGGTGTTCCCCTCCTGTTGCACCACACGCCAAGCATTTCCTTGGTGCAGTGTGACATTTACATTGTAGAATATGCCATTTACATTTACAATGGGGAGAGCCACATTCACTCATTACTTTCCTATATCCAAAGTCCCACCAAGAGGTAAAAATGTCCCCTATGATTCCAATAAGTGATAGATTTGAGAGTTGGATATAAAGACTGTTGACTGTGTACAGATCACATCTCAAAAGTCTTGAAACCACCATTGGGCTAAGTTGGGCTTGCTCTTAAGATGGCATAAGGTATGGTGATTGATTATATGGTGCACATTGGGGCAGTGAAAAGGCAATATGACCAATGCACATGATTAGTATTTCGGAAACCCTTTGAAGTTTGGGCATTGCAGTTTAATTTTTTGGTGCATTAGTTGTGACCCCGAAGTTGACTTGAACCTCACTGGAAGTCAATGATTAGTAGTTCAGCTCTGCGCCCACATGAGCTAGCCAGAAGCAGGGCCGGCGTTAGGGGCAGGCAGCCTAGGCATTTGCCTAGGGCCCCCAAGCTTCAGAGGGCCCCCTGGCCCGGCCGGATTATAGCCAATATAACTACTATAATACTGCTCCTATGTACAAGAATATAACTACTATAATACTGCTCCTATGTACAAGAATATAACTACTATAATACTGCTCCTATGTACAAGAATATAACTACTATAATACTGCCCCTAGAATATAACTACTATAATACTGCTCCTATGTACAAGAATATAATTACTATAATACTGCCTCTATATACAAGAATATAACTACTATAATACTGTTCCTATGTACAAGAATATAACTACTATAATACTGCTCCTATGTACAAGAATGTAACTACTATAATACTGCCACAATGTACAAGAATATAACTACAATAATACGACCAAAGGGTCGGCAAATTTTTTGACCGCCCCGGGCGCCACAAACAGTTGCTACGCCACTGCCCCCACTAGAACAGCATGAGGGGGGCCCCCCCAGAGTCCCGGAGTCCGAGCACAGGAACTTTTTTTTTTCTACCTCGGCAACTTGTGGAGCCGCCCGTGACCGTCCCAGAGCCAATCACATCAGCTCAGGAAGTCCCGCAAAAAGTTGCACTTAACTGTTTCTAGTTATTTAATAAAACATATAGTGTATATTCACATGGTTTAGATTTGTTTTAATTGGGTTTATTTAACACAACTGTATGGGTACTATTTATATTTCATAGTTAGGGGCCCCACTCTCAATCTCGCCTAGGGCCCCACTTGGTCTAAAACCGGCCCTGGCCAGAAGTAAAACACTTCCAGGGCTGGAAGGACGGATTTTTTCATTAAATTAATTTTGGACACACACTGCAACCAAAAACTGTGCTTTTAACCCCTGTACGAGCCGACAGTTGGGCCAAGCACCAACTGTCCCTGACCACGGCGATGCTCGCTCCAGTGCTCTGCAAATGTAAAGCACCCGAACTCCAAACCTGAACAGGTTTGCTCAACGCCGGGAAGTTCAGCGACCCAAACCAAACACTGAAAAGTTCACTCATCTTTATAAATGATGACAAAGCTACAGAACGGAACAAACCTTCCACGATTTCAGGGGTCAGAGGCTGAATTTGAAGATTAAGTGCATTGGATAGACACTTACCATAATAAAAAGCACATACGACTCCTTCACCCTCAAAAAATAAAGTATTAGTAAACCCCTTTAGGTCCAGATGCATGCCTTAAAGTAGTATAGAGATGGGGAAAACCTTTAACTTTCATAAAGATTTTCTCCAATTACATCATACCTCCAGTGACATTTTGAAAAATGTGGGGAGATTATGATAAATCCTAATTTCATGTAATGTATTATTTTATTACTACATTGTTTAGTATTGATAAATCTTGTCTTACAGGCTCATGAATAAAACTGTTTCATTGGCTCTGTATAACCTTCAAGCTGCAATAATCCAAATTATTATGTACATGCTATTTTTCTAATTTTCCTAAGTGGTCAATGCAAGAGAGTCAAATGTTCAAATCTTCAGCCTTTAAAGTATAAATCACATTTCATTGGACAAACAGTAATTTTTTCAAAGCAAAAAAGAAAACCCAATGTGTAACTTACGTCACACCTGGGTAGTAGGTGCAGGAGGCACTATTGGGCCCAGATGTAGGTACTGAGCAATGGTGTGGCTTTTCTATGATGTTGAGCAGTTTGTGGTGTCATGGTGCTCCTACCTGGTTCCTGGTGGTACACACCCTGTCCCTGGGTACATCTAGATGAGGTACGTAGGTAGAATAACATTTACTGGACAACACATAAATGATTCATAGCTTCTTTAGCATTTAGCTACAACACTGGCCTAAAGGGGCATACCAGCCTTCTCCCCATGATTACTGCCAAAACATGACTCCACCGCCTCTTTCTGATGTTAAAGCCTTGTTAAGACATGGTGGCCACCACCAACCATCCACTACTCCATTCATCTGGACCATCCAGAATTTTATGTCCCTAATCAGTAAAGAAACTGCTTTAAAATGACTCTTCATGTATGTCTGAGCCCAATGCAATCATTTCCGCCTACAAGCACTTTTTGGGGGTTGCTGAACAGTAGGTTTATGCACAATTGCAGCCACTGGAGAAACCTATACCTTGATAGTTGCAGGATTCCAGAGACATCATCAGCTTCAGTCCAAAGCACCTGAGGGCTCACCCTACCTTTCATGGCATATGTAAGGCAAATGTGCATTTATAGAGCACTCTGAATAGTTTAATGCACTCCATACATTGGTGTTTATAGATTACAGCTGAATCATAAGGTATGTGCACACAACATTTATATCAGGCATATTACAGCTGTAATCCACTGGAAAAAGTGCAGGGAATGAATAGTGACAAAATGACATGTTCTGTGTCATGTCCCTTCTTTTAAGGCTTTGGAAATTGTGAAGTGGTTAAAACAGGCAACATCGGGCGGCTTCTGCTCTGTAGCAGAAGAAAAGAGCAAAGACGCCGGTGGTGGACCAAAAACATGTCAGTGAAGCTTCTAGCTGCAGGACCAACTACAAAAACACGGTGACTTCACCAGCAGAAAAAGATGTTGTGTAAACATCTCCTTAGGGCCGCTTTACACACACCAACTTCTGTGTCCAACTTTTAAACAGATCTCTGGTTGCAGTGAAATCATGGACACATTGTGACATTTGTACACAGCCACAAAATGGAGCAATGTGTCCATGATTTCACTGCAACCAGAGATCTGTTCAGAAGTTGGTCACAGATATCTGTGTGTGTAAAGCGGCCCTTACTGTTGCATGTGGAGCCAGCTCCAGAAGAAGCAGTTTAGCTTTCTAGAGACAGCTGTCAATAACAAGAGCAACATTTAGGCTACATTCACACTGTGCGTTTTTGCATGTTTTTGTGATCCGTTTTTTTTAATGCTCTGCAGAAAACGGACCACTCAAATAAAATCCCAGCCAATTCAATGGGTTTCGTTTTGGTCATTCAGACAGGGCACTTTTAAAGTGATGCGTTTTTTCACTTTATGAGTGCTCCATGTTACAAATAAGGCTCCATTCACACTGGGCGTTTTTGGTCTGTTTTTGGTCTGTTTTTGGTCTGTTTTTGCTCATCAGTTTTTGTACCCAATCCCAGGAGTGGGTGATAAATACAAAAGTGGTGACGTTTCCTCTGAAGGTACCGTCACACACAGCAATATTGCTAGGCAATTTCACTGGCAATTTGCTGGTTGCAGTGAAATCATGGACATATTGTTACATTTGTACACAGCCACAAAATGGAACAATGTGTCCATGATTTCACAGAATCCAGCAAATTGCCAGTGAAATTGCCTAGCAATATTGCCGCCTGTGACGGTACCTTGATTATTCCATTCTTGGTTTTGGCTACAAAAAATGATGAGCAAAAACAGACTAAAATTGCACAGTGTGAATGAAGCCTTAGCATGTTAGTTTCTGTGCCGTTTTTCTGATCTGCTTTTCCCATAGGAATCATTGTTAATAGAAAAAAAATGCAGGACCAAAAATGCAGCAAAAAAACAGATGAGAAACAGATTATCCATTTTTTGGGGTTCTTTGGAGGACAGCTCCTGTCTTGCAGCTGAAAACGCAGCAGAACAGAAAAGAAAAAAAACGGTGCATCTGTATGTAGCCTAAAGAGGTTGGAAAGGATATGAAGGTGTAGGTTGACAACAACATTGTCAAACATCTAGGGGTCTAATGAATGACCACTTGTGCGCCATGTTATTTTACAATGCAATAAATTGCAAAATTTCAGTATTTGGAGTGTAACGTTTAAGCAGTAAAGACATTGTAGGTTAAAGTCCCTTAGGGACGCCGAAAAAATGTAAAAATTTTATATCAACCCCTTTTCCCAAAGTGCCAATAAAATAAACAAATAAAAAATGATCATATTTGCTATTGAATTGTGTGTGTTTGTCCAAGCTAATAAAATATCAGAATATTTATCCCACATAGGAACTCCAAAGTGAGACAAAATAAAGAAACCATAAAAGACAAATAGCTTGTTTTTGGATAATTTGGCTCCTAAAAAAATGGAATAAAATGAGTTCAGCAAATTGTAATGAGCGTGCTCTCCAACAGCCCGATATTGGATGGAGGTTGGAGCCGGATCGTGCTGTGTAAACGCCCAACTACGATGTGCAGTACAACTTCCCCTATTCTCTCCCATGTTAAATGGTCGTTCCTGGGTCGGCCGTACAAGGGGGGTGTACACATCGCTGTTGCGTTGGCTGCCGATATCGCGCTGTGTAACATCTCCTATGCGATCTTGGAATTCTGCCCAGAAAAAGCGTGCTCCCACGGCGTTGTATCCAATATCGAACCGATGGTGGGACGTGTAAACCCACCATAAGGCCTCCAGAATGTTAATGGTAAAAAAACTAAACTCTTCACACAATTCTATTGATCAAAAAATAAAAACCTATAGGTTTGGGAAGGCGAGGACAGAAAAAAATTGAAAGCTAAGGCCGGCTTCACACCAAAAATGTGGTGCATCAGGTTCTGTCCGGTGTTTTGCAGGAAACACCGGACAGAGCCTGATAGCCCCGGATAGAACAGAATCGGAGGGCAAATATGCCCTCTGGTCCTGTTTTCTGCCGGAGTCGGCAGATTGCAGGGTTCAGGAGGTGTCCCTGCTGAAATGTCAGGATCGCGGCTTGCGTGGAGCAAGCCGCAGTCCTGAAATCTCAGCGGGGAGCTCTCTAGGTGCTGAAGTTCAGCGCTGGTCGGCGCTGAGCTCCAGCACCCGGTGTCCGGGAACTGGACAAATTTGTCTGTCATGTCCGGTGCGATCCAGCACCCATAGGCTCACATCTTATTAGGCACCATATCAAGTCGGATCAGGGTGGATCCGATTAGGTGTCACTTTTTGCCCCGGACACAAACTTTGCAAGCTGCATTTTTGTGTCCAGGAGAAAAATTTGGATCCTCCTGGACAGATGGAAACCAGATAACATATAGCTGCCATCCGGCCCCATAGGATTACTATGGGGCTGAAATCTGATGTCGGGCTGGATCAGCAAAACTGTGGTGTGAAGCCACCCTAAGACTATGGTGGTCAAGATCCTATGACAAAGGGCTTCTGAGACACACCAGAAACACGTCAAGTTATTGGTATTTGTCATGGGGGGGTGTTCATTCATTTATTATTTATATCCATTTGTTGGTTATTGTTTATTTTTCGCGGTTAGTTGTATACTAGCTCTACTACGGGTGTTAGGGCATCAGCTCTTTTCCAGTTTTGAAACCTGCTGTAGCTTAATTTTGTTTTTAATATTTTTCCAATAAAGATTGTATAGATGTGCAGATCATTTTTTGATTCTTTTGCCTTTGCAGTTGGCCATGCCAGTGGATCCGCACCCAGCTTTTTCATTCATCATGGAATGGAACAGATGACTACAATGTGGTGAGCGTTTTTCTCTTTTGTCCTTGGATCTGGCCCCGTTCACACGAAGGACCGACAGCTCTTTTAAATAACCCAACAATCCGGTAGTGGTGCCTCCATTATAGGGCTGGCAATAAAACGTCCCTTTAAGTGCAATGACTTATTCATCCTGTACATGACTTAAACATTTAGAAGAATAAAATCTCCATGAATGAGTTTTATTTCTTGACTTTTTTTGTGCTTTGCAGATGCAACCCATTTTTTAAGCTTGGTTAATCCTGAATCCATACAGCATGTAATCATTTTAATGTGCTTCATTTTGCTAATTTGAAAAACACATAGAAAGTAGTCTGTTTGGCGAAGATATGACAAGTCATGAAACAATCCCTTTTTATACTATGTTTTATTATTACAAATGCAATCTTTAATTGTCTCCGTGTTCAGGGGGCTATGAATAGGATACTTGTTCTGATGCCAACGTCTCTTGGTGCCAACATTAGTGGATTATTGTACCATCCCATCTTCCTTGTTCTCTGCTATAGGTCTCTCTCTGCCTTCTCATGTTTCTTCCTGATAATGAGAGCAACATTTAAAACATACAGATAATTCAGCATTTAAATACCCATACACAAGGATTACTCGGGATTATATTGGCGAGATGTTTACTCTTGAGGAAGCGTTGTTGCGTCAATGATATCATCGGGCATTGTCAATTGTCTGATCAAAGACTTTCATGAAAAACAATGTGTTGGCTTTCTGTGACCCAGTTTCTCCCTTCAAATGTTTAATAGCTTGAAAGGTAGACATTTTGGATTTGGGAGAAAAAGGTTTTTTGTACAGATAAGGTTTTGTTTGGAGGAGGATTTATTATGTCTTCTTTTTAAATTTGTCCTTATTTTTTTAGTTAAAGTAGTTGTCCAGGCTCGCTGTGCAAGTGTGCAGTCACTCCATGTGACTGTAGATATGTGGATCCTCAAAGCGCGCAGTGTGCGTGATGTCAGGATTCTCCAGGGCCGAAGACATGTAGTTAGCACGTGACCGCATGTATGCAAGTCTCATACTTGTGGGCACACACCCACTTGCTCAGAGCATTGGCACCAGATAATCCTAACATTACGCTCTCTGTGCACAGTGAGGAGGATCCTAAGAGTATGCACACTGCTTGCTGTGAGAATTCACAAGTCTGCAGTCCCATAGGATGACTGCAGATTACATCCCTAGCCCGAACAAGCTTCTTAAGGATAACATTTTTTTTTTACAAAGTTATTTTCAAGGGCAATTCTAATCAAATTTCTAACACTCACACTCTTTATGAGCTCCAATAGCAAATGTTAGACTAACTTAACCTAACTTTGCATTCCCTGGGGCCTTGTTTTGGACATAGATGTGAGTCACACCGCTAGCATTCATGTTTATTACACATTTTTAGCCTATCCTGTTGACATACCATAAATGTCCCAGATTAGAACAATCATATTGGGCTAATTAATTAAGATGGCGTTTCGTAAGGAAATACGTAATAATGAGGCTCACTGGACTAGGATGTACCCTATTGATTCAGATTTGCATGCTCGCTTTTAACTGATGTATTTCAGTCGGGATAAGAGTAACTTTACATGAATTTGAAGAGCGACCATAGTTGTGCTCTATCCCACTCATGATCTGGCCGTGCTATCCATAGCTGGCCAGGACTGGTATGAGAACTAGCTTGAGAAAGATTAATTCTGTCATAAAAACCTAAATAAATTGGTCGCTATAACAGAAGCTTTAAAGTTCGGGGTTTGTACCGAACACCTAGGGTCCGATGCTAAACACCAAACATAGACTTTTAAATGTACCTCCAGTCCCTGTTTGGGTTTGTCATCCAATTGAAGCTTGTTGAAAGACACCGGGCAGCCAATCAGTGAGCTTTTCTGGTGTGGGCACTTCCGGCTCCAATACAGCCATATCAAGTATGGCATGGCAGTGATTGACCGGCGCACGACTTGAAAAAAATAAAAAATAACTGATAAAAATGACATGGGCTCCCACCAATTTTTGATAATAAACATGGGTAAAATAGAAAGCTAATGGCTGCAGCCCTGAGGGGTCTGTTTTATCTTGGCTGTTTCTCAGACATACAGGGGATTCCATGCTATTTTTGAAGTGATTTGACAGCTGACATCAAACCCAGAAGTTAGTAATGGGTGGGCATCTATCAGACAACCCCTCTTTACTAACCTGGCAAGCGAATGGTTAAAAAAGACACAGACACAGGAAAAAATACTTTATTTGGATAAGGACATCCCCACATGACCTCATGTGTCAATGTGTTAAATAAAAAAATTCTCAAAGTTCCGATAGGTAATGTTCCACGATGCCAATTGATTCTTATGGACTCTTATTCTGAGTAAATTCTCAGAATGAGGGTTCATAGGTTATTGCTGGTCAATGTCAGCTCTGAATTTTTCCTAGGGCACTGATGTCAGTACCGTGACTACGGTACTCAGCAAGAGGGGTGATGTCATCAGTAATCTTACATGACCTCATTGCTCTCACCGGGTATCACAATTGCGAAGGGCAGCACGGACCCAAAATGTTCCACGAGTTGTGAAGTCATGTAAGGTTAGTGACGACAGTGCCCATGGGAAAATCCAGGGCAAATGAAATGCTCCTCAATGTGATTGTTTTCAAATGTTTGACTTGGTCAATGCAGAATATTCCACTTCTTTGCCTTAATGAACTCCTGCATTGCTTTTGCAGTAAGTTGGGGGTCATTGTTTATTTGTCCTGTCAACCTGGCTGCAATTGGTTGAGTCTGAGCAGAAAGTATCGCCCTTTACACTTCAGAATTCATCCGTTTGCTTCTGTCTCAGTCATGTCATCAATAAACACTAACAACCAAGGGCCATTGGAAGCAATGCATGCCCGGCCATCACACCGCCTCCACCATGTGCTACAGGGGATGTGCTGTGCTTTGGATCATGAGCCTTTCTAAGTTTTCCCCATACTTTCTTCTTCTTCCCAACATTCTGCTATAAGCTGATCTTAGTTTTATTTGTCCACTATTATAGCTATTATAGCTATTTTTTAGGCAAAGTCTAATCTGACCTTTTTATTTTTAATGCTGATTAATGATTTGCACTTTGTGGTGACCCACTGTATTTGCTCTCATGAAGTCTTCTCTTTATGGTAGACTTAAATACTGAAACACCTACTTCTGGGACAGTGTTCTTCATTTGGGGAATTTTGTGAAGGAGTTTTTCTTCACCATGAAAAGTATTCTGCCATCATCCACATCTGTTGTCTTCTGTGGATGTCCAAGCCTTTTGGAATTTCTAAACTCACCAGTGTACACTTTCTTTTTGCAAAATGTACCAAATTGTTGATTTGGCCACTCCTAATATTTCTGCTATTTTTCTGACTAATTTCTTTTTTTTCAGCCTAATGATGTTCTCTACTTCTTCCATTGAGAGCTCCTTTGACTGCATGTTGTGGGATCACAGCAATAGCTCCCAAATGCCACTCCTGGAATCAGCTCCAGACCTTTTACTTTCTTAACTGATGATTGATTAATGAGAGAATAGCCCATGCAGCACCTTAAAGAGCTTTTGAGATAATTGTCCCATTACTTTTGATCCCTTGAAAAAGAGACATATATTAAAGAGCTGTAATTCCTAAATCATTACTCCTATTAGGATGTGAATACCCTCTAATTAAAGCTGAGAGTCTGCACTTTAAAGAAGCGCTCCCATCAAAGTTTGTATCCTATTATATATATATATATATATATATATATATATATATATATATATATATATTGCAGTCAGTACATTATACAGTTGTGGCCAAAAGTATTGACACCCCTGCAATTCTGTCAGATAATACTCAGTTTCTTCCTGAAAATGATTGCAATCACAAATTCTTTGGTATTATTATCTTCATTTAATTTGTTTTCAATGAAAAAAACACAAAAGAGAATGAAGCAAAAAGCAAAACATTGATCATTTCACACAAAACTACCAAAAATGGGCCGGACAAAAGTATTGGCACCCTCAGCCTAATACTTGGTTGCACAACCTTTAGCCAAAATAACTGCGATCAACCGCTTCCGGTAACCATCAACAAGTTTCTTACAATGCTCTGCTGGGATTTTAGACCATTCTTCTTTGGCAAACTGCTCCAGGTCCCTGATATTTGAAGGGCGCCTTCTCCAAACTGCCATTTTTAGATTTCTCCACAGGTGTTCTATGGGATTCAGGTCTGGACTCATTGCTGCCACCTTAGAAGTCTCCAGTGCTTTCTCTCAAACCATTTTCTAGTGCTTTTTGAAGTGTGTTTTGGGTCATTGTCCTGCTGGAAGACCCATGACCTCTGAGGGAGACCCAGCTTTCTCACACGGCCCTACATTATGCTGCAGAATTTGTTGGTAATCTTCAGACTTCATAATGCCATGCACACGGTCAAGCAGTCCAGTGCCAGAGGCAGCAAAGCAACCCCAAAACATCAGGGAACCTCCGCCATGTTTGACTGTAGGGACCGTGTTTTTTCTTTGAATGCCTCTTTTTTTCTCCTGTAAACTCTATGTTGATGCCTTTGCCCTAAAAACTCTACTTTTGTCTCATGTGACCGGAGAACATTGTTCCAAAACGTTTTAGGCTTTCTCAGGTAAGTTTTGGCAAACTCCATCTTGGCTTTTTTATGTCTCGCGGTAAGAAGTGGGGTCTTCCTGGGTCTGCTACCATACTGTCCCTTTTCATTCAGACGCCGACGGATAGTACGGGTTGACACTGTTGTACCCTCGGACTGCAGGGCAGCTTGAACTTGTTTGGATGTTAGTCGAGGTTCTTCATCCACCATCCGCACAATCTTGCATTGAAATCTCTCGTCAATTTTTCTTTTCCATCCACATCTAGGGAGGTTAGCCACAGTGCCATGGGCTTTAAACGTCTTGATGACACTGTGCATGGTAGACACAGGAACATTCAGGTCTTTGGAGATGGACTTGTAGCCTTGAGATTGCTCATGCTTCCTCACAATTTGGTTTCTCAAGTCCTCAGACAGTTCTTTGGTCTTCTTTCTTTTCTCCATGCTCAATGTTGTACACACAAGGACACAGGACAGAGGTTGAGTCAACTTTAATCCATGTCAACTGGCTGCAAGTGTGATTTAGTTATTGCCAACACCAGTTAAGTACCACAGGTAAGTTACAGGTGCTGTTAATTACACAAATTAGAGAAGCGTCACATGATTTTTCTAACAGTGCCAATACTTTTGTGCACCCCCTTTTTTATGTTTGGTGTGGAATTATATTCAATTTGGCTTTAGGACAATTCTTTTTGTGTTTTTTCATTGAAGACAAATTAAATGAAGATAATAATACCAAAGAATTTGTGATTGCAATTATTTTCAGGAAGAAACTGAGTATTATCTGACAGAATTGCAGGGGTGTCAATGCTTTTGGCCACAACTGTATGGTACTGTGTACTTACAATTATTCATTTTACCCTTCTACCCAGTTAATTCTTCTCTTTTCCATTAGGTCTATGACATCAGGTGATTAAGAACTGACCAGCTGAATCCTTCTAAGCTCTATGAAGAAAAAGGAAGTATTTTTTACCTGTGTGGGTTGCTTAATGGTTCTCTAATAAGAAGAAGCAAAGCATTGTATGTTCAGTGCTTGTGGTGTCAATTCATTTTTCTCCATGTTGTTTGTCTATAATAGAACTAGCCCCCATGATTACAGGGAGTATTTTCATATGGATTATTTTCAGTAATGTAGCAGATTTTTCAATACTTCTCTTTTCCCATGAAAATATTACCTTACTGCTTTAAACTAATTTGGCTATGTTACCATGAAATAATATGTAGATAGTTTGTTATAACAATGATGAGATGCTGTTTCTATCTGTACATCTTGCATTAAAGAGGACCTCATCTGACAGCAACATAATGTAGGCATAAGAAAACCCCTGAATCCAATGATGTATCACATAGATTACTGGCTGCAGCTGTTCTCACCCAATCAAAGCATTTCGTTTTAGAACACAGAAGAGGGGAGAGCTGCCCCCACCCACACCAGGCTCTCAATAGAGTTTGTACATTGACAGTGAGGTGGCAGGGGCAGTGGGCAGGGGCAGTGTCAGCTTGCCATGAATAGGATTTAGTAGTCCAGTAATGGTAATCACCAGGTGATAAAGCCTTTAGTGTAAGTAAACAATAGCACACACTGATAAGAGAAGCACAGTTGATTTTTGTTTTTTAACTCCTGCAGCATGCCGTCCTCAGATTACATAGAAAAAAGGCTTGCTGACAGATTGCCTTTTTAAATGTATGTTAATAACTACTCCTTATGTGACGGCCACGGGATTTTAATTACTTTTTAATTAGTGTTTATTTGCTTTGCCTTGTGATGACACATCTTTTGTGTTATACCTTTCATGAATGTTTTTAGTGTTTGAACATTTTTTCACATAGGTTAACACAGGATAAATGTAGAACTGTCTGGAAGCAATATTGCTATTCACATTACAGTCACATTACATGAAGTTTACAATCAATGTAAGTACTTTTATGATCAAAAAAGACAAAGTATTGGCCACAAAAGTATTTACATAATTTTTAAGGCTAACAAAGTACCACAATATCATTGTTTATTGTACATCCTAAGCATATAACAAAGTCCTGATATAGATTTGTAGTACATCCAGGAGCCACTAGAGGGAGCATTACACAATTGTTTTTATTTCCATGTTGCAGGCTCTTATATTATCTTAATTGTTTGCAAAATATTTAAAACATGTAAATTGTACAATTCAGTTCTATAACAGTCCATTACTGTACATGAACAGCCATGACTTTAAAGTCTACACTAATTTTACCTTCAATGACACAGAAAGAACAAGCTCTAATCTTGTCCAAGGCATTGGACCTTTTGGTCCCAGAAATAATCCATATGTGTCTTTTCTTACCAGTCTTGTTAGAATATCCTGAGATGGTCACATTTGATCACTAGCTTTAAGAAAATAAAACACCATGATTTTGCGATCCTGTGTTGTGACTTGACTATGGTATATGTGTCTATATGTAACCATCTGGTGAATGTCAAGGGGCTTATATAGAGGGAAAAGACATGTGCCATGAGTGCAATTGGCAGGCAGGAAAGTGTTTCAGTCTCAAGGACCAGGGTACACAGCAGCTGGGCCAGAGTTTGGTTCACGATAGCCATGCCCAGCATCTGTGGTCCAAGACACTGGCCGATGGGAGTGTGAGATACGATGCTGCTTTGAATGACTCCAACCACAATATGATACCAAACCAACTTCTTTTTATAACCTGCAAAAGATACAAGAATTTAACTTCTCAACGAATTATGGGCTACAACAGCCACAAACTACAGAATACAATTTATGGAGCTGGAAAGATCCCAAGTGCCAGCTTCATAGAAAGGAGTACTACTCACCCCCGAGACCATACTCGGGGCCTACCCGGGGTTCTATGGTAACCGTGACACATGGTACTCTCAGGTATATGATCTTACACCTGCCTCATGCCCAGTGGCGTAACAAGTCCTTTGTGGTCCCCGCTGCAGCATTTACACCGGGGCCCCTTAGGTGAGGTGCGAGGGGGTGCTGATAGGGATTTTGTGCACAGTTGATGAGCGGGTGGGGGTGCTGCTGCTGCTGCCATTAGTAGGTGGCTGCAGGTTCACATTACTCACATGTCGCCGGCACCTGCACCGCCGATTACAGGAGGAGAAGAGGGGCGGGCACAGTGGCAGAAAGTGGGGCTTCACTTCCTCCTGTCCTTCCTCCTCTCCTCGGACTCCCGCAGTCACAGCAGGCTGCTGGAGACATGGGCCCCCTTGCAGGGAGGCACGGGCCCCCCTGAAGGGGCGGATCCGGTCTCAGCCGCGACTGCTGCGACCGTGGTAGTTACGCTCCTGCTCCGGCCTTAATTACAATAGATTCCGAGTACTCTGTTTTCCCCTTGATATACAGTATATATCTTGACTCAACTGATCACTCAAACAAAAACAATATTTACACAGTGCACTGACCTTCTCTTTGCGAGTGATCAGAGCGGATGCCCTGACTGAATATCCGTAAACAGAAAAAAACTGAACATGTTACTCTGACGTCCGGCCACTAGATTTACTCAGCTTTACTAGGTCACCAAATTCTCTGATACATTCAGGTGCAGGTGATGATTCAGAATCAGTTTCAGTCTCAAAGCAGTACTTTTCCACTTAGCTCTCCTATGGCATTCATGTTCACCAGAGTCTCGGTAAATAGGAGCTCACACAGTCTCTCTATCAGTCCATCTGTAATCTTTGCAACAGGGATCTTCTTTGAGATACTGCAAATTCACTAACTTTCCCTAGCTGACTAAACAGTCAGTGACCAGTCAAATATCCACGTTTGCTCACAGAAGCTGAGCACACCGTCCACCGTCTCCATGTTCTCAGGGCTTCTGTGTCTCTGCATCCACCTCATGTGTCTGTTTATGTTTGTTTTCTCTACTTCCTGTCTATACCAACAAAATTCTAGGCTTTCTTCTCAGTTTTATATATCTTGTTGCATGGTGATCTCTAGTGCCAGATTAAGTAATTGCAGCACATTATTAGAGAATCAGTAATAATAGCAGATACCAACATACTATACTTGACCCCACGTATAATTTGGTGTCCCGACAAATGGCTTTTCACAACTCACACGCAGTACATACTCTTCAGGATTATATCGTATTAGGGGGACACCAGCAGTGCTCCTCTCTGGCCTCCTTAAAGAGGACCTGTCACCAAACCAGGCATGGTGATCTAATTACAGCACTGGATGCAGCATGTCTGCAGCATGCAGGCAAGGGGTCACCCAGCACTTGAGAACCTCCTTAGTGGCTGTAGCATGTAAGTTTTCTAACTGTATTATCTCGGGGTACATGGCTGCTCAAGTGCTGGGTGACCCTTTGCCTGCATGCTGGAGACATGCTGCATCCAGTGCTGTAATTAGATCACCATGCCTGGTTTGGTGACAGGTCCTCTTTAAGTCAATACCTGCCAGAGTCAATGGAGCATTTGTCACACCTTGTGTAATAGTAACATTAGGGGCTGTGTCTGGTACATATGGAAATTGCACTGTTGGACTCTGCACATCCATGGGTTCAGTCCCAAAGTCATCCCAACAGTCACATTCAACATTGCTTGGCTGAACCACCTCTGGCAGATCAGATGATTCAGGGGGACAGGCAGGTGCTTCGAACATATACAGCTCTCATCATCTCCTGCCTCGACTACTGCAACCCCCTGCTCACCGGCCTCCCCAATACCTCCCTTGCACCTCTCCAATCTCTCCTGAACTCCGTTGCCCGCCTAATCCATCTGTCTACCCACTACTCCCCCTCTGCCAAGCCCTTCACTGGCTCCCTACTTCCCAGAGATCTCGGCTTAAAACATTAACCATGACATACAAAGCCATTCACAACCTGTCCCCTCCATACATCTCTGACATGGTCTCCTGATACTTACCCTCACACAACCTGCGATCCCCCCAAAAGCTCTTCCTCTACTCCCCCCTCATCTCCCCTTTGCACAACCGCATACAGGATTTCTCCCGTGCTTCACCCATATTCTGGAACTCACTTCCCTAACACATCAGACATTCTCCTACCCTGGGAACCTTCAAAAGAAGCCTGAAGACCCTTCTCTTCTGCCAAGCCTTCCACCTGCAATGAGACCCAGTCCACCACACCGCCTCACGACTGGAACTTCCCCCTCCCACTGTATCCCCACCCGCCCCTCGTAGGCTGTGAGCCCTCGCGGCCAGGAGTGCTCCCCTCTTGTATCTGTATGACCAAATTGTCCACATTTATTGCTATTTGTATTGTTACTATTTAACTTGTCCTAGTCTGCCCCTTTTAGCATGTAAAGCGCCATAGAATATAATGGCGCTATGTAAATAAATAATAATAATAATAACACTACTGTGCAAAATGTATCTTCCCATCTGTCACTTAAGTTCCCTCCCAAATGCGTGACTTGCACTAGTACCTTATCACCCACCTGGAACTCATCCTCATGCACCAGCTCCCAATGTCTCTGGGGATGATTATGTGCACATTCTGTTACTATTTGCCAGATTTCTCACAATTTTTGTCAGTGGTCCTGGACCCACTCACTTGCTGTAAGATACTCTGGCTCATCTGGTACAGTCAGATCCAGTTCTTTGATTTCTCATCTAGGCTGACCAAACATCATTACGAAAGGCGTGAACCCTGATGTTATAGACCCATATAAGTTCCGGAATAAACTCAGCCCATCATTCCTTTTGCCTCTGCTCTAGCATTCTCAACATTTGGAGCAGTATTCAGTTGGGGGCATGATCAGTGATTGCTTAATCCCATAGATCTGTAGCAACTAAGTCATGAGCTGACCCTGAAAGCAGGCACCTTGATCTGAATGCAACCTTTGGGGATATCCATAAATCGGGATACTTACAGATCACCTCTGCTGTGGATTTAGCATGCTGATCCTTTGTGAGAACAGCTATGGCAAACTTTGTAAAATGATTGGTCATGATTAAGCATGAATGATGACCACTTCTAAAGTACCCGATTGACAAATAATCCATCATTAATACCACCAGCGGGGCAGATGTCATGATTGTCTGCACAGAATCCCTCTGTCTCGGGGACTTATTCTGTTCACAGGGCCGGCACTTAGCACACACCTCTCTCACAACTTCTTCTAAGCCAGGTGTGAACACGAATCAGTGCAACCATTGATAAGGCCCAAAATGTGCACCCCGCATTTGAGTCTCTTGGACAATGTCTGGAGCTACTGAGGCTGTGATTACCACTTGCCAACCGCACCCCAGCTTTTTCAATATGTAGTCCCAACGATACAGTGTCTCTTCTGTTATGGCCAATCGATCCCTCTGTTGTAGCAGCTTCTGTCCTTCTTCACTCAGCCAAGCTCTCACCCTTCTGGCAGACCAGGACTTTTGCTATTTTTTACTAGTTTGAGTACAGCTCGGAGTCCACGTCCTGTAGATCGGCCCACTCCTAACGAGTCTTACCCAGCAACGTGGCAACTCGTGTTGCCACCCCACTTAATTGTGCCACACAGGTAATCACCTCAAATCAGGGATCTCAGTTTTCGCAGATCTTCATCCACCACATACCTGGGTGTACCTCAGGTCATTCGTGACAATGCGTCAGCATTGGAGTTCTCTTTACTAGAATGGAACAGGATCCAGTAATTAAACTTGGACATCTGCATTATCCACCTTTACTCCAGGGCTCCCAGCTTGGCATTCTTCAAGTGCGCCAGTGGATTATTGTCCGTCATCATGAGAATCTCTGACCCAGCCAGGTACTTTGCATACTTCTCGGTTATGGCCCTCACCAGGGTCAACATCTTCGCCTGAACGAGCTGTAATTGTCCGGATTTTGCTAGGTGTCCCGTAGCGTTTGGCTGGCATATGCGATGACCCTCTCATATCCCTCTTGTTCTTGTGCTAGCATTGCTCCCAGACCATGGAGACTTCCCAAGAGCACTCACTGTCCCCCGTGTCTCCACAATTGGTGGCAGCAATAGGATACTACTCAGTCTGGATTATCCAGGGGAGCTGCAGGGGACTGGTGTTCGTGGACACCGTCCAAGGGCTCAAAACCAGGGAGGCATATAAGCATACCCAGTAGGCCATAGGTGAGGCATTCAGGTTTCGGACACGGCCAAGTCACCCCACCAGGTCAGCCATGGGATGAGGAACCGAGTGGATATACCACCGTCAGAAGAAATAGCTACTACAGGAGCTGTGTCGGTATCATCAGATTAATTTCAGGGGCACCGACACCAAGTCAGAGTTGATTCGGAAATTGGTCCATTGGATTGCCCAGAATGATGCGGAGGATGATCAGGACCCCGCCGATATTGAACCAGAGGATTTAAGTTATGTGTCACATCATGTATCCAGTGACAATCGTGAATAAACCTTGTCTCTAGCACTCCAGCCGAGAAGTGTTTGGACACCTTGGGGCCCAACTCCTCAAGAGAAGAGAGGGCTGCTGTGATAGGATATGTTTATGGAGTTCCAGCTGCCCAACTGCTAGCACCAACCACTCGAGAAGAATGGTTCCGCTACCCAGTAGAAGCCCCACCAGGACAAAGGTACACAGACAGGATCCATGACTTGCCCAATCCACGGCGCTATTATACGTGTAGACATCTTGGACATATGGACAAAGATTGTCGCCAACACTGGGGTCCTATGCCTGGAGCTCATCTGCCAGAACTGCCAGTCCAGGTCAGTGACGTCCAAGCCCCGGGACTACAAGGAACTGATTCTGTCAACACCCTGGTAAGCCCAGCTATTGTTTCTCCAGACCATGTACCATTTTCCCAATTAACCATCTTCCTGGTTGAGGGTCTGTACTCAGACATTCCTCGGGATTGTGTGTTATTGTCCAACCTGCGGGGTTATGACAACCAACCTGCTATCATAGCTTGTAAAATAAATAATTAATGGGAAAAATAGGTAGAGCTTCATTGTATTTTTAAATCTCAGCACAGATAAAGTGGACCGCTACGGGCTGCCGTCCTCAGCTGCTTAGTTTTACCTTGGCTGGCAATGCAAAATATAGGGGAACCCATTTTTTTATTATTTAAATTAAGTGTGCTTGGCTTCTTCCAGATGTTACCCTTTCAGGGTGATTGCCTGGCTATTTAGCCAGATGAAAATGGTCACTCAATTGCCATTGATAGATTTGCTCATTTGTTTGTGTACTTAATGCTTAGGCTGGCTTCACACTGCAGGATTTTCACTGATCAGGTCCATCCAGTTTGTGTGCCAAAACCAGGAGTGTCTCCACAACTCAGAACAGGTGTCAATCTTTCATTTATAGTTTTTCTCTGCTAGTTCTTCTCCTGGTTTTGGCACACAAACCGGATGGAACCTGATAAGTGAAAATCCTGCTTTGTGAATCCAGCCTTCGTGTTCTGCTATTCTGATCTTGGTTGCCAGACCTCCGACTTTGTCTTTTGACTAGCATTTGTATTGCTCCTTTGCCTTTGACATATTCTGACCTTTAACTGATCCCACACTTGGACACTCTGAAGAGCTGTTCACTTATCCATTCTTAGATAAATATTTGAGCAGCCACAGTCTCACAAAGGCAACGGTGGGAACGTGTCTCAACAAGAGGTGGACGATGATGAGACACAATTGCCAGAAAGTCAGGAGGAGGACCAGGGTGCGGAAGTGGAAGAAGACGTGGTGGATGATCCAGTAACTGACCCAACCTGGCAGGAGGACATGCAGAGCGAGGACAGCAGTGCACAGGGGGAGTTAGGCGTAGCATCACAATAGGCCGGAAGAAGCTGGGTGGTGGCCGCAGGCAGAAGGCAGGCAACCATTCCCCGGAACAACAACATGACAGAAGTTGCCAGTACAACTGTTAGGTCTTCCCGAGTCTGGCTGTTTTTTAAGGTGTCTGCAGATAATTCGAAAAAGGCCATTTGCAACACCTGCCATGCCAGCATCAGCAGGGGTAGCAAAACTAGCAGCCTGACCACCACCAGCATTATCAGGCACATGTCGGAAAAGCATCCCGACTTTGTGGGATGTACACCAGAGTCCAGGAGCAGTGTCTGCGGGTGACACCATTGCGTCTTCCACTGTTGCGTGCAAGACAATCCCCTGTCCATACTGCATGCGAAGATGCCTCCTGTCCTTCACCTGTAGTTGCACAAGCATCATCAACCACGTCCTTGTCCCAGCGTTCAGTTAACCATACACCAATCTTTGGAACGCAGGCGCAAATACGCTGCCAACGCCCCACATGCCACAGTTCTAAATGCACACATTTCGAGACTGCTTGCGCTGGAAATGTTGCCTTTTAGGCTAGTGGAGACAGAAGCATTCCGCAACTTGATGGCAGCAGCTGTCTCACGTTACTTGGTCTCCAGCCGCCACTATTTCTCCTGGAGTGCCGTCCCCGCATTACATAAGCACGCATCACAAAACATCAGACGTGCCCTTAACAACGCAGTTTCAGGCAAAGTCCACCTAACCACGGACACGTGGACAAGTGCTTGTGGGCAGGGCCGGTACATCTTGCTGACGGCACACTGGGTTAATATTCTGGAAGCCGGGACCCAGTCTGAGCTTGGGACGGAACACGTCTTTCCGACATCAAGGAATGCAGGCCCTAACTCAGTGAAGGTTTCACCCACAGTGTACAGCTCCGGAACGTCATGCTCCTCAGCCTCCTCCTCCTCCTCCACTTCACCTTCCACACCAGTCCCAAGCTGGAAGCACTGCAGCACTACCTCGGCTAAGCGGCAACAGGCTGTGCTGAAGCTAATATGCGTAGGTGACAAACCTCAGAATGCTGAAGAGTTGTGGACAGCTCTGAAACAGCAGGCAGATCACTGGCTCACACCGCTGAACCTACAGCCAGGCATTGTCGTGTGTGACAATGGCCGGAACCTGGTGGCGGCTCTGAGGCGAGGCGAGCTAACACATGTTCCATGCGCGGCCCATGTGCTCAACCTCGTGGTTCAGCGGTTTATTAAATCCTACCCGGAGCTGTCGGATCTGCTCGTCAAAGTACGCTGCCTGTGTGCCCATTTTAGAAAGTCACTTACTGCTTCTGCCGCCCTTGCCAGGTTCCAGCGGCGTTTGCAGCTTCCAGCTCACAGACGCAGACCAAGATGGTGAGTGGCGATGACGCCATCATTAGCGTCACCATCCCAATTCTCTGTCTTCTAAAACGCTCTCTGCTCAAAATCAAAGACGATGCATTGCAGGTGGACCAGGATGAGTTGGAGCAAGAAACTGTACTGGGTGATTACACACAGCCCAGCCTCATCTCATCCCAATGTGCAATAGAGGACTATGACGAGGAGGATGAAGAAATAGAGCTACTTTCATGCGGAATTGATGGTAATACATGCAGAACCGTCATACCATCGGTTCAGCGTGGATGGCCAGAGGACAGGGGAGAGGAGGAGGAGGAGCAGGATGATGAGGCCAGCATGGCCAGTCATGCTGTTGGTGAGGACCCTGAAGTCTTGCCTGTTAACAGTCTAGCACACATGGCTGACTTTATGTTACACTGCCTGTCTCATGACCCTCGCGTTATCAACATCTTGGCGGACACTCATTACTATTTGGTGACACTTTTAGACCCACACTACAAGGTGAAGTTTATGTACCTTATTGCCGAGGCGGAGAGGTCTACAAAAATGCTGCAGTACCAGAAGGCCATAGTCGCGGAATTAGTCAAAAAATTCCCTTCTGAAATGTCTCTTTCCAGGGGCATTGGGGTGCCTCCCAATTTTTGGCTGCCCTGCCAAAGGGCAATACTACAAAAGACCCACTTCCTTAAAATGGACACATTATTTAAAGAGGCCCTCATGTACGTCTCCTCCCAGGGGCATGGGAGTGCCACACAATTTAGAAAAAAAAATCTTTCATGTAATCCAAAAGACTAACATACACCAACTCTGTCTCACAAGTGGGTATGAGCCCTTAATATTTTCTCCAGGAAAATCCATTTTGGTTTCATTTTGTAACGTTTTCTTGACAGTCCGTAAAAGTGGCGTAATAGTCTGACAACATTGTTGACATCAGTGACCTTGGAGTCTGAAATGTTTCCAGGGGTCTTCCCCATGCTGTTCCCATGTCATTTGAGAACTGTTCTGATACTTTTGTGACATTTTTAGGGTTTTTCCATGCTGCCGGGGGTCATGTCAGAAAAATACTCAGGTCTCTAATAGGATAACATTGGGCTCGGTGCTCGGGCCGAGTACACGAGTATCTTGGGATGCTCGGCCCGAGCTTCGAGCACCCGAGCATTTTAGTACTTGCTCATCTCTAGAAGTGACTCAGTGTCTTAACAAGGGAAAAAAACTTAAAATTTCTGCTTTTCTTCATAAATTTGTAAAATTAAAGGGGGTTAAAGTTAAACAATATTATACTTAGACTTGCATAATATAGAGAACTTCACAACTTACTGATATACTTCTATTATTACAGATGTTTATATTTTAGTCTGTTCCTTCTGGTCCTGGGCTTGGCTCTGTGCACATTTCTTTAAAGTAAGACTGAACTACCCAAATACTGTAAATGAAATGTCTGCCGAAATAGACGATGGGATTATGTTGATGGCATGTTTTGTTTTGATCATAATTGTTTTTGTTCGCCAGATATTCTACCCCCAAGTCATTGAAAAAATATATAATTTTGGCTTTAACAGCTTGCGTTGTGTATTTCTTCAATGTATTCTTCCAATTTTAGATTGAGTTGAAGTACGGTATATTATGACCGAGGTTCTACTAAAAGTGTGTTCCTCCTAATTATAGATAAAAATCCATCTTGTTCTTTTGCGCTTAAAATCTAATGCACTTTGTTATGTGTTGTTATAAACTGAAAAATAAATCTACTCTACGCATCTATTCAATTCGGGCTCATTATAAAGAACAAAATTGATTTTATGTTTTGTCCAATAGTGCTAGCGGGGGATGAGGAAAAATGTTGATTTCAAAAGGAAAGAAGAAATAGCTCCAATTTTCTTTACAAAATAAAATGGAAAACACGTCTTGCCATGCTGGTTTTATTTATACCTTAAAGTGGGCCAAACATATATGTATAATATCCTCAAGCTGTGCGGAGACTGTCTCTATACAAACAAGGTGTTTTCTGTTTTTCTATTCTTATGATTGTCTGTAATGGCTCTGCGGACACTTAATATTCTCGCTATAATTGATTTCTTAACCCGTAAACAGAACTAGCAGCCTTAAAGAGGACCTGTCACCCCCTCCATGGATGTGAATCTAAGCCCAACACATAATGCAGCATGTCTGCTGCATTCGGGCAAGGGGTCCCCCATGGCTCTGTGGGGCTGCTACCTCGATATATAGGCTTATAAATACTTACAATGATTTTCCATGAAGGCGGGCCCTTGTCCTTGAGGCAGCTCATCCACTGGGGCATTTCACGCCCCCTGCGTCTCTGTACGACCCGTGTCGCAGCCGCCGCTCGTGCCATTCTGAAATCCTCACCCTGCGCATCCTTGTGTGGGTGATGCAAGCGCAGAGCGAGGTTGAGGTGCAAGGCCCACCTCCCACTATGTCGTCCTCTCATTTCCCTCCCTGCTCAGTGTTGTGCTATGAAGTAGGGCGGGGAAATGAGAGGACGCCATAGTGGGAGGCGGGGCATGCACCTCAACTTTGCTTTGCGCTTGTGTCACCCACCCAAGAAAGCGCAGAGCGAGGAGTTCAGAATGGCACGAGCATTGGTTTGACAAACAGGTTCGGATACGACTTTAAAGAAGGTAATCAAGTAATTTTATTAAAAAGGCTAATTTAGAATACAAAACTACAAAAACAACAGTATGATATTGCATACACTATATGTATAATCAGAACATAATACAAACCTATAAAAACATTAGGATATTGCATACACTATTTGTATAATCAACACATAAAGGTTATGCATTTACTTACATCACATCACCACGGAGTTGCACATCATCTTGTCTTGTAACATCAATCGGAGAAGCACGATGAAGACAGGAGAGCTCAGTGGGAAAACACAACACTGTATTCAGGTACACAAAATGACTTCTTCATCAAGGAGCTATGAGCATCATCTGTCTAATTGACAGAGAACTCCTGAGAAGTCACCACCAAAAATGCTTCTGTCTGTATCATGATTCCAGCGACTTTTATAAGGCTTCAACAATGGCAGCCTGGTTAATGTTTATAAGCTTTGACTTGTCGATCAAACGGAATTGGCCAGACTCTGTTATCGAGAAGTTTACTTACAAACATTATTCTAGACAATCGATCTGTGTATTTCTCATAGAACATAATGGTCAGTGAACTTATTATTTAAACACAGTATTTTGGTTACAATAACACTTGTTTGTCAAAGCAAATATCAAAGTGGTCACTTGTGTAGAAGACACACAACGTCAAAGACCATAGAACAATTAACATTGTCTTACTGTATCAACACAGAGCAAACACTCACTTTGTGGATAGCAGACAACCAAGACAGTTCATTTGAATGAACTAGTTTCTCAATATCAAAGTATATCAATTCACTGCAGTATATTGCAATATAATAGTGCTTGGATTCAGACAACCATATTTCATATTTGCAATACATTCCACCCTTGGTCTGTTGACCACACTTTATCAAAGCATATAAACAATATGTTACATAATGTAGGCTATAAGATATCCATATTTTTTATTAGCAATACATTCCACCCTTGGATATCTTATAACCACACATTATTTATCCAACCACAACAATCCAATGCATGCATAGCAAAAACGACTCCTATTATATCATCAGTTAATAATACTACTTCATAATTGCAGTTTTCGCATAAGGTAGAAAATTCCCACTTTATATGGGGAGTTTTATGAGCTGGGAATAAAGACATAATTAAAGTTAACTTAGAGCTAACACATGACCCACTAGTTATATTATTTGGAATATAACTAAAAGTGATACTTCCAAAGGAAAACATCCAACCTCTAGGCAATCTTACATGTTCTGTATATGATGGAGAGATCACTATACTGTTACACATCATATCTTTGCCCGCCCTCATACTTTTACACTTTTTATCTGAACTGGAGCCACATATAATAGCCCTATCCCCATCCCCAGTCTGATTCAACATGGCTTCTGCCTCTTTTATGTTTGTCACAAGTCCACTGACAGCATAGGTCAGCTGGCATAATACTTTGGATCCTTATATTAATCATGTCTTCCATTAGAAATCTTCTTCCGTACAGTTCACACTTTGAGTCACATCTTCGTGGATATACCACCATACAAGTTTCTAATATATATATATTGGTAGCAGTGATTGCCTTTGCCATTCAAAAATGGCTAGTGTTCATCAACTGAGGCTAGGTAAATCCATAGATTCTGTTTGGTTTTCAGAAGTCCACATTTTCCATAGTTGAGATCTGTTTACTGTGTGAAGATTGCTCGGCTCTTCACAGCAGTCACACATGGGGACAGCAACAATGCACCACTTACAGATCAGATTTTGATCTAAAGGGAAATAAACACACATATTATTGTCTGAGATCACACTGACTGCTACTTGAGAAATGGCTTGAGCAGATTCAGGACACCTAATTGATTTCACCAAAGAAATACACTGACTGAGTTATTCTATCTTCTTTCTGTATTATTGACATGTAACATTAGTCAATATTCATACATTTCTCATGGATAATTCTGATCCATCACATTACCTCAATTCTTTGAAATATCAAACTTAAATGATCAAGATGCACTTACAAATGGGGTTTACAAACCTATTGTGTTCCTGATTGAAAATAAAGATTAAGAACATACATAAAACTAAACCACAACTTTTAGGCTGGCTTCACACTTGCAGATGCATCTGCAGCGTTTTGCAGATGCATCTGCAAGTATCAGCATGCAGACCGCGGTCCCTATGGTTATAATGGGGCGCACCGCGGTCTGAAAGCACTCATTCATTCCTATATGTGAACCGTCCGCAGGCGGATGCCTGCTTACAGATCACACACTCCCGCCCGCACCATGGACGCGAGATGTCGCGTCCATGGTGCGGGCGGGAGTGTGTGATCTGTAAGCAGGCATCCGCCTGCGGACGGTTCACATATAGGAATGAATGAGTGCTTTCAGACCGCGGTGCGCCCCATTATAACCATAGGGACCGCGGTCTGCATGCTGATACTTGCAGATGCATCTGCAAAACGCTGCAGATGCATCTGCAAGTGTGAAGGCAGCCTTAGGTTCATCACAATAGGATGATTACTTATTTAATTGTTTGCAAACAATTATTTTAACTTAACTTTGAGCTCAATATCTAACCCACATGTTTTATATATAACTAAATACATTGAATCTGATTCCTCTGAAAAACTGGTTTGTCCAGTCTGAAAAGAAGCACAAAGAAAAAGTTAAAATACAAGTCAAATACTGCACTTTGTCCTTATCCTATCTGTTATCCATATGCTAATAGATTATTCACTTATAGACAGACAAAAACAACAGAAGGGAAAACAAAACAACCTCACTGGATACATTGTATTGTTTTAATACATAACACAGGAATGATGACTGGTGACCAATGTAAAATGATCCAGCCCCATAGACAGAACAGAGGAATATTAGCACAGTCTTTTTGGGTCCACAATATGACACATTCTGCTCTTTCTTAGTCTCACCTTTATCAACATTTGGGATCTGCATTACTTGCGACTTTTGTGCAGTTGTAGCACAGTCGGCTTTTTTACCTGTCTCTGTAAATTCAGTATTGTTAATGGCAAGTTCTTCCTCATTCTCAATACCATCAATATTCTGGTGCAATGAATGGCTCTCTAGTTCGGTATTACAATAACGTTTAATGTGGCCTATCTCCCCACATTTAAAGCAATACCTAGACCTGTATACAGCAGACACATTCTCTTGCTCTTCTGACTCATGACACCAGTCACTTAATAGTTTTACAAATCTTTCATATGAACTAGTATTTCTTAGAGACACTCTTGTGGCATAATCTACATTACAATGATTTGCCATTGAAAATAGAAAACTGGCATCATCCTGAGACATATCTGGATGATTGTAAACATTTCTATACAATGTCAGATAATCACTACAGAACAACATGGGATCATCAGATCGCCTGAATCTATACATTGCCAGTGTCTTGTAACCCCTAGTATTTCTCCTACTTAAGGTACGTTGCAACTCAAATCTATTAGACACACTGCAATTGTCTACCTCATTCCCTGTAGCTGTCTCTACAACCTGTCTCTGGCATATATGATGATCTTTTAATGGGTTAATAAGAGGATCCATTTCCATCTCCCCATTAAAATGATCATCCCTCTGTTCTACGTCGGTGACCATTTTAGACACACTGCAATCTTCTACCTCATTCCCTGTAGCTGTCTCTACAACCTGTCTCTGGCATATATGATGATCTTTTAATGGATGAAGATGAGGATCCATTTCCATCTCCCCATTAAAATGATCATCTCCCTGTTCTGGGTCAGTGGCAGTTTTGGAGTCAGTTGACTCGTGTGCATCACTATCCCACTGATCTGTGTTCCACTCCATTTCTTCTTTGGCTATGGCCAAAGCTTTCTTCTTGTTCACCTCCCCCCTCTTCTTTCTGCACTTATACTGTTTTACACGTACAGCAGACTGTTCTTCATCATGCTGAGTTCCAACACATTTGTCCATTACTAACTTATTCTGACCCTGTGAATTCTGGGCCTCACACAGTTGCATTTCCAATTCCTGCACCCTAGTTAACATTCTTTGCTTTTCCTCATGCTGTTTTCTATATGCAGATAGCAGGATCCAGCCACGCCTACCAACAGCACACAATTCTTTCCCTTTTTCTACTTTTACTTTCTGCAAGCATTCTACCACATCAGCAGGCTCTGCATCCTGCAAACATTTGTCCCATAGTTCATTTGAACCAACACGGTGCGACCACTTAGTCGCCAAAATATGATATGGAGTTTCCTTCCACCCTGGAGTCTTAATAGACTCACTCACAACCACTTTTTTCCTAAAAAGAGGCATGTTTTATGCAATATCACACTATATAAAAAATTACTAAATCCTTCCGCGTATCCCACTTCTGACACCAAATGTTTTGCCAATTGGTTTGACAAACAGGTTCGGATACGACTTTAAAGAAGGTAATCAAGTAATTTTATTAAAAAGGCTAATTTAGAATACAAAACTACAAAAACAACAGTATGATATTGCATACACTATATGTATAATCAGAACATAATACAAACTTATAAAAACATTAGGATATTGCATACACTATTTGTATAATCAACACATAAAGGTTATGCATTTACTTACATCACATCACCACGGAGTTGCACATCATCTTGTCTTGTAACATCAATCGGAGAAGCATGATGAAGACAGGAGAGCTCAGTGGGAAAACACAACACTGTATTCAGGTACACAAAATGACTTCTTCATCAAGGAGCTATGAGCATCATCTGTCCAATCGACAGAGAACTCCTGCAGAAGTCCCGAATACAGGTACACAAAATGACTTCTTCATCAAGGAGCTTATGAGCATCATCTGTCCAATTGACAGAGAACTCCTGAGAAGTCACCACCAAAAATGCTTCTGTCTGTATCATGATTCCAGCGACTTTTATAAGGCTTCAACAATGGCAGCCTGGTTAATGTTTATAAGCTTTGACTTGTCGATCAAACGGAATTGGCCAGACTCTGTTATCGAGAAGTTTACTTACAAACATTATTCTAGACAATCGATCTGTGTATTTCTCATAGAACATAATGGTCAGTGAACTTATTATTTAAACACAGTATTTTGGTTACAATAACACTTGTTTGTCAAAGCAAATATCAAAGTGGTCACTTGTGTAGAAGACACACAACGTCAAAGACCATAGAACAATTAACATTGTCTTACTGTATCAACACAGAGCAAACACTCACTTTGTGGATAGCAGACAACCAAGACAGTTCATTTGAATGAACTAGTTTCTCAATATCAAAGTATATCAATTCACTGCAGTATATTGCAATATAATAGTGCTTGGATTCAGACAACCATATTTCATATTTGCAATACATTCCACCTTTGGTCTGTTGACCACACTTTATCAAAGCATATAAACAATATGTTACATAATGTAGGCTATAAGATATCCATATTTTTTATTAGCAATACACATGGGCGGTACAGAGGCGCAGGGGACGTGAAATGCCCCTGTTGACAAGGTGCCTCAAGGACAAGGCCCGCCTCCATGGAAAATCACTGTATGTGTTTATAAGCCTAAATATCGGGGAAGCAGCCCCACAGAGCCATGGGGGACCACTTGCCTGAATGCAGCAGACATGCTGCATTCAGTGCTGGATTTAGATTCACATCCAACAGGGAGCGGGGGGAAGGGTGACAGGTCCTTTTTAACATCTGTTCTTGCCAATAAATACATTGCATAAAGTAACTTCTTTTACCTTATTGTATACAATAGCTTTCAAATAGTTTTACATATTTTTAATAAATAGTAATATTAAATCTTTATTCATATAGCACCAACATATTCTGCAGCGCTTTACAATACAGTGATATACAAACTGTGATAGGTAACAAAAAATATATAATACAGTAAGTAATTAAAGTAGAGAATCAATATAAAAAAATCCAATACACTAACCAGAGAATAAATGAAAAAAGTACAATAAATAAAGCAGAGAAACAATGTTAAAAATACAGTACAGTAATTAGATACAATACAATGAACATAGAATCAGTGTAAAAAGCACAATGCAATAATTTAAGGCTACTTTCACACTACGATTTTTGTAAAATCCGATGCTGTCCGATATAAATCGGACAGCATCGGCTCCTTCTGATGCCTGGAATCGGATGCCAAATAGGCGTCCGATTCCAACATTTTATCTGATGCCCGCCCTCCTGTCACCTCGCTCCCTGTCAGCTGTCAGCTGTCTCTCCCCCGGTACTCCCGCTTCTCCCCTCTACTGCCCGGTCCTCTCCTCTTCTCCCCTGTATCTCCTCTCTTCTCCACCGTCCTCTCCTCTTCTCCCCCGGTCCTCCCATCTGCACCCCCGTCCTCTCTTCTTCTCCCCGGTCCTCCCATCTGCTCCCCCGTCCTCCCCTCTTCTCCCCCGGTCCTCCAATGTGCTCCCCCGTCCTCCCCTCTTCTTCCCCGGTCCTCCAATGTGCTCCCCCGTCCTCTCCTCTTCTCCCCCGGTCCTCCCATCTGCACCCCCGTCCTCCCCTCTTCTCCCCCGGTCCTCCAATGTTCTCCCCCTCTCCTCCAATCTTTTCTCACCTGTCCACGGCTCCAGCACGGTCCCACACGCTCCCGTGTCTCCCGCTGTCTTGCTGTCTGTGCTGACAGGACCTCTCGTGACGTCACATTCACATGACTGCCAGCTACTGGTTACTGGCGGTCATGTGATTGTGATATCACGGCAGGTCCTGTCAGCAGAGAACAGCAAGACACCGGGAGACACGGGAGACGCGCGGGAGACGTCGGGGGCCTCATGGACAGGTGAGCATAGATTTTTTTTGTTAACTCCTTACTTTACTGTTAGGAGCTATTTTAGTGTACTGAGCATGCTCAGTACACTAAAATCGGGTCCGAGGAGACATCAGATGTTTCCTCGGACCCTGCTCCATAGAGCCCCATGTTAAATTGATCGGACCGAATCGGATGTGCACTAAATGGCATCCGATTTGTTCCTATCCGAGTTTGTCCGATTTTATTTTCGGCGCAAAAATCGGAGCATTTTTGCACCGATAAAAAAATTGGACAAAATCGGACAGAATCAGATCAGACCAAATCGGATGCCATTTAGTGCACAAATAAAGCTGACCCTGCTCAAAAGAGCTTGAAATCTACAATGAGATGGGGTTACACAAAGTACAGTGGCTTATTACAATGATGGTCCAGGCATCTTGAGGAAGTGGGGATAGAAATAAAGTTACATGAATGGTCACCAGACAATCTACGTAGAGCTTTTGGATTTGGTGAAGTTTGAAGAAAAGTTATGACCAGAGAGAAAGTGAATGTGCTATATACAGTACAGAGCACTTCTATTAGGGAGCATGATAGGTTGCCTTAAAAAGATGTGTTTTTAGGGAGCGTCTAAAGCTATGCAAGTAGTGGATAGTCCTGATTTCTTGGGGTATAGCATTTCAGAGAATTATTGCAGCTCAGGACACGTTTTGGAGCCGAGAGTAAGAGTATCGGATTAGTGCAGATGTTAGTCAAAAGTCATTTGTAGAATGTAGGGAGTGGGTAGGGTGATAGATAGAGATGAGGGAGAAGATGTAGGGAAGTGCTACACTGTGAAGAGCTTTGTGGGTGAGAACAAGCAGTTAGAAATGGATCCTGTAGTATATGGGCAGCCACTGCAATGACTGGTACAGAACGGAGGCATCTGAGTAACGATTGGCCAGGTAGGTGATCCTGGCTGCTGCATTAAGGACTGGAGAGGGGAATTTTTAGATAGGGGGAGGCCAATTAGTGGAGAATTGCAGTAGTCAAGGCGGGAATGGATTAGGGCCACGGTGAGGGTTTTTGTTGTTTCCATGGTGAGAAAGGGGTGGACTCTAGAAATGTTCTTCAGATGCAAGCGACAAGAGCAGATGAGAGATTGTATATAGGACGTGAAGGAGAGATCAGTGACAAACATAACACCCAGACAGCGGGCCTGCTGCCTAGGCGTTATTGTGGTGCCGCGCACTGAGAGGGAGATGTCAGATTTAGGGAGGTCAGTGGAGGGTGGGAACAGAAGAAGTTCAGTTTTGGAAACATTTGAGTTTCAAATTGAGAGCAGACATGATGTTGGAAACTGCAGCTAGACAGTCATTAGTGTTCTGCAATACAGCAGGGGTAAGGTCAGGGCTGAAGTATATAGTTGTGTGTCATCAGCAAAAAGATGGTACTGGAAGCCAAATCTGCTGATGGTCTGTCCAATCAGGGCTGTGTAGAGAGAGAAGAAAAGAGGGCCAAGGACTAAACCTTGAGGGACCCCAATAGTGAGAGGAAGAGGGGAGGAAGTGCAACGAATGATACACTGAAAGAACGGTCAGACAGATAGGAAGAGAACCAGGAGAGAACATTGTCTTTTATGCCAATGGAGTGCATTATTGAGTAGGAGATGGTGGTCAACAGTGTCAAAAGCTGCAGAGAGGTCAAGAACAATAAGCAGAGAGTGGTCACCATTACATTTTGCCGTCAGAAGGTCATTGGTCACTTTGATGAGGACAGTTTCTGTAGAATGTAGGGCGGAAACCAGACTGTAATGGGTCTAGAAGAGAGTGAGAGGAGAGGTAACGTGTGAGGCAGGAGTAGACCAGGTGCTCCAAGAGTTTAGAGATGAAGGGGAGATTATAGACTGGTCTATAGTTATTTGTGCAGGATGGGTCAAGAGAAGTTTTCTTTAATAATGGAGTAATGATAGAATGTTTGAAGGAGGAGGGGAAGATGCCAGAAGAAAGGAAGAGATTGAAGATTTTGATTAGATGAGTAGTGACGACTGGAGAGAGGGACTGAAGTAGGTGTGAGGAGATGGAGTCAGTGTTGCATGTAGTGGGATGAGAGGAAGAGAGGAGCTTGGGGACTCTTTTTTCTGTAACTGGGTCAAATATGGAGAGTGAACCGGAGGAGATGTGGGGAAGAATGGGAGTAACAGCGCTTTGAGGCTAGGAGCTGATTTCCTGGCAAATGTTGTCTATTTTCTCCATAAAGTAAGAAGCCAGATCATCAGCACAGAGGTCAGTGATAGGGACCTGCACTTTAGGACTGAGGAGAGAGTGAAAGGTGTCAAAGAGTTTTTTTTGGATTGTTGGATAGTGAGGAGACCAGGGTGGTGAAGTAGGTCTCTTTGGCGAGGTGAAGAGCAGAGTTGTATTTTTTTAACATGATTTTTCAAATCTGATAGAGTAGAATAAATAATGTAAAAGTGAATAATACATCCCAGCGATGTGTTTCTCTCCCTCTATTTAGGATTGGTTTTCTTTTCAATTGGTTCTCCTTCTGAAGAAGAGAAACACAAGTGGTGGATGGTCTACAAACCATGTTCTATGAGGAACGGTTACAGAATTTAGGAATGTTTAGCTTGCAAAAAATAAGACTGAGAGAGATTTAATAGCTGTCTACAAATATCTCAAGGGCTGTCAAACTGTAGAGGGATAAGCTTTATTCTCATTTGCACAGGGAAAAGCTAGAATGGGAGGAGACACAGATTAGAATTTAGGAAACACTTTTTGACAATGAGGGTGATCAACGAGTGGAGCAGGCGGCCATGAGAGGTGGTAAGTTCTCCTTCAATGGAAGTCTTCACACGGAGGCTGGACAAACATCTGTCTAGGATGATTTAGTGGCTGGACAGACATCTGTCTGGAATGATTTAGTGAATCCTGCCTTGAGCAGCAGGTTGGACCAGATGAGATAGATCCCTTCCAATTCCACCATTCTATGATTCTATGAAGCCATTGTAATTCTAATTTAAAGGGAACCAACCAGCAGGATTTAGGGCTATAAAGTGATGCTGGTGCCTACTGGACACTGAGAAGCTGAATGCAATAATACCTTTACTTCAGTGATTGAAGGTTTGATTGCAGATAAAAGGTTTATAAAAGTTATGGCAAAGAGGGGAGAAGATGAATGAAGTGTACAGCATAGCATCACTATGAGGGGATGGGTTTATTTTTATTACACCTCTGTGAGCTCTAAGCCAAACCCTGACTCTTCCATCTCTCCCTCTCTCTCTTCCTACCTCCCTATCACTCTTTAGTAGGCATCTGTGATAAGTTCAGGCACACAGGACAAAGGAATGGTAGTATGAATGTCAGATGTCCTGTGCCTGGAAAAGAGTGTCAGGGAGGGAGAGAGGGAGGGAGGAGGATTTGGCTTAAAGACCACAGGGGAGTAATAAAAATTACCCAACCCCACATAGTGATGCTGTGCTGCACACTGGGTTCATCTCCTTCCTTCTTTGCAGTAACATTTATAACACTTTTCTCTGCAATCAAACCTAGAATCATTGCAGTAAAGGTATGATTACACTTAGTATCCCAGAGCCTGTAAGGCAGTGGCTTCACTTTATAGCCCTAAAATCCTGCTGGTTGGTTCCCTTTAAAATGACTTTTCTTAATAAACAGTGAACAATATGCTTGATGGTTACATCATTTGATGAGGCAGAGAACCTTAACAGTTTTAATTCACGCAGAAATAGTATTGCTCTCTAATACTACTAAATGTCATAACAGACATTTAGCAGTGTAACTTCAAGCTCATGGTCCCTGAAAAAAGCTTCAATGGGACCCCCAATTATTGCAAATCTTTAATAGCATTGGGCTTTTTCTATAGGCTAAAGAGACTTTTGGAGCCCCCCAGGCTCCAGGGCCCAGATGTGATTGCAACCCCTGTACCTATTGTAGTTATGCCTCTGCATTTATGGTATATGCACAGGAGAAGTAGGGCACAATTTATTCTATTAGAACATTTATTCTAATGCACTACACAACTGGATGACCAGTGGTGTAACTTGAAGCTCATAGGTCCCAAATCCAAAAACTACAATAGGGCCCCTAATTATTTCACGTCTTTAACATCATTGGTATTTTTATATAGGTCAAAAGGACTTTTGGGGGCCCCTAGGCACCCATCTGCAATTGCAATCCCTGCACCTATTGTAGTTATGTTCATGTGACTTACACAGGTACCATTTCAGGCCACCAAGAAATCTTTCTATTTACCATAGAAGCATAACATATATTTACCACTACCCACAGCAGATTTCTCCAGACATAACCTCAATGAGTTACTCAAACTGCTGGATGAAATAATTTCTTTTGCTATCCGGGTTGACCTAATGTTCTAGGAACAATATATGGAGGTCACACGTGATAGGTGTCCTGTGCATCTGACTCCATCCCTTCAGAGGTCACTGGCATCCTAATTTCCAGTTGTTAATCCTGCTCCTAAACCTATGAAAGTGGACCACATTAGGATGTCGGAGCAACATCAAGACTGTCCAGCCAAGGGTCTGTGTTTCCACTGTGGCGGTATGGAACACTTCATCTATGCTTGTCCTGTGAGCTGGGACTTTCTTGCCTGTAGACTTTAGCTACCCTAGGCGAGAACAAATGGTATCCTTCATTAAACTCTACCTGTATCCATATCGTATGGCGGTACTGATTTTCAGACACTGCCCACCTCAATTCCAGATCTGCTGCAAACTTCATTTAAGAGGCTGTGGTGTATTGGTACCAGATTTCTGTCTAAGGTCTTCGGAGACCCTAGACTGTATCATCTGTACCAATACACGTCATGTTAAAACCAGTGGAGCTATGGGTAGGAGCTTCTCCTTTGGAGATCACTTTCTTTGTGCTTCTGAAATGTCCTGTCCACTTTTCCTGGTCTGTCCTGGTTCAATGCGCACAAGATCACACTCAACTGTAAATCGTGAGAGCTGCTTCATTTGAGACAAATTTACCATGGGAGCTGCCTGGTCTCTGAATTATTGAATATGTCTGCAATGAAAGTTCGTTTAGAATCAAGAAAAGGTTTCTCATGAAACAGCCTTCAGGCCTACCCCTACCTTCGGCCATGTCTACTGCCACCAACTTGGAAGTAATCTTGCTGGAGGAGAAACTTCCTTCAAGCTTGGTGAAGAGGGCATGAGGTGGGGTACTGTAACACAAACATCCATGTTAGGATGCCGACATATTCACCATCGTGGTCTGGGTGTGTGCCTTCTCCCCTCTTCTGAGCCTCTCACGTGCACTGCTGCTGTATTCCTGTCTTTGGCTCCCAGGTCCTGTGCACGCTACCCAGGTCCCCTGAGAGTATCTTAAAGTGTGTGCTCCTGATCCTGCCCTGCTCTTAAAGGGCCAGTGCACTTTTATTTATGGCTGCGAGGCCTATGTATTGAAGGCATCTCCAACTAGCGGAAGTCCTGGGCAACATTTTAGCTTAGTCAGTTACTGTTTTCTAAGCTAGTTGTTATGCCCGATTACCCTACCTTCCTAGACCTGTCTCCACCTGCCATGCCCTCATACCAACTTGCAGCTGTCGTCCTGTTTGCTATAGTCACACCTGGCTGCACTTGCTTACAGTCCCTGACAGACGTTATGTCGCTTATCCATGTTATGTAAACAAAAGCTTATAACCTGACGTTAAATTCATCATTGGTTGCATAAATTACTCTTTCGGAAGCTAAAACCCTTCGAAATGTGGTTTAGGTTAAGAAAATAAATTGCATCAATGCTGAAATTTTGATCATGTAATGAACACAGAATGGTCAGATTTTGGCAAGACAAAAGGTTTGTTGCCTGGTCATATAATGCACCCAATCCTAGTTTACATCCTCACCTGTTCTCAGCAAATGATCAGTTAATTAGTGGGTGTGTATAAAAAGAAACCCAGCACCCCAGACCTTCACTTGAACTGCAACATTTAATGTGTCTCAGCATCAAGTACAAAGAATTAAAAAAAGATTTGAAGAGACTGGAGATGTGTTTGACAAGCCCAGGTCCTGCAGACCCGCAAGTAACTGCACAGAGGAACGTTTGTTGGTTAGAAAATCCAAAGCAAGCCCTCTTCCGCTGCACCAGAGCTTCAACAGGCCTGGTCACCTCAAGTCCCTGTGTCAATAGAACAGTTTGTAGGATTCTGTCTCGAAATGGCCCCCATGGTTTAATCAGTTCCCAGAAGCCATCACTAAACAAAAGGCAAATAAAAAAACGTGTGGCATTTGCAAATCCCACAGCCTGCTAAATGCTGGAAAAGTGGCAGAAGGTGGATATCTATGATAAATCTTCAGTAGAATTACACCACAGCCGCCGCAAATACTGCAGGAGACCTACTGGAGCCTGTATGGATCCAAAATACACCCGGAAAACAGTTACATTTGGTGGTGGAAAGATCATGTTCTAGGGTTATATTCAGTATGGGGGTGTGTGAAACATTTGCAAGGTGGAAGGCAATATCAATAGCCTAAAATATCAAGAAGTATTAGCTACCTCTTACATTCCAAATCATAAAAGGGGTCAAATTCTGCAGCAGTATGGTTGTCCATCTCATACATCCATCTCTACAACAAAGTTCCTCCAGGCAAAAAAGATCAAGGTGCTCAAGGACTGGCCAGCCCAGTCACCAGAAATGAACATCATTGAGCATGTTTGGGGTAGGATGAAAGGGAAGCTTGAAGACAAAACCAAAGAATCTAGATGAACTCCGGAGGCATGTAAGACTGCATTCTTTGCTATTTCTGATTACTTCATTAATAAATTGTATGAATCATTGTTGAACCACATGGATGCAGTCCTTCAAGCTTATGGAAGTCACACAAATTATTAAATATGACTCTAATAGCACCACAACTTCATTCAGCAATGTTATGCAACATATATTTGTATTTTAAGTTATTTGTTTGAACATCACATTACTTTCTGTGGGCGACAAAACTTTTGTCTTGCCAAAATCTGACCATTTTGTGTTCATTAAATGATCGATATTTCAACATTGATGTAAATTTATTTTCTTAACCTAAAACACATTTGGGAAGGTTTCAGCTTTCAAAAGAGTAATTTATACAACCAATGGATGAATTTAACGTCAGGTTATAAGCTTTTATTTACATAACATGGATAAGCGACATAACTTCTGTCAGGGAGTGTACACCAGATGCCTTTTTCCATTCCAGCTTCACTTGTCTGCATCTGAAACTGTACCGGGGTCCATCCTTGTGTCCCTTACGCTGGAAGTCACTGCCAAGGTTCCCTCTGTGGTCCACTTCATCCACATCCCCCTTGCTCTTCTCAGCGTGTGTAACACACAGAAAGGCTCAGCTCAGTTGAGGTATCTTGATTTTTTTTATGACAAATCACTACCAAAGTCCTATGGCAAAATACAAATTTTTGGTAATTACTTCTATGCATATTTAGGAAAATGGTGACCTCTGGCCAACATTTTTCTGAATTGTAAATAACAATTAAAATGTTAAAGAAAATAAAAAACACTTATGCTCACTATACCACTTTCCTCCCCAGACACTTCACTTCTCCTGGTCACCTGTCCCGATCCTCATTGTATTTCTGGATCACTGTCAGCTATGCCGCCACCCTTGCGAGCTATGTTTCGAGCCTTCGTGGGTCTATCGAACCCGGAAGCCTCGGCCTAGTGTAAGAGGCTGGGGGATTTCAGTGTGGCAGAGAGCAATCCAAAGATGCAACGAGAAGTGAACAGATGCAGTGAGGAGCGAAGGAGCCGAGGTGAAATAAGTATAAGGAATTTCTCATTTTTTATCTATTATGTTTATTATGCTCTGCGATCCGGAGAGAATAAATTAGCGACTTAAAATTTGTAGTGAATAAGTAGTGTATAATTAGTGTGGTGAATAACTTCTTCGTGAATTCAATTTCTACTCATCTCAGTGACTGACTACTGCGCAGTCACTTGTATTCAACTCAAAAAGCCCAAATCTTTGCTACCTCACATGTTCAATCTTGGGATTGTCTAGATGCCTTAAACGCATTATATGGTAAACAGAATCCTCAAATATTGATGACTTTAACTTATATGGTTGCCATATTTTGAAAACATTCAGACTTATGGAAGACATTTTGAATACCCCTGTAAGGCTGCTTTCACATCAGCGTTTCTCGGCATTTCTGGTAGATCCGGCAGTTTTTCCGCATCTGCCGCCTAACAGATCACTTTCGCAAGACTGTGTTCAGCCTGATTCATTCCCTGTGGGACTTGCGGACATGTGCGGCACTTGTGGTTTTGCACTTGTGGCACTTGCAGCGAGTCAAAAAAATGCTGCTAGCAGTGGTTTTTGTCCGTTACCGCAAGTGCAGGACTGGCTGAATTGGGGTCAAAACCGCAAGTGCTGCACATGTACACAAGTCCCAAAGGGAATAAATGAGGCCGAACGCAGTCTTGCCGCAAGTGATCCATTAGATTGCTCACCGAAAATGATAATGTAATCCTACAATTTACTTACCGTATATACTCGTGTATAAGCCGACCTGTGTATAAGCTGACCCCCCTACTTTTGCCCCCAAAACCTGGGAAAACCTATTGACTAGTGTATAAGCCGAGGGTGGACCCCAGCACAGGTATACAGCCCCCAGCAGTGTGGTATACAGCAGCCTCCCCAGTGGTATATACAGGCCCCAGCAGTGTTACAGCAGCCTCCCCAGTGGTATATACAGCAGCAGCCTCAGTGGTAGTATACAGCAGCAGCCCCAGTGGAAGTATACAGCAGCAGCCCCAGTGGTATATACAGCAGCAGCCCCAGTGGAAGTATACAGCAGCAGCCCCAGTGGTATATACAGCAGCCCCAGTGGTAGTATACAGCAGCAGCCCCAGTGGTAATATACAGCAGCAGCCCCAGTGGTATATACAGCAGCAGCCCCAGTGGAAGTATACAGCAGCAGCCCCAGAGGTATATACAGCAGCAGCCCCAGTGGTAGTATACAGCAGCAGCCCCAGTGGTATATACAGCAGCAGCCCCAGTGGTAGTATACAGCAGCAGCCCCAGAGGTATATACAGCAGACCCAGTGGAAGTATACCAGCAGCCCCAGTGGAAGTATACAGCAGCCCCAGTAGAAGTATATACAGCCCAGAGGTATATACAGGCCCCCCCATCGGTATACAGGGGCCCCTCTGCGCCGCAAACCTGTAAAGGAATACATCATTATACTTATCCCTGTTACCGCCGCCGCTGCCATCGCGCTCCTCCGGCTTATCCGGCTTCTTCCGGCTTCCTTCTCTGGCGCACAGACAATGACGTCATTGCTTCCGCTCACCGGAGGAGGAAGCCGGAAGAAGCTGGATGAACCCGAAGGAGCGCGATGGCAGCGGCGGCGGTGACAGGGATAAGTATAATGATGTATTCCTTTACAGGTTTGCGGCAGCAGGAGGGGGACCCTGTATACCGATGGGTTGGGCCTGTAAACCTGGGGCTGCTGTATATCCACTGGGGCTGCTGTATACTTCCACTGGGGCTGCTGTATACTTCCACTGGGGTTGCTGCTGTATACTTCCACCGATGGGGGGGGCCTGTATACAGATGGGTATATGACTCGCGTATAAGTCGAGGGGGGGACTTTTCAGCCCAATTTTTGGGCTGAAAAACTCGGCTTATACGCGAGTATATATGGTATACATATATCAGAGGAATTACTACTAAAATGTAACCTTTATTAATACATTTAAAATTGGAAACTATAGTTCCGACCAACAGTTGTGCAACTCGTTTTTCTGAAGGGGAGAAAGGGGGGGGGCCCACTGAACCTATCCTCTCCCTACCTCACCCTACCTGGCAACGGAGTTTTAAACACGTAAAAAAAAACCCTATGTGGTGTCCCCATTCCTCGGCGGCTGGCCCTACTACCCCTTAGCTGATGTATAAAGGTGCAGGCCCATTGGTACAATCACACTAAATACCCTTCCAGCAAAGTCTGATGTTATATGTATACACTGGAGGGTACCAAAAAAAAAAAAAAAGGGCTGTCCCCAGAGTTAAGGGTCTATCCATATAGCTCGGTGGCTTGAAAAACTGCCACCCTTAGGACATGTGTAAAACATAAAAAAAAGGTGTTGTTGGAGAAAACTCTCTCTCGTCTAAATGGTGTGGAGGTGTCACGAAGTGCTGTCGACCCATACTACATGCTCCTATACCAATATATTTATATATTAGCACTAAAACCTAATGGTCAAATTTCTCAATTTCTTTTAGTGCACATGACAAATTCTGCTGAATGTACTGGCTGTGTTCTTTGATTGGGATGACTCTTCTTCTATGCGGGAACGCTTTGCACGGTCCTTATGATCCAAATACTTTTCTAAATTAAATTCTTCATCAGTTGATGATGAGGGTGAAGATGTGGCAGGACGACCAAATTCTTCTTGTTCCTCCTGACTGTTCTGCAACCCTTTCATCCTTACTGCTATTTCAAACAGAGCTTCTTTTCCTTTACTTAGCTGTTGATCATCTAGAAGAATCCGATGCATTGGGTCTACATAAACAGCTGCCAAAAGAATGTTATTTTGTAATAGTAGCTCCTCTCTCCGTTTCATTGATGTAGCAATGCACTTGCAATTAACCCTCCTCTTTGGGACAGGCGAAACATCAGGTTCTTCCACTCTAACACGTAAAAACAGTACTTATCTCACCTCCACCCAAATTCTCTTCACACTACACCCAAAACACCATGTCACATTAGGGATATTAGAGTTAACCCTGAGTAAATGACCAATAATATACCAAGTCCGCAGGGGTCACACGCAGGCAGGGCTACTGGTGCCCCACAAGATTAGATCAGGGTATCACTTAGCTTGCCCTGATGTTTTCACTCTTTGGCTTCACTCAACGCGTTTCCCCCACCGTAGATGTAATGGTGGGTTCCTCAGGAGTGGTAGTCCATGGCACAGGGCATCTGTCCATACCCTGGGCGCCTAGGGCAAGGGTCTGGGTCTCCCCCTCTTCCCCTATGTTATGTTTATGATATATGGCGGCCTTGTCATTAATTCACCATGTTTTACTAGAATCACATGTATTGCAGTACGTGAATGCATTATTACTCGGGTATTGGAAAGTTGTGTGACTCGGATTGTACTAGAATTTGCATTTTGCACTTTTTCATTTTTATATTTCATCTTCTCATATCATCATTTAGTGATTTCCAGTAAAACGCTTGCTTTGTCTAGCCAGTAAATTCAGCCCACCCTAATGCATTTTGTAATGAAGGTACAACTTCTGAGCACAACAATTTACTAAATGGAATTTTTTCCTGCTTCTGCATAAAGCAAATGGATTTATTCTTTTTCTTTTGTACAATGACTCTTCTTTATATTAAATGCATCTTCATGCCCAGAACCTTTTTCATCAGTCTCATGAAAGCCCATTATCTTTCCATTAGAAAATCTGTTAGCTAACTACCCAGGTGCCTTTTGATCCGTCCAGTAAATTAACATTTCCTTTTTGTAGCATTTTGCATTGCTCTCAAGGATTGACATTAGCTATAGTTCTTCATAGTTGTTGCGCAATTGAATTAGGTATACATTTCCAGTTTATTTGTAGGTAGCCATTCTGGCACAAGTTGGCCTTATCTACGTTTTAAAATGTATACAGCATTTATTTGTTAAGGAATTATAGAATATAATATTTTAGAGTATTTGTGGCATTTTTTTACACAATTCAGGAATCTCCCTCAAATACATTCATTTTGTGCCATTTTTGCCTCATTAAAAAAATATCGCCAGCACGAAGTAGTCTTTCCTAGTGAACTCCACTGTCATGCAGGGCTCTGGAGTCGGTAAGCCACAGTTGAGACTCCGACTCCGACTCCTGGATTTTATCAGGTTCCGACTCCGACTCCTTCATAAATGGCCACTTCGTAACAATAAATTTACTGTTGTAAAATATTACCATCGTGCTTATTCAGTTTCTCACCATCATACAAGTAATCAGACCACTTAGAGCAAAAACTATATTTATTAGAATACAATTAGAATATAGCAAATAACTTTTATAAACTTTTCCAAACTGTAAGTAAATATGTAATAAACATGTTATGCAGTTAATAAGAAGAAATCTATAAATTTGTCCTCAGAAAAAGTATTGCCTCTGTCAGATCCTCCTTCATGGATGCCCTCAAATCTGATCTAATTATTTTGAGAGCAGAGAACAACCTCTCTACACTAACTTGGGTTGGTGGCAAAGCAGTAACCACTCGGGCAACATCTCTGACAATGTCAGGATACAGAGGAATCGCTTGTTGCACTGTTATTTTTGATGAACGGTCAAATTTCTCAATTTCTTTTAGTGCACATGAAAATTCTGCTGACATGTACTGGCTGTGTTCTTTGATTGGGATGACTCTTCTTCTATGCGGGAACGCTTTGCACGGTCCTTGTGATCCAAATACTTTTCGAAATTAAATTCTTCATCAGTTGATGATGAGGGCGAAGATGTGGCAGGACGACCAAATTCTTCTTGTTCCTCCTGACTGTTCTGCAACCCTTTCATCCTTACTGCTATTTCAAACAGAGCTTCTTTTCCTTTACTTAGCTGTTGATCATCTAGAAGAATCCGATGCATTGGGCTACATAAACAGCTGCCAAAAGAATGTTATTTTGTAATAGTAGCTCCTCTCTCCGTTTCATTGATGTAGCAATGCCACTTGCAATTAACCCTCCTCTTTGGGACAGGCGAAACATCAGGTTCCCTTCCACTCCTTTAAGAAAATACCTGGAGTTAAGTCCTCTGCTTGTAATTTTTTAGTCACTGTAAATGGGTGCTCTAGCAATTTTTCCAGCTCAGTCATGTGATTCCACTGACTTTCATTTAGCGTCAGTTGAGGGTTAGCCATGTCTACAAGAAAGGTTTTCAGTTCAACCAAGCACTGAATCATTAAGTAAGTACTTGCCCCATCGTGTGGCTTGATCAATAATTGCCCCTTTTCCAGCATGTCTCTTCAAAATTGAGTCAACTTTAGGGGTTTTGGCAACAGTAGCCAATTTTCTCACCTTTCCAATCAGTGCAGCAGCATGTCCTTCTTGCAGACTGTCTCTTATAGCCAGCTGTAGCGTATGCACAACAACAGCACATGTGATGAATGAAAGAACGTATTGACACAGTTTCACAAGATCATCTAAACTATCATGTTGCTGATCATCTGAAGCAACTTCAGTTTGCTCCTCAGTTGCAATACTGTGTTCATCTATTTCAAACATTTCTGTGTCTGTGGACCCAGAATGTTCTTCTAGCTGCTGGTCACCATCATTACACTCATTCATTAGCTTAATAGTACTTATCATATTTGAAGCATTGTCAGTTACGACAGAAAGAACTTGCTCTTTTTTAAGTTCATAGTCTTGCAGAACCTTTTCCACCAAGGCCTGGAGAAACTCACTGGTGTGATGAGCTTTGGTGTCTTTTACTGCCAATGTCTTGGTAACTATTTCATTTTTGTCACAAACAAATCGGACATTGATGGCAAAATAGTTTACTCTGTGACGTGTGCAGGCATCCATTTTAAGAAACACAAAGCGTCCCTTGAGAGTTTTTTTTAAGTTCTTCCTTTTGTTTAAAAGCTTCTTCGATTACTAATTTTCTAATACTCTCTCCAGAGAAACACCAAGCTTGCGGGCCATTTCCCCATTCAGATACATAAAAGCTGGTCGTGAAAATAATGAAATAGGCACTCTATCCTTTACAACAAGCTCTATGATCTGTTTTTTAAATGTATCTACTGTCATTGTCACAGTAACTTTGTCACTGACAAAATATCTTGCAACTGATGGCTGCAAAGTTCTCTGCTTCTTTGTTTGGCTGGAAGAGCTGGGCACTGGTTCCTTGTTTGGATGCAGTCTTTCTCTTCCACTGCTTTCAGTACTTCTGGATGAAAGCGCTGTAAATGTCTCTTTAGATTAGAAGCTCTGGTAGGAGCATTTTTATCTTTGCTTGAATATGCACTGATTTTGGCTTGACAGCATCTGTTTTTGTCTGGATCATTTGTCATACACTGACAGACATAATGTTTTCCATCTTGAGTGATGGTGAAATGTTCAAATACAGCTGATTTAATGTGATGCCTCTTTGACATTCTCAGGTTTTTAATTCTGCATTCACAATCCAAATGACAATTGTTTTTCCTAAAAACAATTGTACAAAATTATTGCCAGGTAGTACAACTGATATAGTGGTCAGTAATACTGTTATTATTCCTCATGTACTCACAGTTAACTGATGCAAAGTTTGTTGAAAGGACAATACTTCTTACAGTCTTCCTCTTCTGAGTAGCAGGCAGCTGTGTGAGATGAACACCTAGTATGATCTAGTCTAGACGAGGAGGAGCTTTACTACTAAGAATTTGCAACACATTTTCACTTTCAGTTTCATACATTGTAAGTAGGGGGGTTGGGGCAGCATGAGGTTAACCAAGTATAAGATTAGAGGGGCAGTGGAGAACAGTGACACACAAGAAGTAAGAAATGTCTCTATCTCCAGCAGAACTGCTTATCACTGTTGTTCATAGTTTGATAGAACATATATATTTGAGTAACATTTATAAAATTCATATGAAAGTTCAATTATGAAATATTAATACATTTTTTTAAAGCTGGAGTCGGAGTTGGTACATTTCTACCGACTCCGACTCAGACTCCAACCAAAACTAACTCCGACTCCGACTCCAAATCCCTGCTGTCATGATGTGACTGCAAGAGACATTGGGTTCCTACTCTGCCCCTCAATCTGCATGAACCCACGCTATCACTGTCCCAGAATTACCCCTGATGGTGGGGATGCCTGGGTCTTGTACCTTGCTATGCTCCTAAGCATTACTAATGTAATACCCCCTCCCACCTGAGTTAGAGAGGAGCAGAAGTGCAAGGTGAAACACAGACACGACTTACAGCGGAAACAGAAACACAGTCACCAAACTCATGCCGGAATGAAACCAGGGAACAAAAGGAGAAAAAACTGTAAGGCTAAAAAACTATACCAAGCAACAATAAGAAAGAAAGGAAAGGAATACACCAAAATGCACACAGCAACCCAAGGAGCAAACACCTGTTACAAGTGAAAGACTCCACCTCTCCAAAGCAGGATAGACAAGCTATAGCTGGCACTACCTGAACAGTCCAGCCAGCCTATATAACGGGAGAGCAGATATGACTGGTTCTCCCATTGCAAGTGACTAAAAAAGAGTTAAAGGGAAGCAACCACCAGGATTTAACCACCTGTAAACTAGTGCAGCATGACATCACTATTTGTTTTTTTTTCTATTACTTCCCTGTGGGTTTGTGTTTCTGCTGTAAGCGGAACCCCCTTGCAACCTCCCCTTACAGAAGAAAGACAAGCCCACAGGGGAGTAATAGAAAAAATAACAAATAGTGAGGTCATGCTGCACTGATTTACAAGTGGTTAAATCCTGGAGGTTGGTTCCCTTTAAACATCCAAGCAGAGTGTTAACTCTTGCTATCCCGCCTGAGGAAAACGTACCCTTGTGTCGAAGCCTATGGGCCTTTTCACATCTGCATTTCTATTCCGTTTGGCTTGCAGTCCATTTTGACAGCATGTGTGCCAAGAACGCATAGCAAACACATCCAAAAATGCACGCATTGATTTCAATGGAAAACGCAATGAAAACGCATGTAAAAAGGCATGTCATTTTCAGAAAACACAAAGCACATATGTTTTTGCAAGCTTAACCTAAAACGTGTCCTGCAACGTTTTGGGCTGCGTTTGCAAAAATGCAACACCCCTTAGATGTGAACTCAGCCTATATCTCACTGCGCTGATCACAACTATCAGTGAGGTTAACAGGAAGCATGCAAGACTCTGAGGATTCACCAGACTCAAATGCCACCATGACAGTTGACGATTCTTAAGATACCCGCCTTGTTACATCCACACATAACCCTACAAGGTATTACTGTAGGATAGGAGCGGGGAAGGAGGTATAGCAGCTGCAACCACAATTACTCACGTACTTCCAGGCATCCGGTGTAGTGGTTGGCTTCTACCTAGTTACATGGAAGAAGCAGGAAATCCGGGTGTCACACCTCGATTCTTGCAATCCATTATTTGTGTAAACCCATATTTAAAAACATCAGGATAAAATCCCACGCAGGGGATGCTACAGCAGACGTTATTTCGAGGGGAACCCTCTTAGCCGTTGGCACAGACAAATACAAATTACAGACTATGTACACAAAATAACAACAAACACCTGTGCTCCATGAATTAACATAACTTTTACCTCCTATCCTGCCAAGGTCCCAGAACAGTGGAAAAAAGCGCACCCAGTGTATGTATATGGACATACGCAATACATATGAAATTCTCACATGTGTGTCATGATAACTGAAAAAGAAATGACCCATAATTATATAAGAAGTATGCATATATGAACCACCTAATATAAGTAGATGAGACAAGGATTTAAGATTCAATTCATGGTGGCAAATTACTGACTGCGACAGCTACCAATCCTCATATTAAAATATATATATACATACAGTGCCTACAAGTAGTATTCAACCCCCTGCAGATTTAGGTGGTTTGATAAGATGCAAATAAGTTAGAGCCTTCAAACTGCAAACGAGAGTAGGATTTATTAACAGAAGCATAAATCTTACAAACCAAAAAGTTATGTTGCTCAGTTGAATTTTTATAAATTTTAAACATAAAAGTGTGGGTCAATTATTATTCAACCCCTAGGTTTAATATTTTGTGGAATAATCCTTGTTTGCAATTACAGCTAATAATCGTCTTTTATAAGACCTGATCAGGCCGGCACAGGTCTCTGGAGTTATCTTGGCCCACTCCTCCATGCAGATCTTCTCCAAGTTATCTAGGTTCTTTGGGTGTCTCATGTGGACTTTACTCTTGAGCTCCTTCCACAAGTTTTCAATTGGGTTAAGGTCAGGAGACTTACTAGGCCACTCCATCACCTTGATTTTTTCCCTCTTGAACCAGGCCTTGGTTTTCTTGGCTGTGTGCTTTGGGTGGTTGTCTTGTTGGAAGATGAAATTACGACCCATCTTAAGATCCTTGATGGAGGAGCGGAGGTTCTTGGCCAAAATCTCCAGGTAGGCCGTGCTATCCATCTTCCCATGGATGCGGACCAGATGGCCAGGCCCTTTGGCTGAGAAACAGCCCCACAGCATGATGCTGCCACCACCATGCTTGACTGTAGGGATGGTATTCTTGGGGTCGTATGCAGTGCCATCCAGTCTCCAAACGTCACGTGTGTGGTTGGCACCAAAGATCTCGATCTTGGTCTCATCAGACCATAGAACCTTGAACCAGTCTGTCTCAGAGTCCTCCAAGTGATCATGAGCAAACTGTAGACGAGCCTTGACATGACGCTTTGAAAGTAAAGGTACCTTACGGGCTCGTCTGGAACGGAGACCATTGCGGTGGAGTACGTTACTTATGGTATTGACTGAAACCAATGTCCCCACTGCCATGAGATCTTCCCGGAGCTCCTTCCTTGTTGTCCTTGGGTTAGCCTTGACTCTTCGGACAAGCCTGGCCTCGGCACGGGAGGAAACTTTCAAAGGCTGTCCAGGCCGTGGAAGGCTAACAGTAGTTTCATAAGCCTTCCACTTCCGGATGATGCTCCCAACAGTGGAGACAGGTAGGCCCAACTCCTTGGAAAGGGTTTTGTACCCCTTGCCAGCCTTGTGACCCTCCACGATCTTGTCTCTGATGGCCTTGGAATGCTCCTTTGTCTTTCCCATGTTGACCATGTATGAGTGCTGTTCACAAGTTTGGGGAGGGTCTTAAATAGTCAGAAAAGGCTGGCAAAAGAGATAATTAATCCACACATGTGAAGCTCATTGTTCTTTGTGCCTGAACTACTTCTTAATACTTTAGGGGGACCAAACAGAATGCTGGTGGTTTGAGGGGTTGAATAATAAATGACCCTCTGAATTAACTTTTAACGCTTTAAAAAAAAAAAAAAAAAAAAATTAAAAAATCTTTTTGGCTGCAGTGCATTTCCCACTTCCAGGCTGATCTACAGTCCAAATGTCACAATGCCAAGTTAATTCCGCATGTGTCAACCAGCTAAATCTGCAGGGGGTTGAATACTACTTGTAGGCACTGTATGTACTATGGGTTAGTATATTACAAGTACTATATGCTTTACACATTGATGTTACATTAAACATGGTTCTATAAAAATGCAACATGTCACTACTAAAAATAACTGGACCACTCTTTTTACAGCATTTTGTGGAGCGGCACAAGGAAAAAGAATGCAACCCTAGGCCTCATGAAGACCTCTATATAAGACAGGGGTGGGGACTCTAGGTATGGAGGGCCGCCAACAGTGCATGTTTTCAGGATTTCCTTGGTATTGCACAGAGGTTGGAATTATCACCAGTGCAGGTGATTCAACTATCACCTGTGCAATACTAAGGAAATCCTGAAAACCTGACCTGTTGGCGGCTCTCGAGGCCTAGAGTTCCCCACCCTTGATATAAGAGAACCGTGTTGTACTATGTCAGGGGTGGGGAACTCCAGTCCTCGAGGGCCACAATCAGTGCAGGTTTTCACGATTTCCTTAGTATTGCACAGGGATTGGAATCATCACCAGTGCAAGTGATTATGTTATCACCTGTGCAAAACTAAGGAAATCCTGAAAACCTGCACTGATTGCGGCCCTCGAGGACTGGAGTTCCCCACCCCTGTACTATGTGGATCTATGATATGGCAGTCACAGCTTGCTCTGGGTCCATATCTTGGAATATTGTATAATATGGTATATACATACAGGTGTCAATGCACAGTATAAGAAATAATGATATACCGAGCTCTCTATGTGATAACTGTGGATATATAATGAGCATATTAAAACCTTAAGGACTGAGCAATTTTTCATTTTTTTCCCCTTCATTTTCCCCTCCCTTTCTTCAAAAAGTCGTAACTTTTTTATTTTTATTCTGACGAAGCCTTATGAGGGCTTGTTTTTTACTCATTATTAGAGATGAACGAGTACTAAAATGCTCGGGTGCTTGATGCTCTGACCGAGCATCCCAAGATACTCGTGTACTCGGCCCGAGCACCGAGCCCAATGTAAGTCAATTAGTGACAGGCTCCGCCCACAAACTTCCGGTTATAAAACGTGTATTTCTGGGAAAGGGCAGGAGGGTGGGCTTTTTCAAATCGCCACAGCATACAACACCTTGGTGTGCCCCCAGAGGGACCCTAACAATCAATCTGCTCTCTGTGAGGTGCCAGTTCACTGTGTGCACTGAAGGGGGCAGTGTATTTGTGTCAGATCGATAATTATTAGCGAGGAGTCCGAAGCATCTCGACGGTACTCGGTGCTCACCGAGTACCCCGAGTACCGAGATATTCGTGTGAGTAGTGCCGAGCATACTCGCTCATCCCTACTCACTATACTTTTGATTGACACCATCCATTTTATCATACGTTTTGGCTGAAAAATGGTAAAAAATTCAAGTGTAGTGAAATTGCAGGAAAAATACAATTCCTCAATAATTTGTTTTTTTGACTGATTGTAGAAGCGGTCTAAGGAGCGCTGAGGTTAGGCCAGAAAGGGGGCACTGAAGTATGGTTAAACAGACCTTTATTACCCTTCTACTGGGCCACAACGTGTTTCAACAGGTAGACTGTCTTCATCAGGTGAACACCAACTTCTCCCAAAAATGATATCACCAACAACAAGGGTTAAGCAGCTGCAAGACTCCAGAGCAACCTTTCTCCTCTTTGTCTAGTAAGGGAATAAGGATTCTCTCCAGAGAATATAGATTCGGTTGCAGAGAATCCATATTCCCTTACTAGACAGAGGAGAAAGGTTGCTCTGGAGTCTTGCAGCTGCTTAACCCTTGTTGTTGGTGACACCCTTTTTGGGAAAAGTACGGAACACCTGATGAAGACAGTTTACTTGTTGAAACATGTTATGGCCCAGTAGAGGGGTGATAAAGGTTTGTTTAACCATATTTCAGTGCCCCCTTCCTTGCCTAACCTCAGCGCTCAGGGGCTGACTGGTAGAACATGCCCTGGGTGGCAGTCTACGTTCTACAGCCCAAGCCGAATTGAGGAGCGGGGGGGTTGGGGAGGTGCTAACGTGGCAAGCCGGGTGAAGGGCGGGTTGTGCTAGCGTGGTGCGGCAGGGGGGTTTAAGATACTGTAGCCTGCTTCACTCACCGCCCTACACCTCGCTATCAGCCGCAGCCTGCCACCTGCTTCCTTTTATTTGCGGCAGCCACCCACCTGGGCCAGTCCGCCCCTGTCATTGCTCCATAGACCGCTTCTACTATCAGTCATTATTCGTTCCCTTACGAGGGACCAGCAGCAGGAGCTGTTCCAGGAGGGTAATCAGACACAGGAGAGGACCTAGCATTACCCAGCAACCGAGTAAACACTGGAGGACCTATTTCTGATCCAGCCCCGGTCACATGATCAGGGGCGGGCTGGCCCGGGGGGCAGGGAGGCACTTGCCCCCCGGGCCGGGGTCACTTAGCAACAGTTCAGGGCCGCCGACCGCTGGGTGCATTACTAACATCACTGCAAAAGTAAATTACCGGCGGCCGCAGGCCCGCAGCTATTGTTAATGCGGGATGCGGCCGCCGATGATTTAACTGTACAGACAGGCTTATTGCACCCAGCGGCCTGTACAGGGAGGCAGCAGGCATTGCGTGGGCCAGCCTCTGCCTGTTGCAGCTCCCCAACAACTCTTACCGTGGCTGCCCGCAGAACCCCTCACTTGTTGTTTGGCCGGCCGGCACCTTATCCTGTTTGTGAACAGTACCGGCCGCGTCACTGCTAACAGAAGGGGTCTGAGTGTGGCCATATCTGCAAGCTGTGATGCAGCGCGCCTGGCTACATTACATTCCTGCCGCGGAGAAGAGCTAAATGAGACACCAGCCATGAGGTGAGCAATGTGTGCTGCTCCTCCATATAAAACTTGTCCATGTTCATGCATGGCTGGCTGTGCATGTGTGTCTTGCTGCATGTGTGTGTGTAAGTCTCTGGATGCATGTGTGTGTGTTTGTGTGTGTCTCCAGCTGCATGTGTGTGTCTCTGTCTGCATGTGTGTCTGGCTGCATGTTAGTGTGTGCCTCTGGCTGCATGTGTCTGTCTCTGGCTGCATGTGTGTGTGTGTGTCTCTGCCTCCATGTGTGTGTCTCTGGACACGTGTGTGTGTCTCTGGATGCATGTGTGTGTGTGTGGGGGGGTCTCTACATGCATGTGTGTGTGTCTCTAGCTGCATGCATGTGTGTGTCTGTTTCTGGGTGCGTGTGTGTCTGGCTGCATATGTGTGTACAAGCCTCTGCATGCATGTGTATGTTTGTGTGTGTCTCCAGCTGCATGTGTGTGTCCCTGGCTGCATGTGTGTCTGCATGTTAGTGTGTGTCTCTGGCTCCATGTCTGTGTCTGTCTGCATGTATGTGTGTCTCTCTCTAGCTCCATGTCTGTGTGTCTGTCTGCATGTATATGTGTCTCTGGCTACATGTGTGTGTTTGTCTCTGGCTGCATGTATGTGGCTCTGGATGCATGTATGTGTCTCCAGCTGCATGTGTGTGTGTCTCTGGCTGCGTGTGTGTCTGGCTGCATGTTAGTGTGTGCCTCTGACTGCATGTGTGTCTCTGGCTCCATGTCTGTGTCTGTCTGCATGTATGTGTGTCTCTAGCTCCATGTCTGTGTCTGTCTGCATGTATATGTGTCTCTGGCTGCATGTGTGTGTCTCTGGCTACATGTGTGTGTGTGTGCCTGTCTCTGGCTGCATGTGTGTGTGTGTCTCTGGCTACATGTGTGTGTGTCGTTGACTGCATGTGTGTGTGTCTCTGGCTGTGTGTGTGTGTCTCCGGCTGCATGTGTGTGTGTCGCTGGCTGCATGTGTGTGTGTCGTTGACTGCAAGTGTGTGTCTCTGGCAGTGTGTGTGTCTCTGGCTGCATGTGTGTGTCTCTGACTGCATGTGTGTGTGTGTCTCTGGCTGCATGTGTGTGTCTCTGGCTGCATGTGTGTGTGTGTGTGTGTGTGTGTCTCTGGATGCATGTGTGTGTGTGTGTGTCTCCAGCTGTGTGAGTGTGTCTCTGGCTGCGTGTGTGTCTGGCTGCATGTTAATGTGTGCCTCTGGCTGCATGTGTGTGTCTGCCTCCATGTCTGTGTGTCTGGCTGCATGTGTGTGTGTCTGCATGTGTGTTTGCCTGGCTGGCTGCATGTGTATTCAATCTGGCTGTGTGTGTATGCGTGGCTGGCTGTATGTGTGTGGCTGTATGTGTGGCTGGCTGGCTAGCTTTGGCTGTGTGTGGCTGTGTTTGTGTGGCTAGCTATGTGTGTGGCTAGCTATGTGTGTGGCTAGCTATGTGTGTAGCTAGCTATGTGTGTGGCTGTATGTGTGTGGCTGTATGTATGTGGCTGATATTGTGTGTGTAGCTGGCTGTGTCTGTGTTTGGCTGGCTGTGTCTGTGTGTGCCTGTGTGTGGCTGGCTATGGCTGTCTATGTTGCTGGCTGTGGCTCTGTGTGTGGCTGGCTGTGGCTATGTGTGTGGCTGTCTATGTGGCTGTGTCTCTCTGTGTGGCTCTCTGCGTCTGTGTAGCTGTCTATATGGCTAACTGTTTTTGTGTGGTTGTGACTCTGTGTGTGGCTGTGGCGGGCTGTCTATGTGGCTGGCTGTCTATGTGGCTGACTGTTTTTGTGTGGCTGTGGCTCTGTGTGTGGCTGTGGCGGGCTGTCTGTGTGGCTGGCCACTGTGACATCCAAATGCTGTGTGAGTGTCCGACAGTTTTCTTAGATCACATCCATGTGCAATCTGTTTTGTTTCTCAGCAGCTATTACTGCTATTTACAGGAGCATTTTACAGTTGTCTCAGCTGAAGAATGAGAATGTATCAGTGAAAAAAACAGATGCCTCTCGGATGGTTCGAGTGCTGTCAGTGTGCGGTCCATGATTTTGTCGGACTCATAGACTTGCATTGGTGAGTCTCGCTCATGAATCGCAGACTGTCGCAGCATGTTGTGACTTTTTTTCCCATCCAGAATCTGGATGAGAAAAAAGCGTCCGACACTCGCCAATGTGTTTCAGACGTTGATTAACTGACTGCACTGCGATAAAATCACACATTGCACTTATCCGAGATTCACGCCAGTGTGTCCGTGCCCTAACAATAAAATCCATATAGTAATCCTACAATGTCTGCGGGACATGGTATGGGGGGGTTTATGGTTCAGTTAGTACACTCCATACTTCTTGTTATTAACCAGTTAATGCTCTCTTGTCCACCGCACTTCAGTGTCAAAAGAGGAAGACAGCGAGACAGGCAGCAACATGGCATCAGAGAGCCCCTGACCTCGAAATAGAAGATCCTCAGATCCCGGTATTGTGACGACATATGAAGAAATATTTTTTTACATTTATATTACACTATGAACTCCACAGCACTTTACATACATCAACACTGTCCCCATTGGGGCTCACAATGTAAGCATCCTACCAGTATGTCTCATATTGTATATCACCTTTCTTTGAGATCACCTTCACAAATATTGCATTTATTGAACTTGTCAGGTTTTGGATGTTTTAAGATTGCATTTGTTTGCAGGATGTCAGAATTGACTCCCAGAGCTGCTGGATTGATGGTTAAGGTCTTACAGCATCTTAGATTTTTTTTGCTTAATGGTACTTCTAAGTTTCTCAATAGGGTTGAGATCAGGGGAGACTGGTAGCCACACCATGGTTTTCTCTACTTTTATGTCCATAGCAGCCAATTACTCAGGGCTATGCTCTGTACCAAGAGATGGTGCATTGTCATGCATGGGGATGATTTTGTACAAAGAAAAAATGTGGTCAGTCTAAAAGTATATATACTTTGCCGTGGTCCTTTTCACGCCTTCATGGACCCTATAGGGGCAAACTAGCTCTCTCCACATGATTACGACCCAAAATATGACTGCCACCTCCTTGCTGATGTGACGTGGTGGTCTACTAGCAACCATCTACTCCAACCATAATGGGAACCTCTAGGCTCCCTTTAGCCTTTAGCTACCCCTCCGTCTGCAGGGGGGCGTGGCACGATGGGGGGGCACCGCTGACAGTGCCTAGGGCGCAGGAACTCCAAATACGGGCCCGGCTGGAGAGGGACCGAGATGGGCCGCCGAAAATTTCCGACAGCACCCCCCCCCCCCGGTCCTCACCCAAGGGCTGCCGGTAAAACTTTGCCACCCAGGATTTGCGTCGCCAGTCAGCCCCTGCACATGATTGTACCCGGAAGTCACAGAGAAGCTGACAGCGCTAAAGCAGGAGCTCAGCGTGTGCAACAGAAGACCCACTCCCCCACCAACGCTTCAACTGGGGTTGTGCTGAGGTGCACAACCTCAGTGAGCGAAAAACAAACATTTACTTCAAGAAACCACCCTGAGGTTCTTTCATATTGCGCCCCTGTTTTCTTCTTTATCTTGCTTGTTTGTTTTTTGCATTCATTCTGCAATAAAACTGACCTGTAAATATGATTGATATAACGACGTGAAAACTTTTTTTTGCATGATGCCATGATGTTTTTATTGATATCATTTTTGTATAAATTCACTTCTTAATGCATTTTTTTGTGCAGTTTCAGCAACCAAAATAATGCAATGCTGTCATTTTAATTTTTCGTCTTTACAGTTTTTGTTAATGGGGAGAATTCATGTTATGTTTTCAAAGATTGGACTCTTCTGAACACATTAATACCAAATATTAGTATTTTTTTAATTTTTTAAATTTCTTTATTGTTAACTGGGGGAAAAGGTGGTGATTTTAATTTTTAAATATTTTATATTTTTCTTTATTTTATTTACTTTTTGCTTCATTCGTTCGGTCTCTTAGGGAACTTGAAGCTGTGATCGTCTGATTGCTTCTAGTATATACAGCAATTCCTCAGCACTGCTGTATATAGTAAAATCAGTGTGTTCTATATGCCCAGCTACAGGCTGGACGCCACAGGGAAGAATACATGACAGTCCCAGAAGTGTTCTGACGGTCCCTGACTGCTACAGAAAGCCACGGGTTTCCTGAATTACATCAAAGGGAATCCAATGGCCATTCAAACTAAAGTCCAGGTTGCATTGCAACAACTAAATGCCATTGTCATCAATTCCAGCATAATACATATATACGTTTGTGGGTGTAATGTAAAAAAATGTAGAAAAGTTAATGGAGGTATGAATACTTTTTCATGGCACTGAATAATCCAAAATTCCTGGTTTAGAAAGATTTTTGACCCAGCAAAGTATTTATTACATTTGCATGCTAAGTTTCTTACCATAGGCATTTGGGGTTCTGGTTTGGCTTACATCCTTGGTCATATGGCAAGACTCATTTAAGGGTCGATACTTTTAGGATTGCTACTTCCAATAGGTGGCCCTAGAGTTCAAGTCCTCTTGAAGAGGCAATTTGCATATTTAATTTCCCAGAGAAACAGGCAAGGCTTTTAAGTCTCATACTGGCATGTCAGACCTGACATTATCCCTTATATCCCCAGTCTCAGCCACTCACCTAACCAATTCAGATCTTATACTTTGCACTGATGAGAAGCAAACACCCCCAAACACTCTGTCTCCAAATTGGGGTTCAGGTTTGCGTTATATGCTTGGTCGTATAAAATGTCTCATTAAAGTGTCGATATTGACTTTTAAGATTGCTACTTCCAATAGGTGGGGCTAGAGTTCAAGTTTTCTTTGAAGAGGCAATTTGCATATTACCATAGGCACACAGACTGTAGCACAATAATAAAAGAAGTCTTCTGAGGTCTCTGAATACAATCAGCTTATTCAATGAATTTAATGGCTATTATCAGGGCCTAAGTGGTCATTGACTATAATAAACTTACTACAGTACATAGCCAATAAATTAAGTCAAGTGGGGCTAGCTACTTTGTTGTAGCCATTGCCAAGGGTCACAGCTGTCAAACCCCCAATACTTAGACATTTACACCACATATTTCTGAAATCTCATTGATGTATATAAGAAGAAAATACTTTAAATGATACTCTTATTTTTGCCTTGACTATTCCAACCCCTTAATAATTTGGTTCCCTTTAGCTACACTGATCCCTTTTAATATATATGAAGGTTTATCATCCAGTGCAACTGATATTTTAAACTTTATAGTAAAATTCTGTTTCTCATCTACAATGGTATTGATCTAGCTCTGAACCCTCACACATCTTGAAGATCTGTGTGATCTATAACATTTGGACTTCCTTATCAAAACCACTTTCTTTTGTCTCCAAACTTCCTCCTGTGCTGCACCTGTACTCTGGATTGCTCTTCCTTCATCATCAAACGTAGGCCAGGGTCACACATATCATCCGTTTTTGCCTTAAATCCGTTTTTAGGATTATTTTGGACATTTTTTTTCAAAGTCCAAAAACACATAAGCGTTAATGTGCAGCATCCCAAAAAACGCTGCCTTTTCTTAACATGGGGCCCAAAGGGAGACACATGCGTTAGCGCATGGTACATATAGTCACCATGCATTAACGCATGTGTTTTTGCATGCGTTTTTTGAAAAAAAAAACATATATTCTCTGCCATATGTTTGTTTAACATTTTATGATTCATCGAAATAGGACATAAAATCTGAGAAAAAAACTCACCAAAAATTTGCCCAGTAAATACCTATTGCACCTAGCAGCAGGCTGCTAGCTCCTCTGAGAGGCAACACAGGTTAAACAAACATATGGCAGCAAATATATGTTGTATAACATTGGTGAATGAAGTTGTGGTGCTGTTAGAGTCATATTTAATATTTTGTGAGACTTCCATGAGCTTGAAGGACTGCATCCATGTGGTTCAACAATGATTCATGAAATTTATTAATGAAGTCATCAGAAATAGCAAAGAATGCAGTCTTACATGCCTCCCAGAGTTCATCTAGATTCTTTGGTTTTGTCTTCCAAGCTTCCTCTTTCATCCTACCCCAAACATGCTCAATGATGTTCATGTCTGGTGACTGGGCTGGCCAGTCCTTCAGCACCTTGATCTTTTTTGCCTGGAGGAACTTTGTTGTAGAGATGGATGTATGAGATGGAGCACCATCCTGCTGCAGAATTTGACCCCTTTTATGATTAGGAATGTAAGAGGTAGCTAATACGTGTTAATATTTTAGGCTATTGATATTGCCTTCCACCTTGCAAATGTTTTGCACACCCCCATACTGAATGTAACGCCAGACCATGATCTTTCCACCACCAAATTTGAATCCATACGGGCTCCAGTAGGTCTCCTGCAGTATTTGCGGCAGTTGTGGTGTAATTCTACTGAAGATTCATCAGAAAAATCCACCTTCTGCACTTTTCCAGCGTCCATTTGTTTAGCAGGCTGTGGAACCTTGCAAATGCCACACAGTTTTTTATTTGCCTTTTGTTTAGTGATGGCTTCCGGGCACTGATTCGACCATGGAGGCAATTTGAGACAGAATCCTACAAACTGTTTCTAGTTGACACAGGGACTTGAGGTGACCAGGCCTGTTGGAGCTCTGCGGCAGTGGAAGAGGGGTTTGCCTTGGATTTTCTAATCAACAAACGTTCCTCCTGATAAGTTGTCTTGCGGGGTCTGACGGACCTGGGCTTGTCAAACACATCTCAAGTCTCTTCAAATCTTTTTTTAAATATTTGTACTTGATGCTGAGACACATTAAAGGTGCCAACAACCTTTGCAGTGGATCTGGTCTACAGCCTCTTGATAAGCAAGGCTTTGGTGGCAGGGTAAATGTTTGGCATGTTGTCAGAGCTCCAGTTGCAGTTCAAGTGAAGGTCTGGGGTGCTGGGTTTCTTTTTATACACACATACACACCCACTAATTAACTGATCATTTACGGAGCGTAGGTGAGGATGTAAACTAGGATTGGGTGCATTATATGACCAGGCGACAAAACTTTTGTCTTGCCAAAATCTGACCATTCTGTGTTCATTAAATGATCAATATTTCTGCATTAATGCCAATTTATTTTCTTAACCTAAACCACATTTGGGAGGATTTCAGCTCTCAAAAGTAATTTATAAAACCAATGGATGAATTTAAGATCAGGTTATAAGCTTTTATTTACATAACATGGATAAGCGACATAACTTCTGTCAGGGACTGTATAAGAAGCAATCGGATGAAACCAAAAGGAAGGAGACACAGATTGGACATTAGTAAAAACTTTGTGACAATGAGGGCAGTCAGAGAGTGAAACAGGCTGTCACGGGACATAGTGAGCGCTTCATCAATGGAAGTCTTCAAGCAGAAGCTGTATCAACGAATAGTTAAAATCATTTAGGAAAACCTGCAGGGAGTTGGACCCGATTGCCCTTGATGCCCCTTCCAACTCTACCATTCTATGATTCTATGATACTATAAGCGTGTAAGAATTGAAGGACTAATCAAAAGTGTGTATAATTGAGTGAACCAATTGATACTTAACCATTAGTCAGCAGTAAACCCTTTCCTGTGAAAGCAATAAAAGGTACCAATCTAACAATGTGGTTAGTACTAAAGGGCACTGTATTGGGAAAAACATTACAGTAACTTTTACAATAGAGATGTGCAGTTTGGCTTTTTTTGGTGATCCGGCTCCCATCGATTTGCTCACCAAACAAAGACAGATCTTTTTGAACCCTAAGTGGCTCCCTAGTAAATATGTATTCATCCCAGGTGAACACATATTTAAGATGACTTGATACAGAACAAACCACGCCTACCTGCAGCCAAAATCCCACCAATTTTCAACAAACCAAATAAATTGATGAGTTGGCAGTTTTGTTAAATGGACGGAATTATGCAGCGTGGGAGCCATTATGAAAATGTTGTCTCTCTCACTTGTGTGCCGCCTCACAGCAGGGAGCTCTATGTCTCAGATCAGTTGCGGCTGACACATCATTACTTTACAAACTATCAGCTTAGTTTTGCAGCTTTGTGCCTAAGCTTATTGGAAGAAAGTAGTATTCTTAAAGCGGAAGACGCCCCTAAAAAGCCTAAAGGCCCAACCTAAGCTCTTGGGGAACAAGTGTAAGGAAGTAAAGTCAATAGGACAGGATGAGCAAGAGCACTATGTTCTGGTGGCCAAGGAATGAGCGCCAACAAGCTACTTTATATATTGCCGAGGTAGTTAAATACAGGGTTGGGGCATCAAACTAGATGTTTACCCTGGGATACAAAAGCCTGCATGTGATACAGTGTCCTTTAGGACCTAATAATATTATAGATGAAAATGAATATTACCGTAAATATGATCTCAGTGCCAAAGTCAAAAGTATTACTCCTAATGCATAGGTGTGGGTGCCCATCTTCAAAGCCTCTTCCTCAATGATGTAGTACAAGAAAAACCGCCAAAGATAGATGACACTGCAATTGTTTTATGTAATGTAGAATTTATATTACTGTACCAGTTGCAGATTTTTATCTTATGAGTGTTTTCCTCCCAGTAATATGGGCTGGATGTGAGTGAGGTCTGTGCAGTCTGTGCATTCAGTAACTCGATCAGCTGATGGGTCGCATGAATACTTCAGCACGGTTTAAAGTTGCCCCGCCCCTTCCCGGTCAGCTGATTAAGGTCTTTTTGCCATCAGAGGTGGATGTATTGTGGGACACTCGGCGGACAGGTGAAATTAATTTTTTTTTCATTTTTAACCATTCCTTTATTTAATTTCACTTTAGCAGTGTATGTAGATACACTGCTAAAGTGAAATTATGGGAACAGAGCAGTTTTAGTGTACTGAGCATGCTCAGTATACTAAAACCAGATTCAGGAAACGATCCGATTTTTTTCTGGATCTGGCGACCATAGACTCCCAAGCTATGTGCCCCGGATCACCCTGGATTCATTTCTGTTCGATTTGGTCCGTTTTTTTCACCGAAGCCCAAAGCAGTTTTGGGGTCGGGAAAAAAACATGACAGAAACGAATCAAGGACTGAATTCACAAAACCGGATGGCCATTTATGACCAATCTGGCACCATAGGGATACATGGGTGGCTAAAAACGATCCTGTTCTGTTCTTTTAAAATGAATAGAACAGGATGGTAAAAACCGTAGTGAGGAGCCAGCCTAATTAACAAGTGGGGGAGAGCAAAGCTGTGACAAATATGTGTCCAAATGTGCAGCCAGCTTATTATGAGGGACTAAAGGCCCCCATACAAAGTAGTCTAATGCCGGCCAAACCTGTGATGTCTGTGGGCTTTGCCGAAAATGCACGGGATCTACTGACTCTCTCCAGATAGATCATGTCAGGGATGTCTGATTTTGGACTGTTGATCCTTTTGTTCTCTGAGTGATAAGCCACTACCAAAAGACCCTTAAAGGGGCATTCTCATAAGGGACACTTGTCTAAGTTGAGCTCTGCTGTGTATACAGGAGTCAGGAGTAGTAATGGCCGAGCATGCTCACCACTGCTTGAGACGTGGTTAAACATCGAGGTGTTCAGGCACCCTCGTTGCTTGATTGTGTAGCGCTGATGATTGAGTCACTGCCACACTTGCTTCACGGCTATTTTTCAGCCATTAAACATGCAGGGCTTGCCTGCCAATCACAGTAGTGATGTAGCCGTGTTGGCTACAGTACTATAATTGGCTGGTTGCATCGCTTCATCAGGTCTTATATGAGACCTGGGGGTGCAATGCTTAGCACACTATAGTTCAGGGAGATTTTATGTAGGTGGGAGAGCTTAGATTAGGGCAGGCATATAGGCAAGGTTGTATGCTTGCACCCTTTAGTGCCTTTCATGTGGCATCAAAGGGTGTTGTTAGCCCAATTCAACATATTAAATGAATATTAAGACAAGAATTTCCATGTACAAAACACAAAGGGGAGCCCAGGTCTGGGATACCTCCCCTTCCCCCCCCGCATGTTGATGAAATGTATTTGCCTCATGTAACATTCTCACAAAAGACTCATAAATTGACCCCTCTCTTCCTTCGTTGTGTATTAATGTTCCTCATCCTGTTATACATGTTCCTCCTACTGGAATATGGCTCTTATCATGGTATATATGTCCCCCATCCTGGTTTATATGGTCCACCTCCTCCCATCACCATAGACATCCCATTATTATAATGCATCCCCATATTCCTCCATATAGTACAATGTATCCCCATAGTTCTCTATGTATTATAATGCCTCCCATAGTTCTCCATTCATAAGGTAGCCCCCATAGTCATTCAATTATTATAATGAACCCTCATTTTCTTCCATATATTATAATGCAGCCTCATAGTCCTCCTTATAGCATAATGCAGCCTCATATGGAGCCTCCTATGGAGGAAAACTCGCTCACCAGGAGACTTCATCCACTATAAATTCATGCTCAAAACCTACAACTCTGCCCTTCACCTTGCCAAACAGACCTACTTCACCACCCTGGTCTCCTCACTATCCAACAATCCAAAAAAACTCTTTGACACCTTTCACTCTCTCCTCAGTCCTAAAGTGAAGGCCCCCATCACCGACCTCTGTGCTGATGACCTGGCTTCCTACTTCATGGATAAAATAGACAACATCCGCCAGGAAATCAGCTCTCAGCCTCCAAGCACTGCCACCCCCATTCTTCCTCACATCCCCTCCGGTTCACTTTCCACATTTGACCCAGTCACAGAAGAAGAAGTCTCCAGGCTCCTATCTTCCTCTCGTCCCACCACATGCACTACCGACCCCATTCCCTCACACCTGCTCCAGTCCCTCTCTCCAGTCGTCACCACTCATCTAACCAAAATCTTCAATCTCTCCCTCTCTTCTGGCATTTTCCCCTCCTCCTTCAAACACTCGATCATTACTCCATTATTAAAGAAAACCACTCTCGACCCAACCTGCACAAATAACTACAGACCAGTCTCCAATCTCCCCTTCATCTCTAAACTCTTGGAGCGCCTGGTCTATTCCCGCCTCACCCGTTATCTCTCTTACAGTCTGGTTTCCGCCCCCTTCACTCCACAGAAACTGCCCTCATCAAAGTGACCAATGACCTTCTGACAGCAAAACGTAATGGTGACCACTCTCTGCTTATTCTCCTTGATCTCTCTGCAGCTTTTGACACTGTCGACCATCAGCTCCTACTCTCTATGCTGCACTCCATTGGCATAAAGGACACTGCTCTCTCCTGGCTCTCCTCCTATCTTTCTGACCGCTCTTTCAGTGTATCTTTTGCTGGCTCCACTTCCCCCCCTCTTCCCCTCACTATTGGGGTCCCTCAGGGTTCAGTCCTTGGCCCTCTCCTCTTCTCTCTCTACACGGCCCCGATTGGACAGACCATCAGCAGATTTGGCTTCCAGTACCATCTTTATGCTGATGACACTCAACTATACACTTCAGCCCCTGACCTTACCCCTGCGGTAGTAAAGAACACCAATGACTGTCTAGCTGCAGTTTCCAATATCATGTCCACTCTCTATTTGAAACTAAACCTTTCCAAAACTGAAGTTCTTCTGCTCCCCCCATCCACTAACCTCCCTAAATCGGACATCTCTCTCTCAGTGTGCGGCACCACGATAACGCCTAGACAGCAAGCTCGCTGTCTGGGTGTTATATTTGACACCGATCTCTCCTTCTCCTCCCACACGCAATCTCTCGTCCGCTCCTGTCGCTTACACCTGAAGAATATCTCTAGAGTCCGCCCCTTTCTCACCCTGGAAACAACAAAAACCCTCACCGTGGCCCTAATCCATTCCCACCTTGACTATTGCAACTCTCTATTAAGCGGCCTCCCCCTCACCAGACTTTCTCCTCTCCAGTCCATCCTTAATGCAGCAGCCAGGATCACCCATCTGGCCAATCGTTACTCAGATGCCTCTGCTCTGTGCCAGTCATTGCACTGGCTGCCCGTATACTACAGGATCAAATTCAAATTGCTTGTTCTCACCCACAAAGCTCTTCACAGTGCAGCTCCCCCTACCTCTCCTCCCTCATCTCTGTCTATCACCCCACCCGCTCTCTACGTTCCTCAAATGACCTTCAACTAACATCTGCACTAATCCGATCCTCCCACTCCCGGCTCCAAGACTTTTCCAGAGCTGCACCAAACCTCTGGAATGCTTTACCCAAAGAAATCAGGACTATCCACAACTTGCATGGCTTCAGACGATCCCTAAAGACGCATCTTTTTAAGGCGGCCTATCATACTCCCTAACATGTCCATTGTACTGTAGACAGTGAATGGGCTATCCTCTGGACATTATTCTTCTACAAACTCCACCAAACCATAAAGGTCTACACAGACTGATGACCATTCATGTAAGCTTAGCCCTATACCCCATTTCCTCAAGATGCCTGGACCACCAGTGCAATAAGCCCCGGCACCTTGTACAACCCCTATCCCGTTGTAGATTGTAAGCTCTTTTGAGCAGGGTCACCTTCATTTCTTGCTTTATTTATTGTATTTTTTTCCACATTGATTCTATGCCTATTGTTTTTGTATCCAATGATTGTACTTTATTTGTTCTCTATTGTAATTACTTACTGTATATTTTCTGTACGCTAACCCTACATTGTAAAGCGCTGCGGAATATGTTGGCGCTATATAAATAAAGCTTTATTATTATTATTATTATCATAGCCCTCCTTATAGCATAATACAGCCTCATATCCTCTCTATATAGTATAGTACAACCTAATCGCCCCTCCATATAGTATAATACAGCCTCATAGCCCTCCATATTGCATAATAAAGCCTCATAGCTCTCCATATATGCAGTATTATACATGCAGCCTTATATCTCCCATATAGTGCAGTATTATATATGCAGCCTTATATCTCTCCATACAGTGGAGTTTTATACTGTATATGCAGCCTCATATCTCTCCATATAGTGCATTATTATATATGTAGCATTATATATCAACCCTCCTCTATAATTCTCTAGCCATAGTGCACTCACTTATGTAAAAAAAAAAAGAAATCTGTACTTACCTCTCCTGGTCCCTTGCTGCTCCGGCGGTCTCCTCTGAAGATTCAAGACTCAAGAAAAGGAGGAAGAGGTGCCGGCCTGCGTTCCACTGTGCACTGCAAGGGCGAGGAGGTGGCACCAGTGGAACGCAGGCCGGGAAGCCGGCAGGTCAGAGGAGGCAAGGGGCGGGAGCAGCAGTGGAAAGTATGAGGCTGCCCCTCCTCTCCTCTCCTTGACACGCGGGACCTTATAGGTCCAGGCCCTGTCGCAGCCGTGAGCCCAGCGACTGTGATCGTTAAGCCGCTGTACTCATACATAGCAAAGAACGGAAGAAAGAGAGTTCAAGCTTTAACTAATGCAAATAAAGGGGCTTTTTTAAAATTTCATACACCGTAAAAATTCAGGGGAGGTGGTGATGCAGGGTGATCATGTCACCATGGTTTGCGTACAGCTGGGGAAAATATTATATTTACAGGGTCATATGCTATATGCCATGTACAAAATATAAAGAATAAACATCAATATCACTAGTATAAAGCACAAGGTTAATGGGCCAAAGGACATTGTAAGTTCAGTGCATAGGCATCATAGCATACAGTTCAACATAAAAAAATGTCTATTGGCCCCTGCTGCACGCAATCCATGGTGACATCGTTCACCCTTCATCGCCACCTCCCCTGAGTTTTTATGGTGTATGAAGTAAAAAAAAAGCACTTTTATTTGCCTAAATTGAGGCTTGGACTCTCTTTCTTCCGCTCTTTTATAATAAATTAATAATGTAAAAAAAAATGGCCCCTTATTTACCAGCGAAGGTAAGGTGGAGGTGAGAGAGCAGCTGAGGCTCTGACTTCCTCTTGATGTCAGTTATGTCCTAAGAGGAGGACTGTGAAGTAGCCGCAGGGGTTGTCTGAGTAATGGACAACCTCCAAAACCACAAAACTGCAAAACTAATGACAAAGAAAACCAATAGAGGAATCTAAAAGTGTGTAACAAAATTGTGTTTTATCATATTTTTGGAGGATATTCAACTTTCCATAAAGCTCTAAAGTATTTATACACCATTTATATACCTGTTGCTATGTACATCGTGTATTGCAGGAATAAAAGTAGCTATTAGAAAAGCCGATATACATTCAATTCACTCTTTATAAACCTTGCTTAATGTAGCACATAGTAATCTGCTTTGCAAAAAAAGATATTTTTGCAAATTGCACAAAGGGCGCACATTTCAGATTGTCCCTTGTAATGAGGTATCTATTTTTATGCCTTTCATTAAAAAGGGTCCTTTACACAAGGCAAATTGTCTCTTTTACTCTACTTGGCACAGGTTAAGCATACCACTTATGGAGGAGAAAGCCTTGCATGGTGCTTAATCTGTGTTGAAAATCTGCCAATGTCCAAAATGGCTTGAGGCTTATACACCTGCACTTTTGTTTTGCTGAGCAAGTGTTTGAAAAGTTAATGAAAACCGGAGAAGTAGCTGAGTAGTATCTGAACCATAAACTTTACAGTCTAGAGAGTTTACTTAGCATTAAAAGTTTCAGTCCCGAATACATAAAAGTATATAAACAGGGGTGTAACTGGAGAATGCAAATTACAGTCTCACTTTGATACTAGTTTTTCTTTGGATAGATAATCACGGGCATGTTTCTTTCTTTATTGAGCCAAAAATAAAATACAGGAACTTTGTAAAACAAAAGTCTTGATTAAGAATATGCTACAGCATTTTGCAGATCTATAATGAATATTAATATTATTATTATTTATTAATATAGCGCCACTTATTCCATGGCACTTTCCATGTGAAAACGGTCATACATAGACAAGTACAATAATCATGAACAATACAAGGCACACACTGGTACAAGAGGACCCAGCCTGCGAGGGCTCACAGTCTACAGGGGATGCTTAAGAGTACAGTGGGTGAGGAGAGAGGACCCTGCCCATGAGGGCCCACAGTCTATGAGGGATGGGTGAGAATACAGTAGGTGAGGATAGAGGACCTTGCCCACGAGGGCTCACAGTCTATGAGGGATGTGTGAGAGTACAGTAGGTGAGGAGAGAGGATCTTGTCCACGAGGGCTCACAGTCTACAAGGTAGCAGTCTGTATTGAACATGTTCGAATGGGTAATGGGCAGATGGTAACCAGAATGTGGGTTGGTAAAATACATGTTCTTCGTATAGAGAGTATAAGTCCTGTGTGGGGAACACTCCGGTCGTTAGTGCTAAATCTCAAGAATTAATATACACTGTAGCTCAACAACAGAGTAGTGAGGCGTAGTGATGTGTTATGTCATGATGTAGGTACAGAAAGTGACACGGCTTAACCTTATCTCGCAGATATGATCCTAATGAGAATGTTGTCTCTTTTCTTAGAACTTCTCCCTAGCCGCACCGCACTCCAATAGTATACACACATCCATTCACTGGAAACCAAATAATTTGATCTTACTGTCTAAGCTTTTTGTTAGAGTGTTAAGTTCTAATACCTGTTAGCTCTCAATGCATGTCACAGAAGAATTATAAAATCCATAAGATATTTCTGGTCTCTAGAAAAGACACATCTGCTCCCCTACACACAATGAACATAGAGAAGTCATTACAGCTAGGGAGTTAAAAAAAACCTAATAATTATTGGAAAGGTAGAGAGAGGAGACTTTCATTGAAGCTAGAACCCCTTGCAGTAGCCAGGTAAGTAGAGCATGGAAATCTCTGGCAACAGGACACCAAGTCTGGATTTTGTATACACAGAGGAGGAGAACTGCATTCCAAACTACATCAGCTTCCTTTCACCAAAGAAATTTTGCAGCCAGCTTAGAATCATAATATACAGTTAGGGCCAGAAATATTTGGACAGTGACACAATTTTCGCGAGTTGGGCTCTGCATGCCACCACATTGGATTTGAAATGAAACCTCTACAACAGAATTCAAGTGCAGATTGTAACGTTTAATTTGAAGGGTTGAACAAAAATATCTGATAGAAAATGTAGGAATTGTACACATTTCTTTACAAACACTCCACATTTTAGGAGGTCAAAAGTAATTGGACAAATAAACATAACCCAAACAAAATATTTTATTTTCAATATTTTGTTGCGAATCCTTTGGAGGCAATCACTGCCTTAAGTCTGGAACCCATGGACATCACCAAACGCTGGGTTTCCTCCTTCTTAATGCTTTGCCAGGCCTTTACAGTCGCAGCCTTCAGGTCTTGCTTGTTTGTCGGTCTTTCCGTCTTAAGTCTGGATTTCAGCAAGTGAAATGCATGCTCAATTGGGTTAAAATCTGGTGATTGACTTGGCCATTGCAGAATGTTCCACTTTTTTGCACTCATGAACTCATGGGTAGCTTTGGCTGTATGCTTGGGGTCATTGTCCATCTGTACTATGAAGCGCCGTCCAATCAACTTTGCAGCATTTGGCTGAATCTGGGCTGAAAGAATATCCCGGTACACTTCAGAATTCATCCGGCTACTCTTGTCTGCTGTTATGTCATCAATAAACACAAGTGACCCAGTGCCATTGATAGCCATGCATGCCCATGCCATCACGTTGCCTCCACCATGTTTTACAGAGGATGTGGTGTGCCTTGGATCATGTGCCGTTCCCTTTCTTCTCCAAACTTTTTTCTTCCCATCATTCTGGTACAGGTTGATCTTTGTCTCATCTGTCCATAGAATACTTTTCCAGAACTCAGCTGGCTTCTTGAGGTGTTTTTCAGCAAATTTAACTCTGGCCTGTCTATTTTTGGAATTGATGAATGGTTTGCATCTAGATGTGAACCCTTAGTATTTACTGTCATGGAGTCTTCTCTTTACTGTTGACTTAGAGACAGATATACCTACTTCACTGAGAGTGTTCTGGACTTCAGTTGATGTTGTGAATGGATTCTTCTTCACCAAATAAAGTATGCGGTGATCATCCACCATTGTTGTCATCCGTGGACGCCCAGGCCTTTTAGAGTTCCCAAGCTCACCAGTCAATTCCTTTTTTCTCAGAATGTACCCAACTGTTGATTTTGCTACTCCAAGCATGTCTGCAATCTCTCTGATGGATTTTTTCTTTTTTTTCAGCCTCAGGATGTTCTGCTTCACCTCAATTGAGAGTTCCTTTGACCGCATGTTGTCTGGTCACAGCAACAGCTTCCAAATGCAAAACCACACACCCTGGAATCCACCCCTGACCTTTTAACTACTTCATTGATTACAGGTAACGAGGGAGACGCCTTCAGAGTTAATTGCAGCCCTTAGAGTCCATTGTCCAATTACTTTTGGTCCCTTGAAAAAGAGGAGGCTATGCATTACAGAGCTATGATTCCTAAACCCTTTCTCCGATTTGGATGTGGAAACTCTCATATTGCAGCTGGGAGTGTGCACTTTCAGCCCATATTATATATATAATTGTATTTCTGAACATGTTTTTGTAAACAGCTAAAATAACAAAACTTGTGTCACTGTCCAAATATTTCTGGCCCTAACTGTAATTATAAATATTGGAGTGTGCATTGGTCTTACAGTTATATGAGATATATTTACAGCATCATAACTGAATGAAGAAAATATTTCATATTTTTTATAACTGTAAAATGTCTATGAGCTCCAAATTAAAATTAGCCAACTGAATAACGCAAGCCATATTTCATATTTATAGAAAGATAAAACCTAGAAGAGAATCATGAGTACAATATCTCCAGCCTGAGACTCTCACGGATGGAAGATATTCTGGAAATTGGAATTTCGTAATTTTTTGGAAACTGCAGCCACATCCCAGGATCCCTTGTCATGAGTCACCAAAGGGGAGGTAACCTGTGTTAATAAAAGGCAAATACTACATTTAAAGGGATCCTGTCACCTCCAAAACGCCTCCTAAGCTAGCAAAACATGTCCCTGCACCATCCTATCACTAATCTCACACTCCTTTTGTCTCCTAAAAGCATCCTGTGAAAGTGCATAAAAACGTTTTAATACTCACTCATTAGTGATTATAATTAGCAGTGACTATATTCTTTAGTCACCAAGGCGGGCTGTTTTGCAGCTCCAGGATCCACCCTGTCTCTTTGTGTTCTGCTGTGATGTGCAGGCATTGCCCTCCCCTCTCTCTATCACTCACAGAATGCAAATCATTAGTCCTGCCTTCAGTTTCAGTTTCACAGCAGCACAGACAAGAGAGGGTGGATCCTGGAGCTGCTAAACAACACCCCCTGGTAACTAAAGAATATGGCCCTGCTAATTATAATCACTAATGAGTAAGTATTAAAACGTTTTTATGCACTTTCACAGGATGCTTTTCTGAGACAAAAAGAAGTGTGAGATTAGTGATAGGATGGTGCAGGGACATGTTTTGCTAACTTAGGAGGCGTTCTGGAGGTGACAGGATCCCTTTAATGTAATTGAATATGCTGTATTTTTCCCCCTTTTTTTAAATATTTTGTATATTTTGGTAAACACTGCCTATACTTTTGGATTAAATATGTACAAATTTATAGCTTTGTTTCTCTTGCTCTATAACGCACTACCCCAACGCTTTAACGCTTTCTTTAACAGGTGTTCAATTGGCCCGATAAGCGATTGGTGGAGCTAATAATTTTTCTCGGGTTATTGTGGGGATTCAAAGTAACTGTATCAAGGTACATATATACAGTACATTCTATCCGCTGGAATTGTGTATATACTATATGCTCAAAGTCAGCTTCCTATTGATTGGCCTAGCCGCAGGGCTTTAATCAGCGTTCAATTACGTAATTGTTCTGATGATAGAGGTGTCAGGTCTGGCGGTTCTGTATCTGAGTCAGCCCCTTGGGTTCCCGGGCACACTCCAGCTCTTTGGAAGGTCACCAGTCACCCCTCATTACCAATGAGGGGCTGGGTGTCACCTCTGGGGCTGGAGCTTGTGTGGGTGCTCGCAGTGACTGGGGATTATATTCTCGGACATTTTCTCCTGATATTGCTGGGAGGTGGGGTGCTTCCGCTCCTAGTAATTAAGCTGTTAAGGAATGCTGGGTCCCCTGGTGCTAGCTGTTGCCAACAGATACAGTGTTCCAGAGGGGTGGAGTTTGGGTGTTGGCTCAGCTATGTCAGGTGACCGCTGAGAGGTAGACATAAAGCTTGCCATTTCTTCTGTGTGTTGCTGATTATTTAAGTTCTGTTGGGTGGTAGAGGTTAGTGTTTGTGTGTTTCTAATTTGGTTCTTGCTCTGGTCTCTGATCTTGACTTGTCCCTGTTTCCCTTGGTTAGTTTAGGTCTACAGTACTACTTTTAGTTTCTGATGTGGATGACCTGGTTGCTGCTTGTGTGCCCGGTCACCAGCCACCGTGTTGCTTGGTGCCTGGGGATGGCTCTGCCAAAGTCACTCCTTCCCAGAACAAGGGTGCGCAGTAGCATGACTGCTAGCACAAAGTGTGACCACCACACTGCACTTACAGGCTTGCAGCATGTAAGTTCATCACTACTCAGTCTCACAAGACGCAGCAGACGCCTGTTCATTACAATCACGAGGGGGCGATCCGGTCAAAAGTTTTTTTAAACCCTGTTTAAATCACTTAGATACTGCTGTAGTGATTGACAGTGGTATTTAAGGGGTTAATCGGTTCCAAAACGGGGCAAAGGCTGATGCCTGCAAGTGTCAGCCATCAAGTACATGTTGTCACTTGCTGGATTTTTGGTGGGATCGTTATTCACTTATTAATTCTTGATAACTTGAAAATGGCAATAAGTCCCTTTAATGGCTGCCATTTTTGTGCATATCAGTGGACGTTAAGGGGTTGATCAAACATTTTTAAATTATAGGTTATAAACACATAAGCACAAATATTTCGTATATAGAACCTTTTGCAGATATATGGGTCTTCATGACAACAGGCATCTGACTCACCCAGGGGTCTATGGGAACTCGGAACCCGGGCATGGAGTTGGGGGGAATGTCACTGGTGGCCCGCCCAGACCTGTAGCCATGGTGTCGGCTCAAAAATTTGGGGAAAAATAAAAGGGAATCAAAGTTTTTCGTGACGGCACCTGTGGTTTCTGATGAATGCACCAGAGCTGCTGTGGGCCTCCGAGGATGATGGTCGGGCAGCTGGGTGGTTTAGCTCCCCACAGGCGGAGCAGAATCCCCAGGACTGTGGTGAGGTGATGGGATTGGATGCAGGGAGTTGGCTATGCTGCCAGGCAGCTGTGGCAGCCTACATAGTGGACGGGGTCAGGGACTGAGGAATCGACACACACACCGTAAGTTGTTTCTGTACCTTTACTGGTGGAATTGCAGGTAATGTCCAGGGTACTCTCTGGTGGTTTGGAAACACTTCTGTATCTCCACAGTGAGTGATGAATAAGGCCTCCTCATCTCTTTTCCTGTTATGAAACCCCTGACCTGTGTGTAACTTAGCCTGGCCTCCTCTGCTCTTCTGTCACCTGTGTGTTGTAGTGGGAAGCCTTCATGTGGACTACCGCTATATCCTCTCCTGCGGTGCCTGGCCTTCTTGGTTGCTGCACAGATGCCCCGGAGACTGGAGTCTCCTCGGTGAACCGGTATTTCTGCTGGGCTAAGTACTCTCTTGCAGACTCGGACTCTGGTGTCCGGGTGGCTTTCTGGGGTGAACCAGTATGGCTCCTCTGCCCCAGTCTGCTGCTTCTCCATTACTTTACGTCTTGCCTTCAACCTCACTCTTAGGCCCCTGCACTGGCTAGGCTGATAACTGCTCAGTTGTCAACTGGCTCGGGCTTAGCGCGGCTCGGACACACCAGGACGTCTTCACAGTTCTCCTAGTGACTGCACACTCTGACTAACTCTGCCCCCTGCACAAGTATTTATAGGGGATCTTGCTTAAAGGCAGCAAGTGGTGCTCCCCCTACAGGTCTGGGTGAAAGGTGTTGTATATGTTTGGGGTACCCACTGTGGAAATCCATCCATGTTTTAGGTAGGTCTGTGGTTACCTGTACTGGCAGGGTGCCACACATCTAACAACAAAGACCACGTAGGCTGATTCTCCAGTCACATCTATCCTTCACTTTCTAATACATTTTGTAGGGAACAGTGGTAGGATATCCATAGTCAAGACTGCTTGTAAAGTTGATTCCTTAAGGTACCTTTACACGCCACCACTGAAAGGTAGCAACTGCCTGGCATTGGGGATATTTGTGCCTGTTGCCATGAAATTGCTACGAAATGGCAGCGTGTAAATAGGGCAGTTCCTCCCGGTGTCCTGCAGTTGACTCAGATACCTGTTGCTGAGCCGTGCTCAAAAACCAAAGGCAACAGAAAGGCACAATTGCCATGGTAGTGGCGTCTAAACGGGGCACAAGCATGGATGTTGCGTTGCCTAGTGAACTCCCAGGGGCATGCCACGGCTTCATGGATACCACGGCCCATCAGCGATCATTGGCTGTCCCTTGACAGGGCGCCATATTTAAAGAGCTGACCATTCACACTACACAATTGCAATCGCGTCATGTATTAGCCAGCCTTCCTGCACAGGCTGGCCAATCATGACATTATTGCATTTTCCAATCCATGCTTGTGCATCACGGAATGCACAACTCTGTCACGCCTATGTACTTACGGCACGAAATATGTACGCCCATATTCCTTTGTGGTAGCGGCGTGTAAAGTGGGAAGGTATTCAACAGGAAGTAAGCCGCAGGATCTGTCGGCACTTCCGGGGAACAAAGATACCTTCAGTTGACAACGCAATGGCGGCGTGTATATGCGGCATTAGCGATCGGTATCCACCATTAAAAACGTGAGCGTGCACGTGTGGTGGATACCTGTTGCTAGGCACAGTGGCGGCGTGTAAAGGTACCTTTACTGTTAAATTGCAAATAAATTGATACAATAGGAGACAGTTTCTACATAGTTTTTTTTTAATTTGGCCCAAGCCAAATGGGGCAATTTTGGCGCAGGCAGATTATGTTGTACAGGCAAATAGTAGCTCAGGCCAACTAGGTGTTCAACTGACTAGCCAATCCATGAGTCACTCATTGGACTAATCAGCATATGGGCTTTTGTCAATCTAATTAAGCACCCTATTCCTGACATCTATGATAGATATTGTATACTGGTCCTGTGCACATGTTGAGTATTTGGTGAGTTTTTTACCTCAGTATGTGTAAGACAAAACCAGGTGTGGAACATGGCAACACAAAGCCTATTTCCTCCTATTACCCAACTTACTCAAGAAATAATGCACTGACACCTCTTTTCCTTTGTGGAAATAAAAATTTGTGGCCGAGAGGCTTTATTCAGGTTTTAAATTTCATTCCATCAAAAATCTCTTTTAATAACTCTCTTTAATAAATAACCATAAATATAGTCCTTTAAAGAATTACCGTTCTTAAAAACTTCACCAGGAAAAACCACAAATCCGCCCATTCTTGATGGGCGATTTTTACTCCTCAAATAACGCCTCTCGACAGATGAAAGGAAAAATATAGCAACGTGTTAATAAATGCAAAACATTCATATGATGACATGTAAAACCAAAACTTTATTAACATTTTTATTACAAATAAAAACTTAAAACATCATCATCATATAATGTTCAAAAGCAAAACACTAAATAAAAAAGGGGGAGGGTGGGCGTGACCTTTCTGTTCCTTTCTGTGTCACAAAGTGACCTGACAGGACTGGGAATTGTTTATAAACAGTCCTATTCCCGCACTTTTCTCAGCCAATGACAAGCTGTTACCAGGTCACCTGCGGCAGATATCCAGGAGCAGGGATAATCTGCCCAGGATACTAAACTCCTGATAGGAGCATTATTAATGACCACCTCATTGGTCACCCCTATTTACCTATCAACCCTAATCTACCCTTTGTCACCAAGGCCTGTGTTGCCATGGCGTCCCCCGCTAAGCACTCAGGGGATTTTTCATGGCAACACAAAGCCTATTTCCTCCTATTACCCAACTTACTCAAGAAATAATGCACTGACACCTCTTTTCCTTTGTGGAAATAAAAATTTGTGGCCGTGAGGCTTTATTCAGGTTTTAAATTTCATTCCATCAAAAATCTCTTTTAATAACTCTCTTTAATAAATAACCATAAATATAGTCCTTTAAAGAATTACCGTTCTTAAAAACTTCACCAGGAAAAAACAAAAATCCGCCCATTCTTGATGGGCGATTTTTACCCAACCGGGTGAACGTCTTATGGTGGGTTTACACACACCAATTTCTGTGTCCAATATCTGAACAGATCTCTGGTTGCAGTGAAATCATGGACACATTGCTCCTTTTTGTACACAGCCACAAAATGGAACTATGTGTCCATGATTTCACTGCAACCAGAGATCTGTTCAGATATTGGACACAGAAATTGGTGTGTGTAAACCCACCATTAGACGTGAGCCACCCCAACCAGCGTCAGCCACTTCTCCACCATCTTCTGTAAGCCCAAGTTAAAAATATCTAAACTGACATCGCACAGATGGACCCCTTCTGCGCGATACATGCCAGGAAGAAAATCCTCCAAATCCGTGTGCCTAAATGAAAACCCTCCAAAAACGGACAAAAACTTCTCCATAAACCTATTCATCCGTTTCCTAATTGTCTCCATGAACTTTAAAGAAGGGTACTGCCAAATGAGGCGTGGAACGATCTCGTAAAAAAGAAGTACCACGCCAGGGAACATGTCCCTTATTAATGCAAAATCCCTTTTAAATTGCGACAGAAGTGACAACGTAGGTACTTTTCCGAGATCGTTCCCGCCAATATGGACTGTAATGACATCCGGGCGAGGAAAAGACATAGCTAAAGAATTTAAACAAGGGCATAACAGACCCAAACCCATACCTCGGATACCATACCAATAGATGGCCACATCGGACCTTCCGAAAGACCGAGTATTTTCGCGTTGCTGCTCTCCGATGGGCCCAATAAACATACGAATGACCTTCCACCCAGATGACATAGGGACCTAAAACACAAAATAATTCAATTATTAAAAATCAAATCAGAGCAAATATATAGCTTAGCTCTATCAGAAGACCACCGACCAATTTTCCTAATCTTCGAAACACTCAGACCAGAGGACGCCGCCTCAGTGGCCGCCCCTATACGAAATGAATGGTAAGAAATTTTTAAATGGTCTAACCCCAATTTCGATAAACATTTCTTGAGAATCGCATTAAATTGAAATCTGGTAACTGGATTGCCCCGTAAATGAATGAACAATTGGCCAGGAAAAGAAGGTCGAATCTTTAACCACTTAGACATATTCTCCCATGGACATAACAAGGAGTCTGAGAGGCGCCGCAATCGCAAGCGAGAGCCTCTCCCAAGCTGATCAGTCTTAGAACTACGAACAACCACCACCAAAAACCCCTTATCCAAACTCACATCGTCTACCCTAAGACCAGATAACTTAGATTTACTAAACGCAACCAATTCCCCTATGCGCAACGCCACAAAAAAAGCAGTCACAAAACAAGCCCTGAACAAACATACTTCATAAGCATTAATGCAAACATTCTCCAAAGTGACCCAAAGCTATAACAACAAGTCAGCAGAGATAGGACGGCGATCATCTGGGTGAAACTGCTCCGTCCGCAACCCTTTTAAAAACTGCCGTATCGGGAAAAAAGTAAGTAATGAAGTACTGTACCTCCATGCAACTTAAGAAAAAAAAAAGAAATCCCGCTCAAAAGTTTCGACAATGCGTTATAACCCATACCTTTACCAACTGCCCAAGTACAAAAAGATAAACTGACCAACACATCACTGTGAAACACTTCAGCTGAGCGCTCAGCGCAAAAATTACACCACTCGCGCCATGCGGCAGAATAGGATGCCCATGTACTCACAGCAAGTGAGTTTTTTATGCAAGGAAGAACTAGTCCATCAATATATTCCAGAGATGCCGGAGAAAACTTGTGCCGTCCTTGTCCGCCGGCGGTCGAGAGGTGTGGAACTCGTGCAAACGCTGCTGTGAAAGAAGAACAGCTGCTAAGTCACTCGCATCCGTGGACAAATCGGCTTTCAACCAAATGTTACTCCTTAAACACAAAAGCACCAACTCCCTAAGACTCCTAGAAGGTACTGCAGACTTGGAAGACAACGAATTAATAGCAAAAACCGTCCCCGCATGGTTCAAAGAAACACAAATGTGTTTATTCACTAACAGCGGACCCCAGATGGTAAGAGTGGCAAAAATCAAAAATAAATCCGGTACCACACCCCCTGAAAGTGAAAGTTCGGAGACACTCTCAGGAAAGACCGAAAAACTCCAGCGATCGCCAAAAATCAACCCGACTCCAGAACCCGACAAATGAAAAGCTAACCCCAGATCAGCTGAGGAAATGAACTCATCCTGAAAACAGCAAATCCCGTTGAACTCCGGCAAAAATTTAGACTATATAAAAAGATCCTCCCGTAATGCAGACGTCACACGAATATGACACCGAGGAGACGTGACTCCCTTGGTAGCATCATACAAGCGACACAAAAAGGGGCTTCCCATAGGAAACTATCCTCAAGGCAAAGTTAAGGCTACCCGCGAGGGACTGAAACTCCCTAAGGGTAGCCTTGTCCCTCGAAAGCATATTGGAGATCAGTCCTTGCAACTTGCAAATCTTCTCCGAGGAAAGGCTAAACTCCATGCGTAAGGTATCAATCGTGATCCCCAAAAATTCCAGCCTATGGCAAGGAAAAACAGTCTTTTCCTCGCTAAGGGGACCCCAAATCGGGCACATACCTGGATTAACCGAAAAAAGCAAATCCTGACAAACTGAAGAATTGCAAGGTCCAACAAATAAAAAATCGTCTAAGTAGTGGATAACACCACCATCAGAAAAACCAGACGAAACCACCCAATCTAAAAAGGTAGAGAAACCCTCAAAATAAAAACACGAAAGGGAAAAACCCATTGGTAAGCACATGTCAAAATAGAACTGCCCGTCAAAATAAAACCCCAAGGAATTAAAGCCACCCGGGTCAACCGGAAGGAGGCGAAATGCAGACTTTATATCCGACTTAGCTAAAATAGCAAGACCTCCACATTTTCTCAATACCTCTACCGTACTGTCAAACGAACAGTGCTGAACTGGGGCTGAAAAAGAATCAACTTGATCATTTAACGATTTCCCTTTCGGGAACGATAAATGATGTATGATTCGGTATGAGTCCACCTCTTGATTAGGAACCACTCCGAGAGGAGAAACACGAAAATTAGGAAAAGGGGGGGAAGAAAAAGGACCCGCAATCCTTTCCAAAGACAATTCCTTCTCAATATGTCTAGCCACCACTGACAGATGAGGAAAAACAGACGGCAAATTCTTCACCATTCTACAACCCACCCCATCAAACGGAGGCACAAAAAACCCATCCCTAAATCTGTCAGTGAGGAGCCTGGCCATCTCCCTGTCGGGAAACCTGGCGAGCCACGGGAGCATTCTTTCCAGACTCACTGGGGTCATTGTTCTTGAAAAACTGCTCCCGGGACCCGAGAGGCACCTGCCCACCCTGGGATTGCTTCCGAAAACATTTAAACAGCGGGTGGGAACCGCAGCACGTGGAGCATTCATGTCGAAATCTGCATGAATTCTGCCACTTACACGCGGTCTCATTAAACGCAAAGCAAACACCGCGACGGCTAGTCACAACTGCCTGCTGTTTCTGCACCGAAGAGCGTTGTGGCAGATTGAGCCAAAGCCCAACATCTTTAATCCCCCCAAGAGAGAGACTTTCTAACAGCCAGTTTTTGGCCGAACGACTCGTCATACACAAGCCAAGCCGAACCGCCAAAATTTTGACACGCCTCCATGATAATATCCAAATGCTGGAATAAGCCGCTACAGAGGCCCGGACATTTCTCGCCCAAAACCGCGGCGTATATCGAGAAGGCTTGCACCCAAGAATGAAAAGACCTATACGGCTTCCGCTGGTCCCCTTCACTCTCGTGCTTGTCCTCCTTCTTGTCCGACCTATGCAGCGGCTCCTTGGTAGAAGGCAGCAAAGAAAATATATCTAAATACTCTCTACCCCAAATCTTCATCTTTACCAACATGGGAAGGTGAAAACCAAGGGGAGAAAGCTCACATACTAAGGCCTCTTTAAGAGCTTCATCAGGTACATTACTTGGCCTAGGGCAATCACTAACCCTATCAAACCCCTCCCTCTCCCCTACCCTGCTACCATGGGAAAGGGTTTCACTAACTGCCTTGTTAACTCTGCTTTGTATAAGGCCAGCAGAATAAGGGAGACCCCATTCAGAATTAATAGGCATCTCACCACTCCTGGTACGGTGTGCACCGGTGTGCCTGGGATCCTCCATGTGGGACGGATGGGACGTGGATGCAGCAGCCGCCGGGAGATGTGGCAGTTCAGTCTCTTCTTAAGAAGTAGTTCCATAGGAAAGCCAGACCCTGGGTGCAGCAGAAGGTCTAGGGAGCATAGTCTGTGAAGAATGCAGAGGGGCCCCCAAGTCAGGCATAGTCCCGATGGTAATGTCACTTCCAGGGACAGCAGGCAAGCTCCTGCCTGCCACAGATTGCTGAGGGATAAAACCTTGCGCAGAGCCAGGGACCACATCCCCCGAGGTCAGCACTGACCCCGCGCTGTGGACAGTCCCTGAAACCGACGCCGGCGGGGAAAACAATCCTGGGTGCACCGCATCCTCCTCACATGACCGGCGCAATGCATCATGGGGCACCAAAATGTCACATGACCGCCGGCAAGATTCTCTCCCAGCCGGCACTGCAGTACAGGAAGCCGGCTGTGCAGAACCTGCACGCTTCCCACTGGCACCGGCTTGTGAATGGCGACTGGACCTGGAGCTTCGGGATGGCGGTGGCGACGGAGAATAACGATTCCGGGTTGTCCTTTTCCTCCCCACGCTTCGGGATACAGCCTGTACTGACCGGGAATCATCAGAAGGGCCCACCGGAGGAACAGCCGACACTGGAGGCACCGTAAGAGACATCACTGGCACAGCAGGTACACAGGGAACCCCAGGCATAGATAGGCAGGTCCGCAGCCAAGCCTCTCCTCCCTCTTGACTAGCCCTCAGGAGAAGTTCAGACACCAAGGAATCCATGACCTTTCTGTTCCTTTGTTGCCATGGCGTCCCCCGCTAAGCGCTCAGTGGATTTTTCAATCAGAGAAAAGTATAATAGAAACACGTCACCACTTCTGTATTTATCACCCACTGCTGGTTTTGACTATAAATCCTGAGGTAAAAAACTCTCCAAATACTCAAAGTGTGGACGTGGCCTTAGAATACAACCCCGGGACATGATTTCGACTGAAGTTCTGCATTCTGACTGCATTTTTCAATGACCATTTTCCTGATTAATCTCTAGAACTCATAACTGATTTGACCCTTGAACTGCCTGACCTTTCTTTTTCACTTTTACACTGATTGACCCCGAAACTGGTTCCAATTACTAATTTACTGCTTAATTTCAGGAACCAATAATTGATTTGACCCTTAACCTGGGTGAAATTTCATTCTCACTTTTACTCTGATTGACCCCCTAATCCGGTTTTCCATGCCTACACATTCAGAACAGATTTTGTCCTCATCCCCATCTATCTGGTACCAACACAACCCATTAGATGCTTCTTAAGCCCACTTCTCCATTCTGCAGATACTATACAGGGACTCCTGCTATAAGGCACAGATCCTTATACAGGTGTTAAAAGGGGAAAATCAAGGAATTGTTGGCTCCTACTAAGGCTGGTTTCACACTGCAGTTTTTCCCTGATCAGGTTTGTGTGCCAAAACCAGGAGTGTCTCCAAAACTCAGAACAGATGTCAATCCTTCAATTATACTTTTTCTCTGCAAGTTCCTCTCCTGGTTCCCCTCCTGGTTTTGGCACACAAACTGGATCAAACCTGATCAGGGAAAAAACTGCAGTGTTAAACTAGCCTAAGGTAAGCTTCATACCACAGTTTTTGTCTGTCAGGGTGGATCCTGTTTTTTGCAGGATCACCCTGACAGAACCTGACAGAACAGAATGTGTAGAAAGTGTGGTCAAGTATGGTCCCGGATCCTGTTTTTTTGCAGGATTCTGCCACTTTCCATGGTGCTGAAGTCTGCCGCTGTCCTAAGTGCTGAATTCATAGCCTGTGCTAGAAGTACAGCTGTCCATGGTGCTGAAATTTGTATGCCAGTATTTCTGAGCATTCGCTGTTCAATAAATCGGATCCGGGAAACAATCTGATTTTTTCACGAATGCGGCGCCCATAGACTCCCATGTTATGTGCGCCGGATCGGCCCGGGTCTGTTTCTGTCCTGTTTTGTCCGATTTTTTCACCAGAGCCAAAAAATGCTGCAGGTGCCAATTTTGGACACGGTGGAAAATCAGACAAAAACAAATTCGGCACAGAATACACAAAACCAGATGTCCGAATAAGACCAATCCTGCACATATAGGGATACATGGGAGGCAAAATGGGATCAGGTTCTGTCCGGTTCAAACCGGACAGAGCCTGCTGCCAAAAAACCGTGGTGTGAAGCTAGCCTAAGCTGTTAGTGCCAAGCCTGATCTTAGTACCTCACACCGGGTTGATGGATTTCTTACACTACTATATACATATGAAGAGGGTTTTCAAATGACAGACAGTGGTCTACATTTATACCACTATTGGGCATAAACTAGTCTAAAAAAAAGTCCCCAAAACTCCCAATTTGTGCAAAGACTTTGAAAAAAATGTGCGATTTTTGTACATTTTTTCACTTTTAAGCACCCTGCTTGCCAAACATTGAATAAGAGACAATGGCATACAAGGAAGGGACATGAACAAGAACTTTTGACACATAACCTAATTCTATTCCTGGGAGATGTATAACACTGGGGAACAATTTGAAAAAAAATTTCTGTTGAGTTAGGTATTTGAGCTGATTTGTACATGATTTGATTGGCATGCTGATTCCAAAAATGTAGTCAGTTTATTTCTAGCACGTCAAGTTTTTCCTCCACAACTTACCTGCCAGAGAAGCACAATTGCACTGATATCTGTAATAAGACTTGTTATCTGATTACAATTCGACTCATATAGAGCTACGTGGCAACTTGTAAGAGTAGTCACAACTGAGACATGCCTATTTCTTATATATTTCATTTTTTGTTCATATTTGTACTATTTAATAAAAAAAAACACTTTTTAGGTACAGTAGTTTACATATTTTTGAGAAGACAAAAATCCTATAGTTCAAAAACTTGACGTGATAGAGAAAAACTGAGATCATTTCTGGATTCAGCATCCAAAAATTAATTAAGAACAGTTGTCTGACCTAACTCCTAAAAATTGTGTTCCCCAGTGTAATTCATTTTTCTGACATTAGGACAGTCTAAAGTTGTAAATGTTATAAATTGATTTTCATTTTTAATGCGCTTCATGCTAATGATGTTTATTTTAGACTTTTGCATGAAACACCAATCTTGATAAATCTGCCCCACCTTCTCTTTTGCTTTCTTGGATCCTTGAGTCATATAGCTGGCCCTCAGGTCCTGCATCAGGCATAACACCGTCGATCAGGTTTACCACTGAGCTAAGTTCACACTGGAAGTTTCTAAACTGATTTTGATGCTGCGTTTTTTTTTTTTTGTTTTTTTTTAAACTGCACCAAAAATGGTCACTGTGTCTGCCAGCAAAAAGAATGGGATTTTCAATTTGCTTTGTGGATGTCAGTGATATTGATTGCTCCGTTAGTGATGCAGAAAGAGAATCCATAAAATAATGAGCGTCAATTATTGCTCCGTTTTTCTGGTGCACCTTTTGCACTACTATCATCCAATTACTTACCCTCCCTGGTGATCCCACAGTGAGCTCCAGTAATGTCTTCCTTCTGGGCACCAGCAGGACTTGTGGGTCACATGGAGCAAGTGTCATATGGAATATCCACAGTGCCTGCTGATGTCCGGCAGAATGACATCACCGGAGCTTACCTGACTGTGCACCCTCCTCCGCCCTGTAGTCATGTTGATATTCTCCATTTTATTGTAGTCTAGCTCCTGGACACACCCTTACATGTAGGTTTTTAATTGTACTTAGTGGCACAGACACTCATACACGCAATTTATACCGCAGGCAGAGGCAAAAAGGTAGGACCCGATGAGATGAAACACCTTGACATTGGTTACCGGGCTTAGATGGCATGGCCAGCGTATTTGCTAAGTTCTCAATTTTTTCTCTGTATCTTTAAGGCTGGTTTCCCACTGCAGTTTTTTCCCTGATCAGGTTCCATCCAGTTTGTGCACTAAAACCAGGAGAGGAACTTGCAGAGAAAAACTATAATTGAAAGATTGACACCTGTTCTGGGTTTTGGAGAAACTCCTGGTTTTGGCACACAAATTGGATGGAACCTGATCAGGTAAAAAACTGCAGTGTGAAACCAGCCTAAGGTCGGCTTCACACCACAGCACCATCAGGTCTGGGGCTGTCCGGTGTAAACCTGTACAGTCCTGGACCCGATTTTGTCATAATACAGCCCTGTGGGGCCAGATGGAAACGGATGGGAGCTATGTGCTATTTGGTTTCTATCTGGCCGGGTGAATTCGGATTTTCCTCCCGGACACAAAAACGTTTCTTGCATCTGCCCAAATCGGATCCTACCAGATCCTCCCGGATCCGGGGCGATCCGGCGCTCCCTAACATGGGAATCTATGGGATCACCCCAGTCCGACTAAAACATCAGATCCTGGAACCAGACACCGGCTGTTCCCTGCTGAGCTTTCAGGATCTTGAAAAATCAGCAGCTGCAGCTGCGATCAAAGGCATCCAGCTGCAAACCGGACCGGAGGGCATATTTGCTCTCCGGTTCTGTTTGCAAATCTGGGCCAAATCACATTCAACAGCCCCGGTCCTGATCACACCGCAGTGTGAAGCCGGCCTAAGCAGTGTTCTGCAATGCCTTTATGCTCCATTCACACTTGAACATCTCCACATATAGCTTTGCCATTTGCATTCATTAGCCAGTAAGCGACTTCACATTTCACAGTGTCAATGTGCAGCAGAATAATTCTCTTTTGTCTGTCTGTGTCCCCCGAAAACAGAGCAACAAAGCAGAACAAATCGGTGATATGTTTTTGATGCTTTTTTTGCGAAAAGAAGATCCATTTTTGGTGCAGAAACTGCACCATATATGGATCAACAAAAACCAGAGCACAAACGCTCTGTCTGAATTTAGCCTAAGCCTAGGGACACACTTGCGTCATGCATCCAGTAACTGGATCAATTTTTTGACATGTTGAGATCTTGAAAAACGGATCCGTTAACGCACCCATAGGCTCCAATGCAAAAAAACGCAATGCCAAAGTGCAATCCCTTCATGGTTTGCGTTTTTTCCAAATCCAGTAAAAACATGGACTGCAACGTTTTTTGGTGCATTTCCAAAAACGCATGCGTTTTTGTAACATGGGACCCTATGGAACGCATGCATTAATGCATGGTACACATAGCTATCATGCATTAATGCATGGTACACATAGCTATCATGCATTAACGCAAGCTGTAAAAATGCCTGAAAAATGTCACTGCAAAAACTGGATCCATTACTGCATCCTGTAAATGGATGCAACCTCCCAAGTGTGACCCTAGCCTTACCGTGATTTTAAGATTGATGCCTTTAGAATATATTTTCAAGCTTAAAAAAACCTCTGTCTGTTACTAATCTAAGAACTGTACAGTACTTTCTTTGATTTCTTTCTGTCTATGATGCAAATGCATTTTGCACAGTTCGGTCATTTACTCCTGATTCTTTATTACTTTGTGAAAAAAGTATTATTTTGTTTTTACGGAATGTTCTCTTCTGAATGACATTTTAACTTTTGTATTTTAAATAGCAGATGTTGTACTATGGCATCAAACATGCTGTTTAATACCAAAACTATTATTCATCTATTCAGTTTCTCATACTGTGAGCAAGCTGGCACAACGCACATTCCATAAAGAGTCCTAAATAATTCATACCTACAATGCCTGACATATCTAATAAATCACGCTCCAATATTTAGGCACAAATTTTATTTAGCAGACAAAATTTGAAATAGGATAGTAGTGATGAGAAACTAATGCAGAAACTTTATCGAGGTGGAAACCACAAGGAAAAATAAAATGAGCAAAGCCGTAGTATTTAAAGGGGTAGTTCAGCAGATAAAAAATATAAAGAGTTTTTAAAGTGCTCAGGCTGGTAAAAAAAAACAAAGAAAATGACCGCAGTAACATTTTCGATATCATCGGTCATCAGCAGCTCATTGATTCATTGACTAAAGTCCTTAGCCTTATAGGCATACTATCATGGTGTGAACGTGGAGTCATGGGCTTAAATACCAAATTCAGGAAAGGGATGCCTGATCTGTCCCTTAACTACTAAGACCCTGCACTGTCCTTTATCCCAGAGGTACACCTAAAGGTGGTGAGGTCTGAGCCACCAGCATAACCCTATCTCCTGAGAAATCCTGGAATAAAATCCTCTCCCCTCACCCAAAGGAATAGGAAAACCACAAACGATGATCTACTGGAATCTGTTGCTTCACTCCCAACAGCAGCAGAGGGAATGGCACCAAGTCAGTTGATCTTACACAGGGGCTCAAATACCTCAAATCTCCAGGCTGGTCAAGCTAAGAATGAGCTATCACCGAAGGACAGCTGAAGGATCACATGGCTACTGAAGGACAGGTGGGAGCGGACTCACACTGCAGCAAGCCTTCCTAGCACTACCAACAAGGAAACAATATTAACCTTTACTGGTACTGAAGAAATTCACACTCAAAGTAAAAACAACATAAAAAGCTGTCACAGACTAATGACACATACATGAAGCTGTCAGGTTTGGGTCAGAGACCATCGGTGCATTAGACACATGGATCTGTGAATTCACCTAAGATGTAGACTACTAGGGACATGGTAAGCATCATAACAGAATCTGTGGGGGATTAGATTTGCTTCTTGTTTTATCTAGTCTCTGCCCATTTTTTTTAACAGAAATATCCATTTAATGATCATCTGTTAAAGAGGGGTTAAAAGGACTGTTGAGGGTTGGCTAACCCTTTATCATTCATTCTGTTTTTCCTGGTTCAAATAACAATACTTAGGCTAGGGCCATACTTATCATGTCACTTACGTTTTGTGGATCCAGTAACTGCAGAAGCAAGGCTGCAGTAATGGACAGCGTTAACTTCGGGTGCTGAGAGCTAACGCTGCTCCGTAGTAACCCGATTTTTACCATGGATGCAGCCACACAGGAAGCCCCAGGAACTGTGCTTTAGCAGAGTGCACAGGAAAATGTTGTCTGCAATGTTTTCCTATGCGCTCTGCTAAAGCACATTTCTTGTGGCTTCCTGTGTGGCTGCATCCATGGTAAACATCGGGTTACTATGGAGCAGCGTTAACTCTCAGCACCCAACGTTAACGCTGCCCATTACTGCAGCCTTGCCTCTGCAGTTACTGGTTCTTCAAAAATGTAAGTGACATGATAAGTGTGGCCCTAGCCTTATACTCACTTTCAATTCTAGCACCATTCCAGAGGTGTCGGCACTCAATCTCCCTGGGCTGAGGTTGTTACATTAAGCGAGCCCTGCGCCCAATCAACAATGGCTTTACTTTCCCTACTTCAGAAAGTAGAGGCAAATGGGGACTGGGAAAGAGTCAGATAAGGAGCTGTTGGGCATTGGTGAAGTGAATATCACTTCTTTAATTTTTTCTTCTAGCAATTGGAGTCCTTTAAAATTACCTTTATTATTATTGTTTTAGTCCTAAAAAATTGTATGCTTACAAGTACAGACAGCTTGAAGAAATGACTGGAAACAGGTTATTAGCAAACAATTTCGAGTCTCGATATGTACGGTATTCTCTATTGTCCTTACTCAAAAAAAACCTGGAAAGTTCTAAGAAGACTTTGGGGTCACTTTGATAGTAATGCAAGGTTGCATTTTCCAGAAGTATGATTTAGCAAGTTCCAATCTAAATCCTGGCCCCCCACACAGCAGAGAATTGTTATACGTCCTTATATCCTTATGAAACGGTCTCTCTATACATTCGGCTCCATCTGTTACCATGGCATAAAGCCCACTTTCAAGTTTGTTTTTTTGAGCGTACCATGTGCTAAGAAATAATGTGTGTGTACTGTAGGAGGGCAGCCTGAGTAAGCGCTGGAAATGTAATATCTAAAACTGGAAGGGCTCTCTTTATGACAGCAGCGCTGTATCATTAGACTGTTCCTCTACACCTACCTGTAGTCAAGAGAAATGTCATGCCAAAATAACAAAATGACAGGGAAATACAATGATTGAGATATAGCAGTAGTAGGTAATTATTTTACAGTCAAATATCTGTATACAATGTGATCTGTTAAACCTGTAAAAGATGTTAGTAAACTACAACTAAAGTCTAAGCGAATGAAGTCATTTCACTTGTAGGCTAATGTGGCGCCTCCGCGATTCAGCTGCCACTATGGTACTGCACCTATCTAATAGGTGTTGTATCATGCTCATAGGTAAGAAGGGGAAACTTTGCTGAGACCCCCGACACATATGCAACACAATCTGAACTCCAGGCCAGGGAGATGCTGGGTGATGAAACTCACAATCAGAGCAATTCCCATCTAATGGCTGGAGGGAAGAGTTAGGTTAGGGGTGGGAGGCAAAAAGAGGAGACAGTTCTAGAGAAGTTGGGATCTATTGAAGAGTCAGGACACACGTGGAGTGATGTTCTGGTCTTAAGCCAGTGAACACAAATCAGCAGCCAGCTGTTCAAGCCAGCAGATGAATTAGCTGCAGCAGGGATACCAGCCTCAATTCGATCTGGATATTTTCAGGACCAGCAGAGAAACTGGAGGTCACTGGGCTTCATGTACAGTGACTACTATAGTGGACTCTCTCCAGGCTAAAGGAACTATATAGGGTTAAGAGGACTAGCAAGACGGTCACTCACAAAACCCATAGTCACCTGCCTGCTGGGACTGGCAACCACAGGACACTAGGAGGAGAAGGTGTAGAAGTGTCAGAAAGAAAAGGGCAACAAGGAAGGTCATATTACCTGTGTCACAGCAAAGTGAACTTTAATTACCTATGAGCTGGCCAGGCTGTAATCCTAGTGAATATGTGGCACCCCTGCTGGGGATTGTCACAGGACCTATCCGATTCAAGGAGGGATTTACACTTTGGTACACACATCACACAACACCTTCCACCCCAGACCTGGAGGGGGAGCTTTACTTGCTGCTTTAAGCAAGTTCCCTTATAAGGATCCAGGCCTGAGGCGAGGAATCAGTTAGTCTGCTCTGAGCAGCGAAGAGAGCAGTTTAGTCCAATGAAACAGCCTAGAGAAAGTGCTGGAAAGAACTGGTTGCTGGGCAAACCAAGGCCCAGAACCAAGGGAGACTGACCCGCTGCAGAGCACCCCAGAGAGAGGGACGCAGGCCAGTGGAAAGAGCAGTAGGTCATAACAAGGGACCAGATCTAGGATCCCTTTAGCTCACCCGGCCACCGGAGTCCGAACCTGCAGAACATACACTGAAGCAGGAACAAGCTGGAAAAACCAGGAGGTACTAACTTAATAGAGACACTCAAACCTGACCAAGCACAGGACCAGGGGCCCAAGAGGAGTGTAGGGACCCCATAGAAGGCCCTCCTTGTCGGTTAAAGAGTAAAGCCCTGAGAGGGAAGAAAGCGGCGAGTGCAGTTATAGGCAGGACTTGCCACAAACCACTGTACACAGTAGCAGAGGAGTCCTCACAACTCTCAAGGTGAAAAATCCCAAATTGCACCGAGAACCTGGTACCCCTCTTGGACTGTAACTGTTACCGGACATCAGTAAAAGGTACCGAAACAAAGACTATTGTGTGTGTGAGTCTGCTTCCCCGCCGCTGCCCACAGCGTCCCCCGCAAGCCGCTACTACGACTCCCCTCATCCACCCTCGCTGCCCTGAAGAAAAGCTCGACCTGTGGGGAGCTGCACTACACTGAGCTGCACCACCATCACCTCAGCGGCCGGCCGCACCATTCCCTCCGTATCCGCCGTTACCAGGAACCAAGGTGGCGTTACGACACTACTACCCCCATCCTCATCACCATTCTCCCTAATCCCCACCACTGAGGGTCCAGGGCACGGAACCGGGAACCGAGCAGCCGTGATCCCCCATCGAAGCAGTCGTCCTGTCCCGGGATCCGAGCACCCCCTACCCTGTCAACCGCCTCAAATACACTGGGTTGTGCCTGCACAGATGTAACAATAAACAGTAAGAACCACAAAGATCCTGTGTGTTGCCTGGTCCTTCCTGTGCCTCCCTGCACCTCTCTTCAGAACTGTACCGGGTACTACAACCCCTATCCCCCTCCTCATCCCATCTACAACATACACCTCCCAAGGGACCCTGGCCCTAACTGGAGAGGGCCCAACATCTGGCTGCCACACCACCATCCCTTGGAGATTTCACCCACAGCAGTCCCTTTTCCACCTACAGGCTTGAACTTCAGTTGGCATCACAACAAAATGTATCCCCTGTAAATAATCCCTTCACTTGTTCAGTAATGGCCATGACCTCAGCCAACATGACTACTGAACTGTCTGACCCCGGATGGTTGAGTACTTTTGTTTTTTGTTTTGCTGTACATGGTAGAACTTCATTCTTAAATGGTCCATTTACTTTGAAAGATCAGACCTAGCATTGGTACAAATTGGTTCACAGAAGCCTACTAATCTGCCTTACATGACACTACTTCCTCAACTCTCCACAGGAAAATGGTGGTGGCTCACTTACCACCCGCCATTCTGCGTCACTGCTCAATGTCTCACAGGTGTGATCTCCCTTTGCTCACCATTCTTCAATGTCTCCACCCATTCTCTGGTATGAAACAGCACTGGATGTGCCTTCTCCTTTCATCTTGCTCTTCTGGAGCGGGCATTCTGCGTTGTAAGCTGTCATGTCCAAGCATGACTCTCACTTCTGTAGATGTAACCTCTGAAGAGCTGAATAGATCTTCACCACCTTTTGTGTCTTTAACGCCTACGATGGGAGGGGGCCTTTTGTTAGTGCTGCACCACTAACCGCCATCATGCAGCCTGTACTCAGCACCATTTTAGACTGCTTAACAGTCACCTTTGTCATGTGACATGATCCTTCCCTGCATTATTTCAATATTTCAGCAGCAAAGTTCATTCCTACCGCCTACGCCAAGTAAAACATAGAGCAGGGTGGTAGTCGTGGATGAGATAATCATCTGCTGCACCCCAGTGTGCTACATGAAAGAGGTGGTCCTGTATGAGTGTGTGCACTAGTGCTAAGGAGACATTAAACTGCTGAGGGACAGATGTTAACTTCTTCACTGAGAGAAACCACCAGATCTTTAAAAACAGAGCTTTATTCAACAACAATTTGATGACAACTATGTACAAAAGATGGTGAGAACATAGCTTCTCTATACACTGCCTCTTTACTTCTTCTACTTCGCTTGTTCCTGACTCCACTAGTTTCACCACAACCCAGCCTAAATTTACAGTACAGTCCAAGAAAGTCATATTTTACTTAGTTTGTTCAGCATTTTCTCCTTCTAAGGGCCCTTTCACATCAGCGTTTTTCGTAATTCGCGGCAGATGCGGTGAAAAAAACGCATCTGCCGCGTTTGCCGCATAACCGTTCCACTTGCGGCGCGGTTGCGGTTTTTCCCATACAAAGTATAGGGGGACTTGCGGCAGATGCGGCAAGTGCGGTTTTGCACTTGCGGCAGGTGCGGCAGCGAAAAAAACCGCGGTCAGCCGCGGTTTTTTTCGCAGCTGCACCTGCCGCAAGTGCAAAACCGCACTTGCCGCATCTGCCGCAAGTCCCCCTATACTTTGTATGGGAAAAACCGCAACCGCGCCGCAAGTGCAGCCGGTATGCGGTAATCGCGGCAGATGTGGTTTTTTCACCGCATCTGCCGCGATTTCAAAAAAACGCTGATGTGAAAGGGCCCTTAGGCTGCTTTCACATCAGCGGTTTGCGCTGATCGTGGCAGTTGCGGTGAAAAAAACCACAACTGCCGCGATTACTGCATAACGGCCGCACTTGCAGTTCACCTGCGGCAAGCCCCGTGCAATGTGTATGGGGCTTGCGGCAGATTCGGCAAGTGCGGTACAGTTGCGGTTTCGGCACTTGCGGCCACAAAAAAACTGCGATATGCCGCGTTTTTTTCACGGCCGCACCTGCCGCAAGTGCCAAAACCGCACTTACCGCATCTGCCGCACACTTACCGCAAGCCCCACAGACACTGTTATGCGGTAATCGCGGCAGTTGCGTTTTTTTCACCGCAACTGCCCGATCAGCGATTACCGCTGATGTGAAAGGGGCCTTAAATGGATAACTTTGGCAATATAAGGCCACTTTCACATCAGCGGTTTTTTTTAAATCGAGGCAGATGCGGTGAAAAAACCGCATCTGCCGCGATTACCGCATAGCCGCGACACTTACGGCACAGTTGCGGCAAGCCCCATGCAATGTCTATGGGGCTTGCGGTAAGTGTGCGGCAGGTGCGGCAAGTGCGGTTTCGGCACTTGCGGCAGGTGCGGCCGTGAAAAAAAATGAGGTCAGCCGCGTTTTTTTTGCGGCCGCACCAGCTGCAAGTGCCGATACCGCACTTGCCGCACGTGCCGCAAGCCTGCATAGACATTCTATGGGGCTTGCCGCAACTGTGCCGCAAGTGTCGCGGTTATGTGGTAATCGCGGCAGATGCGGTTTTTCCACCGCATCTGCCGCGATTTAAAAAAACCGCTGATGTGAAAGGGGCCTTACTGAACCCAGCTTACAGTTTGATGACACTTACAAAACTCTGGCCCGGGTCACTCACATTGTCTCATGTTCTGTTCCATCCTGGCCCCATACCCTTTAAGACTTATAAACTCTGGGCTGTTCTGCTAGGCGTCCTGTCCCAGGACCTGTATAATTCGGTCACTTGATCCCCCGGTCAATCCTCTTACCTGACTCCAAAAGATCACTCGATCTATCTTTCCCTCTATATACTGTATCTTGCTATCTATGTCCTTGGTCTCTACTCACAGTAAGGACACCCACGTCATACGGCTTGCTTCTAGCCAGACTTTAGGTCTGTCTCTCTGCAACACTGTGTCTTATTGGATGTCCCTGCTCTCAATTCCCTCCTACTCTGGGCTAATCCAAAACCTTAACTCTGTCAGTTCATACTCACTACCTGTTGCTCGACAGAACTCAACTTCATCACATGTGAAAACATTATACAGGCAAATATTATAATGCCTTACATCTCATCCCAACTAACATTACGCATCATTAATATGTATCACACTATACATTAAATAGCATCACAACAACACATTACATAATACACATCATACTATACAACAACGATGATATTTTCAAGGTAGAATGTGGCAGTATGTCCATCTCTTCATCATCATTCATCTGCATTGTGAGTTCATGCTCATAATGAGATTGTTTCATAATGGTTGTTAGTACGTCATTTTGAAGTAAAAGAAAATCAATATTGTGATTAAATTTCAGGTTGACATCATTTTATTGAGATAAGACAGAATTTTCTTTTGATATCAGAATTTCCACCATAACACATAATGAGGAAGGTTGTCATCTCTATGCAGTTTGAGTTCTGATGGAGATATATACAGAACATTCTAGATTATAAAATGCACTTTCCCCCCGCAAATTGAGGGGCAAATTAGGGGCAGTTTATAATCCGGATATAGCTCACCAGGTAGGATGCAGTGGCTGTGGAGCCGAATCACTTCAAAGATAAGTAAGAAAAATCCACAAATTGAGTTTTTTTTAAAAAAAACAAACTTTTTTTGTTTTTTTCCCTCAAATATACAAGTGTTTTTAACTATATCTCTATGCATGCATATGTTTGTCAGTGACTGTGTGCTGCTGTGAACTTTTTTGTGTATATTGTTCAGTGACACAGTTTAGCACCTGTTCAGACTAATATTTATAGGAGGTGCTGTTTAGCTTTTTTGTTTCCATATAATTGTTGGAATTCACTGGCTCCACAGCTTTACTCTGCAGTCCCGCTCCCACCAACCTCAGGTTTCCTTTGATTTAAGTGAGTCCTCCAACTTCCCAAATAATATAAAAATGTAGGATTTAGTCCACAGAGAAATTGTCATAGTGATGGTTAGGGACCCATCAAATCAAAGGTCACCTTGCCAAGGTTGATGGGCAAACACAAATTGGCCAAAATGTGTACCAAGAACTTTACGTTACAAAGATAAGTAAAAAACATATCTAGAAATTGATTTTTTTTTTAAGTTCGCTCTTGTTTTTTCTCAAATGTACAGGTGTTTTTCTCTGTGCATGCTCATATTTGGCAGTGACTGTGTGCTGCTGTGATCTTTTTTGTGTCTATCTATCCACTTGAACAGCTGAAAATTCGAGTGCTCTTTAAAAGTTTAAAAATACTTAGCAGGCCACAGCCAACCTAGGAGAGGCACCTCCATTATATGCGCCATTCCAAGCGCTTTGCCCTGGCTCTCTCACTGACCTGGTGCATTGGCAAACAGGATAATGGTATTTGAGTTAATGCCAGCTGGCTAATGTCAGCTGACATCAAGCCAAGATGTTAGTAATGCTGAGGCGTCAATCAGATACCCGATATTACTAACCAAGTCAGTGAGGACACAAATAACCACACTAATAACTATTTTATTTGAAAATTAACTCCCCAATACATTCCTCTTTCACCTCTTTTTTTGAAATTACAATCCATTTTTTTAAAAGTCTCCCATTCCATCCAACAAAAAAAAATGTAGAAAATGATTTGAAAAAACAAACATAAAAATATTAAACCCAAATAAATGCTGAAGTAGTCCCAGCATATCGAGAGCAAGCAATTGCTTGAGGAAGATAGCTGGTCTGTCGAAATGCGTCGCATAGGAGAGTGTGGAAGCTTAATAAAGGTGTGTATTACTACTAACACCCAGTGCCTTAGCGCTTCTTAATACCGCGGTATTATTTTTTCATATGAAATATTCAACCATTGTGAGAGGTGAAGCTGCTCTGGGCAGAGAGGACCTGCGATAATGTCACAAGTTTATACCCATCTGGTCACATGATCACATCACAGGACGACGCCTCCCGAACCAGGAAGCGATGTTAAGCAGAGGAGTGCGGTGTCTTCCCTGGTCTAATCTCTCACCTTAGTTGTGCAGGGCGGTGCACAACAGGCACAGGTGGGAAACTCTATGATAGAACCCCGTAACAATTGTTAAAGAGATCTTCACTTAGCGCTCCTTATCTTCTTTTCGTTTACTATGTAAGATAGCCCAGGAAGAGCTGCAGTTGTGGCGGAAAAGCTCAGAGATTCCTCTTGCCCCTGGCTACCTCCACAGGATGTCTAGGACAAGGGTGGCACACTACAGTCCTCAAGGGCTGCAAAGAGTACACGTTTTTAGGATATCCTTAGAATTGCACATGTGATAATTCCAACACCGTGTGCAATGCTGACTAAAACCTGAAAACATGCACTGTTTGTGCCCACCCTGTTCTGCAGGAGTGTGTGTAGTGCCTTGCATTTCCATACTTCACACTTTCAGGCCAGAGGCCTGCAGCTTGTTTTCCAGCATCTGCAAGGGAGGATCAAAGCACCTCTTTTCAGAAACAGTCCAGCACACAAGGAGTGAAGATAAAAAGCTTTACTGTTGCAAATTAAAAAAAAAGCACATGATGTAATTTTTCACATTTAAGTTACAGACACACTGATCAATTTAAAATAGGCACTTAGCACAGACTATTCATAATACATCTAAAAGACACACACATATGAATATATACAGTATGCAATCCCACAAGGATCATAAGAGTCCATTAAAATGGAATACATGCCATCAAGATAGTAGAGCACAGTACATTAAGGGAAAAGTCAATTTAGGGCTTTTAGGTGTAGCTCAAAGGCTGCAGTCCCACTAATCCAGCAGGGGGATGTGCAACCAGCTCTAAACTTGGGAAAGGCAAACATAAAATTTGGCCTACCTGGCCACGAGGCAAAAAAACAGGCCTTGCTCTTGTCAGAACTTCACAAAAGAACAATCCTATCCGGCCAGCAGGAAAACTTCAGGACTAATGGTGAGGCTGTTAGGGTACCTTTACACGCCGCTACTGGCGGGTGGATACAACCAGCTACTTCACGTGCACGAGCACGCACAAACGGTTGCAAACGGTAAACGCACCACCTTTACACGCCGCAACAAGGTGCGCTACGCTACGTTACATCTATCTCTGGATACACCGCCGGGTGCCACAAGTAGCCATCTGTAGCTTACCTTACCTCATTTACACACCGCTACAACAAGCTAATATGGGCGGACCTGGTGCAGCAGGGACAGCACATAGGCGTGCCACAATTGTGGATTACGAGACGTCCGTACGCTGATAGGACAAAGCAAGAACATCATGATTGGGCAGGCAGCACAGGAGGCTGTTTAATACATGACGCTCAAGCAATTGTGTAGTGTGTGTGTCAGCGCCTTAAATATGCCTCCCTATGCAGCGACTACCAATCGAAATGCAGGAGCTTCCTCCATGATCGCTGATGGGGCGCGTAACCCGGAGCCTGTGTCACGCCCCAGCTACATTACCAGGTACATAGCATGTGTAGAAAACACCCTTCTGTTCCTTCTTTCACGCCGATACAGTCCTAAATCGCCTGTGTAGCCACGTTTCAGGGCAGTGCGGAAACAGATGCATTTACTGCTGGGTGCCTCCCTACCGTCTTCACACGCCGCTACTATGGGGTACATTGCCGATGCAAGCTACATTTGTAGCATGTAGCTGTTTGTATCCACCCCGCTAGCGGCGTGTAAAGGTACCTTTAGCCTGCAACTTTACATCCTGGGGTGGACTGCAGAAGGCAGCTAACTTACAAATCCATTTTTCATGCCACAGGTAACACCTGGACTTGCGGTTGGAGGTATTGATTATAAAAGCCTGACATATTTGGGGAGAAATAAGAAAAAGAACATAGTTTTTTCAGCTCATAAATTAATCTGGAAAGTTGAATAAAGCTAGTGGGCAATTCATGGACAGGTCCAAAATAAATGCTGTAATAACACAATTGTGCACATGCCAAAATATTGTATTCTAAACATATGGAAGGAAAGGAAATAAAGGGATTGAACATTTTCAAGAAACAATATCCATAGTATGTTGTATTAGAGTGCGAACAGACCCATAAGATCATGAATGTGAAGCATATAATGGGCATATGCTATTTTTATCTGAATTGCAAACAGATAAGTGTAGAAGAGGTGGCCTTACATGCTGATGACCCTAAGCAATAATAAATGTTTGCTCTCTAAACAAAAAAAATATATATAAAAAACAAATAGTTAAAAAAGTAATTAAAAGCTTGCTTGAAAGGAAGTTTAAAGGGGATTTTAAGGTTCATGGATTTCACAGCTGCTGTCACATCTAGCACTTTCCAAAAAATTCACAACCTGCAGGTGTCGCAATACCCGGAAACTCAAAGAAGCTTAAAAACTTTCCTTTAAGCTCAAGGAAAGTTTTAAGCAATTTTGAAATTTCTAATTTTTCCCCTGAACAAAGCTTCATTTGCCGATTTTTTTTGTAAATTGCTCGGGTTTTCGATCAAATCTTCAATGTTCATGCCGAATTTGAAATTTGCGAACATCTTCGGGGAAAGTTTGCTCATCTCTAATGCTGGTTGAAAGACAACTCCCTGCTGTTATGCAGCAGAGAACCAGCTGTCAATCAACGGGACATAGGGAATCAAGATCCATCTACATAGCCGAGCGAAAGAAAAGCTACTGTTCTATTGATATGACATCAGCAAAAGTTGCAGAATTGCTTGCAGGAGCTGTCTATGAACACTTTGTACTGGCAGAGATCAGCATCGGGCAGAACATGCAGGTAGTTAGCAATTATCTGTCTGTTAGTTCTTCAGTCTATAGTAAAAAAAAAAAAATAGTCCCAGACAAGCCTTTTAACCAGTTTACCACTTACACCAGTATTTCTGCATCAGATATTTTATAACACGTCTTGTGCTGCTTCATCAATAACTAATTGCAGTAATGATTGTAATCAGCAGTTGCTCCTGTATTCCTCCCTGGAGTCACTGAGTTTATTAAACCTAGACCGAAGGTTGCACATCATTGGGTCCAAACAGTAAACATTAATATAAATATATTGAGTTTAATGCTTCAATACATAAACTACTGCTACTACATCCAAATCCCCAAACCATAGAAAATCACTGAATGTGACATGATAATTGAGGTCAACTGGAATTAGAAAATGCTGATATTGTGTAGAAATGTAATGAATTATGAAGGAGAGAGGTTTGCAGATACCTGGATATGGGGTAGAGTGGGAGAAAGGTGAATTTCTAAAATAAACACTTCATTTTAAACACTTAAAATCTGCCTCTCCAGCCCCTCTGCTCTTCATCGTCACCTGTCCTTTATGCATCTTCAGCTCCCCACTGCTCTCTCTGCAATCTCTGAGCCTTTCATACTGCTCCGGAACATATCATGATTGTAACCATTTGCGCACTTGCAAAGAATCCTCCCAGACCGCTTCAAAACCGGAAGTCCTTTTCCAGTGATTTCAGTGCCAATGGCACCAGTCTGAAAATGAAATAAAAGGAGCTCGAGTAGTGAGGGACAAGATGAGTTCAACCAGTGATGTAGCAACTGTTTGTGGCGCCCGGGGCGGTCAAAAAATTTGCCGCCCCTTTGGGTGTTGATAATCCGGAAGTATACATAGTATACACTCTCTGCCCCTATATACAAGAATATAACTACTATACTAAAACACAAAGAGAAGGGGTGCAATTGGGGGGTAAGTATTGGGCCAAATGGCCACTCACCTATTGGGGTTGTCACTGTGCACCGCCACCTCTGCACAACCCCAGTATATGGCAATAAGCAGGACTCAAGGAGGGCCTGGGATCGGAGCAATTTTTGCCACCGTGCTGTGGAGTTCATAGTGTAATATCAATTCAAAAAAACTTTATTCTTAATATTATGTCACAATACCGGGATCTGAGGATCTTCTATTTGGAGGTCAGGGGCTCTCTGATGCCATGTTGCTGCCTGTCTCGCTGTCGTCCTCTTTTGACACTGCAGTGCGGTGGACAAGAGAGCATTAACTGGTTAATAACGAGAAGTGTGGAGTGTGTACTAACAGCCATAAATCCTCTCCATACGAGTAGGATTACTATATGGATTTTAGTATTAGGGTACGAACACACTGGCGTGAAACTCTGATGAGTGCAATGTGTGATTTTCTCACATTGCAATCAATCTCTGAGAGCAGATTGGCGAGTGTCGGACGCTTCTTTCTCATCCAGATTCAGGATGAGAAAAAAGTTGCAACATGCTGCGACAGTATGTGATTCCCACGCGAGACTCGCCAATGCAAGTCTACGGGTCCGACAAAATCACGGGCCATCCGAGAGGCATCTGTTTTTTTGACTGATGCATTCTCATTCTGTAGCTGAGACAACTATAAAATGTTCCTGTAAATGATTATACAGCAATAGCTGCTGAGAAAAAACACGGATTGCACACGGATGTGATCCAAGAAAAATGTCGGAGACTCGCACAGCAGTTGCCAAACGGACCAAAAAACGGATGTCACTCATCCAACTCTCCTGGATGAGAAACAGACCAATTTTAAGGCGACGGGAGACAGTGTACCACCATTTCCTCAGCTCTGTGCTATGCACAGACAATATACGGTACACTGTCTGTGCACAGCACGAAGATGAAGACATGGTGGTACACTGTGCACAGCACGGAGCTGGGGACATGGTGGCACACAGTGTACAGCATGGAGCTGAGGACATGGTGGTACACTATGCACAGCACGGAGCTGGGGACATGGTGGTACACTGTGTAAAGCATGGAGCTGAGGAAATGGTGGTACACTGTCTGTGCACAGCACGGAGCTGGGGACATTGTGGTACACTGTCTGTGCACAGCACAGAGCTGGGGACATGGTGGTACACTGTCTGTGCACAGCATGGAGCGAGGACATGGTGGTACACTGTCTGCGCACAGCACGGAGCAGGGGACATCGTGGTACACTGTCTGTGCACAGCACGGAGCTGGGGAAATGGTGGTACACTGTCTGTGCACAGCACGGAGCTGAGGACATGGTGGTATACTGTCTAGGCACAGCACGGAGCTGAGGACATCACAGAAGAGGCAAAATAACCACAGACAGGAGGCGGGAGAACATTGAGCCCGCCCAGGAGAACTACAACTCCCAGCACCCAACACACTGCCCAGAAACCATACAGTAATGACAGAACAGGCAGGAGAACTACAATTCCCAGCATGCCACACCCTGCCAACACAGGAAGGTGGAGGCTGCCGCATGGAGGCAGAGACACCTGGTACAGCTGCCATTATCACCACACACAGTCCCACTTCTCCTGCGCACCCGTCCTCCTCTCCTCTGCCCCTCCTGCACCCCTGTCCTCCTCTCCTGTGTCCTCCTGCACCCTCGTCCTCCTCTCCTCTGTCCCTCCTGCTGCTCCTCTGTCCTCCTGCATCCCCGTCCTCCTCTCCTTGTCCTCTGCACCCCTGTCCTCCTCTCCTCTGTCCTCCTGCCACCCCATCCCTCCTCTCCTCTGTTCTCCTGCACCCCCATCCTCCTCTCCTCTGTCCTCCTGCATCCCCGTCCTCCTCTCCTGTCCTCCTGCACCCCTGTCCTCCTCTCTCTGTCCTCCTGCACCACCGTCCTCCTCTCCTCTGTCTTCCTGCACCCCCGTCCTCCTCTCCTATGTCCTCCTGCACCCCGTCCTCCTCTCCCTGTCCTCCTGCATCCCCGTCCTCCTCTCGTCTGTCCTCCTGCACCCCCGTCCTCTCCCTCTGCCCTCCTGCATCCCCATCCTCCTCTCCTCTGTCCTCCTGCACCCCTGTCCTCCTCTCCTCTGTCCTCCTGCACCCCTGTCCTCCTCTCCCTGTCCTCCTGCATCCCCATCCTCCTCTCCTCTGTCCTCCTGCACCCCTGTCCTCTCCTCTGTCCTCCTGCACCCCTGTCTCCTCCTGCACCTACCCTTCCTCCTCTCCTCTGTCCTGCTGCATCACCCTCCTCCTCTCCTCTGTCCCTCCAGCTGCTCTGTCTCTCCTCTGTCCCCTGTCCCTATCCTTCTGCCCCCTGTCCTCCTTCTCTGTCCCCCACGTTCCTGTCCTTCTTCCCCAGTCCTCTTCTCCTCTTTCCCCCTGTTCCTTCCTTCTGCCCCCCTGTCATCTCTCCCCTCCTGTTCCACCTGTCCTCTTCTCCTCTGTCCCCCTGTTCCTGTCCTTCTGCCCCCCTGTCCCTCTTCTCTGTCCCACTGTTCCTGTCCTTCTGCCCCCCTGTCCTCTTCTCTCTTTCCCCCTGTTCCTGTCCTTCTGCCCCCCTGTCATCTTCTCTTTCCTCTGTCCCCCTGTTTTCCTGTCCTTTCTGCCGCCCTTGCCCTCTTCTCCACTACCCCCTGTACCCTATCCCCTGCGCAGTTTCCCTCACCTCTCCGGGTCCATGGGGGGCCGGCTGGGTGGAGGAGCCTCCAGCACCGCAGCCGCCTCCACCACACCAGCACTAGGAGCCATCACGGGAAAGGAAGCAGCATAGCTCTCAGCGGCTTCCTGTCAGCGTGATTACTCTCAGCGCTGGGGGACCAGGAGCGGGGCACAGTACATGCAGGCACCGCGGCCGGGCGGCAATGCCCTGCCAGTGGCGACACCCTCCCTCCCCCACAAAGACTCCAGTTTTCATGTGGAGTCTGGGGAAGGGAGGTGAAGAAAAAAAAACAAACAATCGCTCGCGCTTCCCTGCCATGTAAATACAGCCCTGCTGCCGCCCCCACACACGTGCCGCCTGGGGCAGACCTCCCCCCCCGCCCCTCCCACGCTACGCCACTGAGTTCAACTTAAAAATGTTTTTTTAGTTTTTACAGGGTTCCATGAAAGGGGTGGGGCTACTGGGAGGGTGTGGCTATGTGTAGGGGCGGAGCTATAAAGGGACATGGCTACTAGGAGTGGGTGGCTCTATGATACATACAATCACATACATAAATTACCATATATGAGTGATATTGCCATATATGGCCGATATTACCGTATATGGGCATAACAACTGGGCAACACTGGGCTCTACAGTTAGAATACTATAAAGTGGAAAGTTTGTGTGTGAGTTTGTAAGAACTCCTCTAAAACGCTAAATAGTGTGAAAGTGATATTTACACAGTCATTATGGCGGCAATTTCTAGGTCAACTGTCATATTTTCTACTTTCAGTTTTGAACTGTGAAGCAAAAACGACAGCAAATTCATGTTCTCTTGGCAGCATCTCCTCACGGTCACCATCAAGGAGGCCAAGGCCGATGAATGCCTTCAACCCTCTGTACCAGAAATCTAGTCAGGGAGATGTACAGAAGACGTGATCTGCATGAAGCTTGCCCTGGGATCCCTCAACGGTCTGTACCACATGCATACTATCATAATCATAGATATCGTTTACCCGAAGACATCATTTTCTTCTACCACATGCGTACTATCATGATCAAAGGTATCATTTACCCGGTACTGTCATAAGGTTTAACCAGAGGCATCATCTTGTTCCTCTACACACACGTACTATCAGGATCAAATTTAGAACAATTTCCTTTATAAACTGTAACACCCCCCACTCATGTAATTATTCCTTAATAACAGACACACTTACTTTAACCATGACAATTTAACAACATTCATTTTACATTTCTCTATTCCTGCTTATCACCTTTCTGCTTCTGCATATACGGTATCTCTTCTACCTCATCACCATCTTGGTTTTGGCTTCTGTACATTTGTCTTCATGGTATGACCTTTCAGCTTCTTTGCCTGCAAGAATTAATGCTGCATATTGTATACATTGTATACCCAAATATTGCAATAAATTGCTATTAACTCAATAAGATTTACTATAAGAAACAAACAATGAACTTACGTGTAACCCAGGTGAAACTGGGTAGTAAAGCTAATATATATATATATATATATATATATATAAAAAGTATTTAGTCAGCCACAAATTGTGCAAATTCTCCCACCTAAAAAGATGAGGTCGGCCTGTAATTGACATCATTGGTGACCTCAACTGTGAGAGACAAAGTGAGAAAACAAATCCTGAAAATCACATTGTCTGATATGGAAAGAATTTATTTCAAATTTTGGTGGAAAATAAGTATTTGATCACCTACAAACAAGCAAGATTTCTGTCTCTCACAGACCTGTAATTTCTTCTTTAAGAGGCTCCTCTGTCCTCCACTCATTACCTGTAGTAATAGCATCGGTTTAAACTTGTTATCAGTACAGAAAACACCTGTCCACAACCTCAAACAGTCACACTCCAAACTCCACAATAGTGAAGACCAAAGAGGAAAGACACCAGAAACAAAATTGTAGCCCTGCACCAGGATGGGAAGACTGAATCTACAATAGACAAGCACCTTGGTGTGAAGAAATCAACTGTGGGAGCAATAATTATAATATGGAAGACATTCAAGACCACTGATAATCTCTCTCCATCTGAGGCTCCACGCAAGATCTCACTTTGTGGGTTCAAAATGATCTCAAGAATGGTGAGGAAAAATCCTAGAATCACTCAGGGGGACCTTGTGAATGACCTGCACTGAGCTGGAACCAACGTCACTCAGGCTACCATCAGTAACACAGTATGCCACCAGGGACTCAGATCCTGCAGTACCAGACATATCCCTTAGCTTAAGCCATTACATGTCCGGGCACATCTGAAGTTTGCTAGAGAGCATTTGGATGATCCAGAAGAATAGTGGGAGAAAGTCATATGGTCAGATGAAACCAAAGTAGAACTATTTGGCAGAAACACAACTTATCGTGTTTGGAAGAGACGGAATGCTGAGTTGTATCCAAAGAACACCATACCTACTGTGCAGCATGGGGGTGACAACATCATGCTTTGGGGCTGTTTATCTGCCAATGCACCAGGACGACTGATCCATGTACGTGAAAGAATGAATGGGTCCATGTATCATGAGATTTTGAGTGCAAACCTCCTTACATCAGCAAGAGCATTGAAGATGAAACATGGATTGGTCTTTCAGCATGAAAATAACCCCTAGCACACTGCCAGGGCAATGAAGGAGTGGCTTCTTCGGAAGCATTTTAAGTTTCTGGAGTGGCCTAGCCAGTCTCCAGATCTAAACCATATGGAAAATCTTTGGAAGGAGTTGAGAGTCCGTGTTGACCAGCGACAGCCCTAAAACATCATTGCTCTAGAGGAGATCTGCATGAAGAAATGGCACAACATAGCAGCAACAGTGTGTGCCAACCTTGTGAAGACTTACAGAAAACGTTTGACCTTTGTCATAGCCAACAATGGATATATAACAAAGTATTGAGATGAAAGTTTGTTATTGACCAAATACTTATTTTCCACCAAAATTTGAAAAAAAAAAAATTCTTTCCAAATCAGACAATGTGATTAGCAGGATTTGTTTTCTTATTTTGTCTCTCATAGTTGAGGTCTACCTGTGATGTCAATTACAGACCGACCTCATCTGGAGAAGTGGAAGAATTTACACAATTGGTGGCTGACTAAATACATTTTTCCCCAGTGTATAATTCTTTCTTCCTTCCCCAATATAATTATGTAATACTAGCTGTGAGCCCGATGCAAATGCATCGGGATTCTAGAACGTGCATTAATTTGATTATAGTAGTTATAGCTGTTAGCCTGATGCAAATGCATCGGGTATCTAAAATATGTTTATTGTTTTTTTAAACATTTTTAAATAATAATCGCATCATCAATAGCAATAATATAAGCCATAGCATTATTATTAGCAGTAATAGCAGTATTAATAGCATTATTAGCAGTATTATGAGCATTAATAACAGTATTAATAGCATTAATAGCATTATTATTAGCATTAATAGCATTATTAATAGCATTATTAGCATTAATAATAGCATTAATAACATTATTAATAGCATTAATAGCATTATTATTAGCATTAATAGCATTAATAATAGCATTATTAGCATTAATAATAGCATTAATAACATTATTAATAGCATTAATAGCATTATTATTAGCATTAATAGCATTAATAATAGCATTATTAGCATTAATAATAGCATTAATAACATTATTAATAGCATTAATAGCATTATTAGCATTAATAGCATTAATAGCATTATTATTAGCATTAATAGCATTAATAATACCATTAATAGGATAAATATTAGCATTAATAGAATTAATAGCATAAATAATAGCATTAATAGCATTATTAATAGCATTAATAGCATTATTATCAGCATAAATAGCATTAATAATAGCATTATTAGCATTAATAATAGCATTAATAACATTATTAATAACATTAATAGCATTATTATTAGCATTAATAGCATTAATAATAGCATTATTAGCATTAATAATAGCATTAATAACATTATTAATAGCATTAATAGCATTATTATTAGCATTAATAGCAATATTAATAGCATTAATAGGATAAATATTAGCATTAATAGCATTAATAGCATAATTAATAGCATTAATAGCATTATTAATAGCATTAATAGCATTAATAATAGCATTAATAGCATTAATAATAGCATTAATAACATTATTAATAGCATTAATAGCATTATTAATAGCATTAATAGCATTATTATTAGCATTAATAGCATTAATAATAGCATTATTAGCATTAATAATAGCATTAATAACATTATTAATAGCATTAATAGCATTATTATGAGCATTAATAGCATTAATAGTATTATTAATAGCATGAATAGCATTATTAATAGCATTAATAGGATTAATAGCATTATTAATAGCATTATTAATAGCATTAATAGCATAAATAATAGAATTAATAGCATAAAAAATAGCATTAATAGCATTAGTATTAGCATAAAGAGCATTAATAGCAATATTATTAGCATGAATAGCATTATTAATAGCATTAATAGCATTAATAGGATAAATATTAGCATTAATAGCATAATTAATAGCATTAATAGCATTATTAATAGCATTAATAGCATTATTATTAGCATTAATAGCATTAATAATAGCATTGTTAGCATTAATAATAGCATTAATAACATTATTAATAGCATTAATAGCATTATTATTAGCATTAATAGCATTAATAGCATTATTATTAGCATTAATAGCATTAATAATACCATTAATAGGATAAATATTAGCATTAATAGCATTAATAGCATTATTAATAGCATTAATAGCATTATTATTAGCATTAATAGCATTAATAATAGCATTATTAGCATTAATAATAGCATTAATAACATTATTATTAGCATTAATAGCATAATTATTAGCATTAATAGCATTATTATTAGCAGTAATATCATTATTATTAGAATGTTTTTTTTTAATTATTATTTTTTATTTAATTATTTATTATTTTTTATTTATTTTTTTATTATTTTTTAATTATTTTTTTTATTATTAAATTTATTATTTAGGATGAGACCCAGTTCTCATTCAGGTCCGCTGGAAGGGCTGATATAATTAGCATATATTTATTTTTTTTATTATTATTTTTATTGAATTATTTATTATTTTTTATTTATTTTTTTATTATTTTTTAATTATTTTTTAATTATTTTTTTTATTATTAAATTTATCATTTAGGCTGAGACCCAGTTCTCATTCAGGTCCGCTGGAAGGGCTGATATAATTAGCATATATTTATTTTTTTTATTATTATTTTTATTGAATTATTTATTATTTTTTATTTATTTTTTTTATTATTTTTTAATTATTTTTTAATTATTTTTTTTATTATTAAATTTATTATTTAGGCTGAGACCCAGTTCTCATTCAGGTCCGCCTTTTTTTTTTTTTATTATTATTATTTTTATTTAATTATTTATTATTTTTTATTTATTTTTTTATTATTTTTTAATTATTTTTAAATTATTTTTTTTATTATTTAATTTATTTATTTTTTTAAGTGAGAGTGAGACACAGTTGTCATTCAGGTCCGCATTTTTTTATTTTTTTTTATTATTATTTTTATTTAATTATTTAATATTTTTTATTTATTTTTTTATTATTTTTTAATTATTTTTAAATTATTTTTTTTATTATTTAATTTATTTATTTTTTTTAAGTGAGAGTGAGACACAGTTCTCATTCAGGTCCGCATTTTTTTTTTTTTTTTATTATTATTTTTATTTAATTATTTAATATTTTTTATTTATTTTTTTATTATTTTTAAATTATTTTTAAATTATTTTTTTTATTATTTAATTAATTTATTTTTTTAAGTCAGAGTGAGACGCAGTTCTCATTCAGGTCCGCCTTTTTTTTTCCCCATTGACATACATTACCGGTGTGTCGGCGATTTTATGGCCGGCCACCTGGTTCTATTTGTTGGCCCTAAAATCGCGGACACACCGCTAATGCATGTCTATGGGCAGTCAGCTCGAATTCTGATTGGTCGGCGTTCAATCCGAAATCGGGCTGACTGCCCATAGAGATGCATTAGCGGTGTGTCCGCGATTTTAGGGCCGACAAATAGAACCAGGTGGGCGGCCATAAAATCGCCGACACATCGGTAATGTATGTCAATGGGGAAAAAAAAAGGCGGACCTGAATGAGAACTGCGTCTCAGTTTTGAGGGGCTCTTCTGATTGGCTGAGGGCAGTATACAGCGACCAATCAGAAGAGGGCCTCAGATCTCATTGAGGTAGAATGGGGGATTTTTCGTCCATTCTATCTTAATGAGAAGGAAGAGGACGTCGGAGGTGGAAGTTTGCGAAAAGAAGACAGAAGATCCCCGGGGCCGGACGAAGAGGCGGAGATGGCGGAAAGAAGAGAGAAGACCCCCGGGGCCGGAGGAAGAGGACGCCTGGCCGGACGGAGGACTTGTGGATCGGACGGACGATCAGATGACTTGAAGGCATGTAAGTGATCGACGGGGACGTTAGGTTAGGGGACGGCGGGGGCTTAGGGTGTAGGGCCTTAGGTGACAGCGGCGTTAGGTTAGGGGACGGCAGGGGCTTGGGGTGTAGGGCTTTAGGTGTTAGCGGTGTGAGCTTAGGAGGCGGCGGGGCTTAGGGGATAGGGGCTTAGGTGCGGCGGGGCTTAGGGGGCTTGGGGGGCAGGGGGGGGTAGGGGTTTAGGTGCGGAATCGGGGGTAGGGGGTTAGGTGCGGCTTAGGGGGTAGGGGCTTGCGGCAGAGGGTAGTGGCTGCGGCGGGGTAGTGAATTAGGGCGTCAGGGGGTAGGGGCTTCGGCGGCGGGTAGTGGGTTAGGGTTTAGGGCGGCAGGGGGTAGGGGCTTCGGCGGCGGGGTAGTGGGTTAGGGGTTAGGGCGGTTAGGGGTAGGGGCTGCTGCGGCGGGGTCGGCGGCGGGGTAGTGGGTTAGGGCGGCAGGGGGTAGTGGCTTGCGGCAGAGGTCGGGGTAGTGGCTTAGGGGTAGGGGCTGCTGGTTAGGGCGGCAGGGGGTAGTGCTTAGGGGTAGGGCTGCTGCGGCGGGGTCGGCAGGGGGTAGGGGCTTGCGGGGTATTGGCTTAGAGGTAGGGGCTGCTGCGGCGGGGTAGTGGGTTAGGGCGGCAGGGGGTAGGGGCTTGCGGCAGAGGTCGGGGTAGTGGCTTAGGGGTAGGGGCTGATGCTGGGGGGTCGGGGTAGTGGCTTAGGGGTAGGGGCTGATGCTGGGGGGTCGGTGTAGTGGCTTAGGGGTAGGGGCTGCTGGTTAGGGCGGCAGGGGGTAGTGCTTAGGGGTAGGGGCTGCTGCGGCGGGGTCGGCGGCGGGGTAGTGGGTTAGGGCGGCAGGGGGTAGTGGCTTGCGGCAGAGGTCGGGGTAGTGGCTTAGGGGTAGGGGCTGCTGGTTAGGGCGGCAGGGGGTAGTGCTTAGGGGTAGGGGCTGCTGCGGCAGGGGGTAGTGCTTAGGGGTAGGGGCTGCTGCGGCTGGGTCGGTAGGGGCTTGCGGGGTAGTGGCTTAGAGGTAGGGGCTGCTGCGGCGGGGTAGTGGGTTAGGGCGGCAGGGGGTAGGGGCTTGCGGCAGAGGTCGGGGTAGTGGCTTAGGGGTAGGGGCTGGTGGTTAGGGCGGCAGGGGGTAGGGGCTTGCGGCAGAGGTCGGGGTAGTGGCTTAGGGGTAGGGGCTGCTGCGGCGGGGTCGGCAGGGGGGCTTGTAGCAGAGGGTAGTGGTAGTTCGGCAACGGTGTAGGCTGTAGTGTACAGCGCGATGGTATACTACACAGTCCCATGGCGCTTATGGGCATGGGACTGTAGTATACTATAGCGGTGTACACTACAGTAGTATGGGCTTAGGGTAGTGGGAGTTCTGCGACGGTGTACAGCGCGATGGCTGTAGTGTACAGCGCGATGGTATACTACAGTCCCATGGCGCTTATGGGCATGGGACTGTAGTATACTATAGCGGTGTACACTACAGTAGTATGGGCTTCGGCTTCGGTGGCTTGGTTAGCGGTGTAGCGACTCGCAATGCCCGCTTCGCGGGCATTGCTTCGCTAGGCTGCAACGACTCGCAATGCCCGCTTTGCGGGCATTGCTTCGGGAGTCGCCGTGGCCGCTACGCGGCCACGGACAGAGTCCGGGAGATGAAACCTGGACTCGCTAACCAAGCCACCGGAAGCAGCGCCGCTCCGACGGAAGTCAGCTACGGCAATTATATAATAGATATATATAATTACATTGGGAGAGCACAAACAGGTATTATTACATTGGAGGCGCTATTTTTGAGATGAGCAAAGAGAAGTTATTATTTTAGTGGAGGGTCCACAAAGTGGGTAGTATTATGGGGGTCCAAAGAAGATTTTACTACAGCGTTACTTTGTGGGGGAGATACTGTAGAGTACAGCTACTATCTGACCACTAGAGAAATTTATTTTTTTTTACAATTTTCAATTTTTCAATTTTAATGTTTACAAAAATTATTAATAATGTAGCGTCAATTTTTATGCGCCAAAAATATTGTTATTAAAACTAAATAGACTGGTTTACAAAAAATGTCTTTTGGTGTGCAGTAAAGAAAAAACTGAAAAATCTTCTACTCAAGACTGTCCTTGAGGGTTAAATAACATTTTCAGACCTTACACGTAAAGAAATATTCTCACTATCAGGACTGTAAGGAGAATTACAGCTCTAACACTCCATATCTGTATCTAGACTTTGTAGACTCCAAAAAAGATCAATTATAGATGTAATTACTGACAAGCACCTGCTCTGACTTCTACTATAGTGTCTGCCTTTGTTGCTAGAATAGAAATGATGGATCTCTATTTCAATACTAAATCAGCCAAACTGTATTTTATCTGCTACATTTTTCAAGATCTATTATTTAAAGGGTACTCCAGCTTTTATTTAATTATAGAATAAAATAGAACTTTAATTTTCTAAATTCTGCTTACATCTTATACCACTAAAGAGAGTCCTTGCCTCTACTCAATCAAATGGTAGAGCCTGCGCAGTCCTATGTATGCATCAAATGTCCACATAAATAGATCTAAACATGGCGCCAATAATGTATATCCTCCTTGGTACAGTACATATACCTACTCTGACTCCTTGCATTCAGCATTAGTATTACATATGTTGTGTCTACACTCAGAGCACATCTGTGGGCTAAAATAATAGAATGAGGCTAGTCCTAAATTAGCCAGTGGATGCGTTATGGAACAGTCAATGTGGCCGATTCGTTTATGCATCGAGCACCAAAACCAGCAGTGGGTGATAAATACAGATGTGATGACATTTTTATATTATACTTTTTTCTAAGTGTTCCACTCCTGGTTTTGGCTGCAAACACTTAGGTAAAATACTGACCAAAAACACAATGTGGGCGCATGGTCTTAATGTAAGGCTTGCTGGGGTATGATGCATGGAGTAGTCATGCGCGTTGCCAGAAACGATAATCCAATAAGGGACTGAAGTAGCTTTTATAATTTAGGAAAAATCAACAATTTTGATGAATTTTACAGGTGGGCGTAGCTTCGCCCCAATTTGGCTGCTCCCCAGTTGAGCTACTTTAAGCTAAGCAAAAATATGCAAAACTCTTGCACAACTATACCTCTCACCAGCATACCTAGGTCTACATTATCAGGAGTCATAAGACAACAAAGCCAATTCATCACAGCCTTTTCACTTGATAACTGGTGTGAAACAGTGCTACATTTGCTGCAAGGTGCAAAAAGGTGTACTGGTGACACCGCAGGGGTCTGACCTGAATTGATACAGTCTAAACCATTCAGGCCTTGCCCCTCCCTTAAGGTGGGGTCACACGTGGCGATGTCGCCCGCGACATCGCCGAAAAGTGACGTAACAGCGATGTCGCGGGCGATATCACAAGTGCGTCGCGCTGTGTGACAGAGCGACACTACTGCAAATTATCGCTGGTCGCAGGTTGACAGGTTTATGAACATGTTCATAAACCTGTCAACCTGTGACCAGCGATTAGGCTGGATCGCGCCGTCTGATACTGTTGGCGGCGCGATCCAGCCTATACCGCAGCGTTGTTGCGGATCGCTCGCTGGGCTGAGCCCAGCCCAGCGAGCGATGTCACCGCCCGCATCGCTGCGGTGTCGTTGGCCGCAGTGATGCTGTGTGACAGCTGGCCAGCGATCCAGCCTATACCGCAGCGTTGTTGCGGATCGCTCGCTGGGCTGAGCCCAGCCCAGCGAGCGATGTCACCGCCCGCATCGCTGCGGTGTCGTTGGCCGCAGTGATGCTGTGTGACAGCTGGCCAGCGATGTCGGAAGCGAGCGGGCACCCGCGCATCGCTTCCGACATCGCTGGCCAGATCGTGCTGTGTGACAGCACCTTTAGGGAACAGTCCAAAGGACCATAAGGGGGATCCGTCAAACAAGGTTTTCCTTCATCGCTCTGTGATCGTTGGCTGGGGTCACACTTGCCAGTCCATTTTTCTTCCTTTTACAAACCTGATTCTGTTTTTGGAGATTGTAATGATTGCATCCCAAAAATGATATGCGTTAACGCTATGTGTTAACGCATGGTACCTATATGTACCATGCGTTAATGGATGTGTGGCGCCCCACTGGTCTGAGCGCCACTAAGGGGTAGTGCACCCAGACCACCGTGTGTGGTATCCCTGTGGTAAGTGAATGGGGAGGTTAATATGTGGCTTAATCCTCGCATCCACACACACCCTTAGCTCAGGGGACTATAGGGTTAAATCCTTGACTAGGAGACCCAGCCCCAGTGGGAGGAGTTCAGGGCAAGCAGTGTGAGAGAACAAGAGGAGGAGAAGAAGGGGTCTTCCAGGGAAGAGAAGCTGTTTGGGAAACGAGGAGCTGACGAAGGTTCATCGCAAACAGTACCCAGACATCGGAGTCCGCACCTGCTGGAGAGCTCCAGGCCCAGCAGAAAATCCGGAACACCGTGGAGACTACAGGCTCCTGGGCACTTGCGCAGTCAATATCAAGGGAGCCAGGCACCGCATGACGAGAGATAGCAGCAGACCATAGAGGGTTATCCCGTAGACAGCAAAGGTGAGAGAGCACAGGAGGCCAGGCCAGGTTTCAGGCCAGCCAGGCTTCACACAGACTGGAAGAGTAGTGAAGGAGGGACATCTAAGAAAGCCACGTGGAGACACCCCATTCATTTGCCACTACATAGGCCAGTTGCCTATGCTTACAGACTGTGTTATACTGTGAACTGTCCTTTTTACCTGAACTGTTCCAGTAAAGTACCCAGGAGAGTGACTTTGCCTCCGTGTCTTTGTGCTGCAGAATTCAACCTGTTTGCTTACAGCATTGCTGCCCCGGAGGACCAGCTCCACCTGTAGGTAGCTTTACCATCCCTGCTGCAATACCATCGCCCTGCAAAGGACTGTGGCGGCGCTGGTGACCCATCACCAGGTACTACAAGTGACGTCACGTGACAATAACTCTTATCCCCTGTACATAACCCCTATTGAAGTGTCACCCATGTCACGAGCTCAGGCACCGCCACCCGTCACATCCCCGTGAACGCCTCTGAGCCTGATACCCGAGTACCCCTAGGTCTGGGGCTCGACAGATGCGTTTCCCATAGGACCCCATGTTAAAAAAATGCATAGCGTTTTTTAGCAGTGCATTTTGACACTGCGTTTTTTGCATGGGAGCCCATGGATCCGTTATCACATCAATTTTTCACAAAATTCTAGGTTGAAAAACTGATGTTTTTAACGGATCCAGGGCTCAAATATGACCCCAGCCATTATCTGCTGGAAAGAGGGCCTGGGCTTCCATGTCAATAACAGATTGGAACAGCTGCAATCCAGGACCCTGTTGGAAGCAAGGGAGGCGGCACCAGCACCAGGAGAGGAATGCTCGCTTCTAATTAAGGTTCTCCTCCCGTTTTTTAGTCCCGACACCCAGATCAACTAGAAGTGTCTGATTGATTGGAAGTGGGATAAGATTTCTTGTGGTTTACTCCTACTTTGGGACTCTCCTTGCTCTCCTGCAAACTACAAGCCCTCTTATTAGTTACGCCTCCGCACAAGGAATATTCAAATTTGTTTTTAATGATCCCAAACATGGTGGGGCAAAGCTTGGTGGGCAGTTTCTAACTCTGGTCACTAGATGGTTCCTGGCTAGACTGTCGTGCTCTATCTGCATTATCACACAGTATACAGTATAACACACATTCAAGAAGGGGATACCAACATATTGACCCCCTTACATCTGCGTGGGTTTCCTCCATTTTCTCTGGTCACCTCCCACACTCCAAAGATATACTGATAAGGACCTTAGATTGTGACCAATATAGGAACAAGGGTGATAATGTGGCACCCCACTGGTCAGTGCGCCACAGTAAGGGTATTGCACCCACAAACGAGTGTGCAGTTATTCCTATCACAGGGGAGAGTAAGGTTTGCAAGTGGATCCCATCCCCAGCACCTCCCACACTTAACCTCAGGTAGACGGGTAATCCCATTCCCATTGGGCGGAGTTAGGGAAGGAGGGAAGTCAGACAGTGGAGTTCTAGTTTTACTGAGGAGCAAAGAAGAGGGAGCCTCCGAGAGAGGAAGGAGACTCCCAGGGAGGGGGCCTAGAGAAGAGGCAGCCTGAGAAAAGAAAGAGGGGACCCCATATTGGAGCACCCATACTCTGTGGGAAACCTGGTCCATGCAACCGAGTACCGGCTCCGGTGAGTTCATCAACCCGGACAACACCATGTCTAGAAAGTGCAGCCTCGCCAGGATGGCCCACCAAAGGTCGAGCCCCTTCAGAGAGGGAGGAATAAGGGAGTTTCACAGCACCCCAACGTGCCTGGTATAGAAGAGGGTTGTGCTGGGGCAGGTTTTAGCAGCAGGACATGGGATTGACAAGAAAGAGTATACTACGGGATCCGCTGAATGACCTTGCAACCCTCTGTGACTATCCGACCAGCTACCTGATTATTATTATTTATTTATATAGCGCCATTATATTCCATGGCGCTTTACATGCTAAAAGGGGCAGACTAGGACAAGTAACATAGTAACAATACAAGTAACAATAAATGTGGACAATTCGATCGTACAAATATAAGAGGGGAGAAATCCTGTCCGCGAGGGCTCACAGTCTACGAGAGGGCTCAAAGTCTACGAGACTGTTTGTGCAGTAACCTGAACTGCCATCTGAACTGGTTTACAGAGTAAAGTACCCGTGTAGAGTGACAAAGCTTCGGTGTTTTCCTTTCACCTCAACTGCTGCACTACTCCACAGGTCATCCTTACACTTCAAACAACAACCAGCACCACGACTATCAGTGCTGGTCTGCCCCGGGGGCTCAGCTCCCCTGCAGGAGCTGCTCCATCCAAGCTGCAGCATATCTCCCCCGGAGGTCTGAAGCGGCGCTGGTGCCATCACCAGAATCTGCAGGTGGTCACGACAAACTTTTAAACTCTTTATTACCATTCCCCAACACCTTTACCAGTTGACCACAAGGGCCACAGGTCTGGGAAGGCCACCAGTGACATGCCAACCACAGCAGGGCCCAGACACCCGATTCCCCATACAACCCTGGGTTTAGTCAAAATCTCTGTAAAGCGCTGCACGATATGTGGAGCTATATCTGAAAATGCTTAATAAATGGTAAGATTAATGTCTTCTCATGGAGGCATAGACAGCTATGTGCCACAATTCTGTATATAAGCCTCTGTATTGCTCCATTTGGAAATCGAGCCATGCTAAGGTATAGTAGTTATGCTCCCTGCACATAAATTATATATGCTACAATAAAATCCTGATTTACCAACAATCACATAACAGCAAATCCAAACTCCACATAGTAAAATCCCCTTTCCGCAATGAGTTTCTATAGGACGTAGACCGGCACATACAATGGCTGCCATACAATTGCTTTCTGTTCAGAATCTGAGTATTCTTGTCTCATTTTCCACAACATGTCTGAGGACAAATACATTTCCTTCACTGTATGCACCAGAGAAACCTTCAATTTAGGCTGTTTCCTAGGACCCCAGCTGTTCTGTTCATGTGACAAATCTCAAAGAGAAAAATTACAATGATTATATGTACTTTGGGCTGGAAATTATTTGATTGTTTGCCACTGGAGACTTCCTACTGTCATATCAACTGAAATCTCTCACAACTAATAAACCAGAATGGATCAATGGATATTTCATCATGGCTCACCCAGCTGCAAGATTTCATAATGTTCTGCGTGTTTGTCCTCAATTAGATTTAAAAGGGATTGGCAGTAGGTGGCTCGGTCCCTTTGTTAGATTTTGTCATATGACAGGAGATGAGTTTTCCACGTACACCACGACTTGGTTCATCCATGACTTTTATTTTCTGCAGAGATAAAACAAGAAACTAAAGTATCTTGTGATAAACAGTGCCATACAGTCAATGTGGTTTTACCTTACACCTACGCATAACCAGTGCTCTGTGTGATAACACACAGCAGATGTATTCAGCGGCCCTCCACCCTCTTCTGAGAAATTGTTTTCACTCTTTTCTAACTTTTCATGGGCAAATCTATTAAGATAAAATTATATTCATACCTTAGATGGGTTTAGCATGTTTACTTTACACGTATGTGGCCGTATTTTCATGTTGTTATTGTATGTTTGTCACATTGACTTTAAAAAAAAGTAATATTAGTAGAGGTGAGCAGATCTTTTCAAAGTTGACTTTGCCCATTTTGCCAAATTTTCTCTCCAAATCTGATTTGTGTAGAATAAATTTGCCACTAATTGCCCTGAAAAGGAGAATGATAGAGGTTCCATATGGTATGATGTACATAAACCACCTACTATGACTTTGATAGTTGATGATGGAGATCATAAAATAGTAGAGTAGTAAGGAACCTCCTGGACCATCTGGTCCAACCCTCTGCTCAAAGCAGGATTCACTTAATTATCCCAGACAGATGTCTGTCCAGTCACTAAATCATCCCAGACAGATGTCTGTCCAGCCACTAAATCATCCCAGACAGATGTCTGTCCAGCCACTAAATCATCCCACAGACAGATGTCTGTCCACCCACTAAATCATCCCATGACAGATGTATGTCCAGCCACTAAATCATCCCAGACAGATGTCTGTCCAGCCACTAAATCATCCCAGGAAGATGTCTGTCCAGCCACTAAATCATCCCAGACAGATGTATGTCCAGCCACTAAATCATCTCAGACAGATAGGGGCATGGCCTATCGGCAGCGACATCGCCCCTACGTCGCCTAATATAAAGGGGTGATGTCGGCGGCTCTGACAGCTCACCTGATTTCACATCAGTGATGTGAAACCAGGCAGCCGATCTGGGGCGATGTGTTCACATCGTCCCATGTAAACGGCCGCTGGCGAGCTGACAGGCGTTGGGAGCCTATGGCTTCCATTGTCCTGCATCGCTGCTGGGGTTTTGGGACACCCCGGCGGCGATGTCGCCTCTCAGCTCGCCTGCCCATCGCCGGAGATGTCTCCCCGTGTAAACGGGGGGCGGCGACGCTGGTGGGGCGCCAAAAGCGTGCGCGCTCCCGCCCATCGCCGCCGACATCTCCGGCGGTGTCGGATGGTGCGACGGCACCCTTAGACATTGCAGCCTTGAATGTCTTACGCCAAAATGCTGCACAATTGTCTAAGGTCCTTTCCTATATGTGTTTAGAGAGAGACCTGTCTGCATAGGGGAGCTGGTCAGAGAAAAGCCACATGGAATCTACCTCGGCTCGGGGTAGTCATTTGAGACTAAGTGAAAAGCCAGTCAAAGGCTGGCTTCACACCACGGCAGCGTCCGATCCTGGGCTGTCAGGGATGAATCTGACAGCCCCAGACCGGATAAGCACACAGAACCAGAGGGCTAATATGCCCTCCGGTCCGGTGTGCAGCTGGACGCAGCTGCCGCTGTATTTTGTTTCTGCAGGTGACTGTACTAAACTACATAATAAAATGAGTGCTCAGGTTATATTAAGGGGGCTAGATGCTAGATGGCTATAATCTAGGTTCTGCGGACCCGATAGAAGGCCATAACCCTTGCCTTGGCTCTTTGCCACCAGCTAAGGGATCAGAACCTGGATTATATTATTACATGGACTTCAGCATCGAATGCTAGGATTTGGCTAGGATATCAGAAACTGTGTAAGGAAGAAATCCAGGTTGGGACAATTCAGCCACCTGGTTACAGACTTTGCTGTTCTTGGTCAGCTTTTTAAGCTTGCCCCTATTCCTTTCAGCGGGTGGTTGCTGAAAGCGGGATGCTGCTAGATTGGAGTAAGTGGCCCTGGAAGCCCTGAGGCATGAACACTCAAGTCCCTAGTGAACCAGCGGAGTGTGAGACTCTCTTGCCTGTTACAATTTATGTTTTGTTTGGTTATGTGTTATATGCCTTTAACTGTTGGGCATTCAATAAAGTCTTACTATTGTGGTTCTCTCACCCTGTGTTGTTTGAGTAATGTTTCACCAGCGGTTAAGGAGTTCGGGCATTCAGTTAGGGTGAGCCCTGGTCCATGCTGTCTTTCTAAAGGTGGCCAGGCCAGCGAACGAGAGCAGCCACTGACCCCTGTTTCTCCACAGTTTCCTTTAATTACAGTGATGTGCAAAACGTTGGGCACCCCTGGTCAAAATTTACTGTTATTGTGAAAGGTTAAACAAGTTGAAAATTACCGTAATTGATATGTAAAAGGCATAAAGTTAAAAATTACACATTTATTTTGTATTTTAGACAAAAAGAATATATATTTTCATATTTTACTTTTTAATAATATCTACAAGAATTGGATCAGGATGGATACATTACTACAGGAAGGAGACTAGGATGGGAATGTTTCTAAAATAGGGATCAGGAGGAGGACATTACTATATAAAGGGGATAATGATGAAGACATCACTACAAAGTGATGACCAGGATGGGGCACAGTACTACAAGATAACAACCAGGGTGGGCATTACTACAGGAATGGAACCAGGATGAGAATATAATTGCAAGATGTGGACCAGGATGGGCACATTACTACAAGATGATGACAAGGATGGGACATTAACACAAGAAGGGTATCAGGAGGGGGACATTACTACAAGAAGGGGACCATGATAAGGATATCACTACAAGAATAGGACTATAATGGGGACATTACTACAAGAAGGAGATCAGGATGGGGACATTACTACTAGAGATCAGCAAACTTATAAAAACAAGGTTCGTCAATTTTAAATTCGGCACAAACATTGGCAAATTGGTTCGCGATCGGAAAACCCAAGCAATTTACTCAATAATCAGCAATGTTCAGGAAAAAGTTCGCCATTTTAAAATGACCCTAAACTTTCCTTGAAGTTTTGGGGCGAAAATGCTTGCTGCAAGACCGGGTGCCTGAGAACTCTGCTAACCTAAGGTTAGAGGAGTTCATAGTCATCGGATCTACCAGTTGCTTTCAACATGGTGAACTTAAAGGGGAACTCCGGGGAGAGAAAATGTTTTAGTATAGTCCCTGTGCTGCTACATGATTAAGCAGAGCTGTATACTACACTTCTAGGATCTATAGATAGCTCATCATTCAATAAAATCATACCTGCTCTTTTCATCTGACCCCCCTTAGGGAACATACCATTTCAGCCTGAAAGCAGACAACAGTAGGTTTGCCGGGGACATGGCCCTGGGGGCTGCATGATCATCCTGCATTTCAGCCCACTCATACTTCTGTATGAGGAAGGGGCATGTCAGGGGGTATGGCCATTGGTCTCTTGCTCATACTACAATCCAACCCCTAATATACCATCCTTTGTGATGTGACAGGTGGTCCAAGCTTATGCTCATACTACAATCCAACCCCTAATATACCATCCTTTGTGATGTGACAGGTGGTCCAAGCTTATGCTTTTACTACAATCCAGCCCCTGATATACCATCCTAAGTAAGGTGACAGGGGTTCCAGGCTTGAAATAGCAATAATGTCACCAAGCAGATACAAATATAACCTGTGATCTGCTGTAGGAAGATGCATACTATGTACTATTATTGTGAGCCTAGGAGCACAGGCAAAGCACTACACTGATCGATTCAGCTCTGCATGGTCTCCCCTCTCCCATAGGAACATGGTAGCTTCCTGTCCCTACGTCAGCATTTATTTGGGTTTCACTTTTGTTTTGTTTTTTCACATTTTTTTCTACATGCTTTATTTGATGTTGGTGGAATGGGAGACTTTAAAAAATTGATTTTAATGTAAAAAAAATGGAGAAAGAAAGTTATTGGGAAGTTTATTTTCAAATCAAATATTTATTGGTGTGGTTATTTGTGTTGATTGACTGACTTGGTTAGTAATGTCAGGTATCTGATTGACACGTCAACATTACTAACCTCTAGGCTTAATGTCAGCTGACATTAACTGGTATCAACTCCAAATACCATTAACCTGTTCGCCAATGCACCAGGGCAGAGGGAAAGCTGGGGCGAAGCGCCAGAAGTGGCACAATTAACGGAGGTGCCACTCCTGGGTCGGCTGCAGCCTGCTAATTTTTTTTTTTTTGAGATTTGAAAACCTTTTAAGATTTTAAAGATTACTCAAGTTTTCAGCTGTTCAAATGGATGGATGGATGGATGAATGGATAGATGGATGGGTGGTTGGATGCATTGATGGATAGAAGGATATATAGATAAATACATAAAAAGAATAGTTAATAGATAGGTGAAGAGAATACTGTAGATAGATGGATGGAAAGTACAGATGAACAGATGAATAGATAAATGGAAAAAATAGATTTATAGATAGATGAATAGATACATTTATAGATAGATGTCAGACAGCTTTATAATGTTCCACACCCCTATATATTGTAAGTTTGCACCCTTTAGTGCCTTTCATGTTGCACTAAATGGTGTTTAGCCTTGTATTAGCTAAAAATACATAATTAAAAAAAATAATGTGGGTACCCCCTATTTTTGATCGCCAACTAGGGTACAACAGACAGCTGCAGCCTGCAGATCACAGCTGGCAGCTTTACATTGGCCGGTAATCTAAAAAAAGAGGTCACCCCAAGCTATTTTTTAAATTATTTAATAATTAAATCATGTGAAAATAATGGCATATGGACCACCCCAGTTGGGATTACCAGCCAAGGTAAATCCGACAGCAGTAGTCTGGTATTCTCAGGGTGGGAAAGGCCATCTTTCTTGGGCCCTCACCACCCTAAAAATAGCAGGCTATAGTTTCCCCAGAACTAGCGCCTCCATCAGATACGCCACTCCTGGCACTTCAACCCAAATCTTCTTGCTGCCCTCGTGCAGTGGCAGTCTGGGGTAATAGAAGGGGTTTCTGACAGATGAATATTGACAGCTGTCATCAACCTCTAGATTGGGGGTGGTGAGTAAATAGTTAAAAATTCACATACTCAGAGAAAAATCCTTTATTAGAAATGAAACATACAGAGAAAAATTCTTTATTGCAAATAAAACACACAAACAACCTGCTATCATCAACATACTCTCCAATGCTAATCGACACTGATGTCCAGGCATGGCTACATGCAGTGAGCCTAGACCATTACACCACAGCAGCTCGCTCTCAGCAGCAGAAAGTCACTCAGCTATGACCATGGATAAATTGTCTGACATCATTACTCACAGCTGCAGCTCAGTATGAGGCCGGAGTCCCACTTGTCGAGAGATATGCGAGACTTGAGTGAATTTCTCATGCATCACCCTGCACAGCCACACACTCTTTGGACAGAAGCTTTCAGCCCTACAGAAATACATAGAGATGCAGTTGTTCTGAAAGTGCTTCATCTCATATCTGACTGTGTGGATTACCATCAGATCTGGGTATGTTTGGACTTAATAAATGAGTGACAGAGGGTTGTTGTCTGTGTGTTATATTACAGTAAAGGATTTTTTCTCTGTGTTTTATTTCTATTAAAGTATTTTTCTCTGTGGGGGTATCATAAATGCCTCAATGTTACTAATCCAGGGGTTGATGACAGCTATCAATACTCATCTTTCATTAACCCCCATCTATTAAACTTTTTGTTACTGCATTAGCGCTGTGGGAAGAGCCAAGATGAAACGCCAGCATATGGTGTTTCTAATGAGTGTGCCATATTCTGGAGTGGCTGCAGGCTCTATTTTTACCCTGTGTGGGGGATAAATAACTATATGTCTCCCCAGGGTAAAAATACCAACCCCCAGCTGTGTGCTTTAATTTGGCTGTTATCAAAATTGGGGGGACTACATACCAATTTTTTCAATTATTTATTTATTTTAAGAGTAATTTAAACTCAGTTTGGTTGCCATACTGTTAACCAATCAAGGACACCAGCAGAGAGGGTAGGCGGGGATAAGTATGACTTTAACCAATCACGGGTAGGTGGGGAAACAGGGAAGATATGGGAGGTTCATGAGCAGGCCCGGAAGCAGGGTGACAGCGGTGCTGAAGCTTGGTAAGTAATAGTCTAGGAATCTAATGTATGTGACAAAGCAGTGGGACTCAACTGTAAAATGGTTTGAGCTGTGTTTGGCAGCTTTAGCGCCCCTTTGAAGGTGTTTCATATACCTTTAATTTGGCCTCCCATTGATTTAAATGGGTTTTGGAAGTTCGGCGAACTGTTCGCCAATCTATTTGTCAAACATATGCTATCCAAACTGAATTTCAAAAGGTTCGCTCATCTCTAATTACTACAAAAAGGTGACCAGGATAGGGACATTTCTACAAGAAGGGGACCATATAAATTACTATATGGTGTTAATTTTAAGATGATATTACTTAAAATAAGGGGATAAAATGTAATAAAATAATGTAAAAAAAATTCTAAAGGCATAAAAAAAAATGTAACTCTAAAAATGCTGTTTTATATATATAATCTAAAATAAACAAAAAAGTGCACATTTCCTATTGCAACAATTGAAACGACCCAAGGAAGTTGAGAAAATAAATTAAGCAGCTTCAATGAATATAGAGAAGCAATTAAATATAGAAAAGCAATTAAGTTATTACCTTAAATAGAGATTTATGATTAAATAAATGTTAGTTTCGGACCACCTCTTTAAGTAGCAGTCAGTAGCTGGCAGGCACCGTACACCAGCACCGCACAGACAACTTCATCCCTCTTCTGCTCAGTTTGGCATATTCTAAATGGAGTCAAATGTAGTTATGGAAATCCCCTATCCCGTTCCCCAATGCACAGTGTATTGTATTCATTTATTTATTTTTTATTTTTTTTGGGGGGGAAGCAAAATGAATTGTATAATTTATTTCAAGGGGTACAATGTTCAAAATCATTATTTCAGGGGGAGGCATATTGTATTAATATTACTTGAGTGTTAGGCCAATGCTTTTTTTTGTCCTTGCAAGAGGGAACACCAATATTGCATATTAAAGGGAGCATGTCACATATATGAATGCTACTTAAGTTGCAGATATGAGGTTAATCTGCAGGTTAATAGCATTTGAAACCTTCCTGGTGCCTTCACATTACACCCCACTGCCGGGAAGAAATTAACTTTATTACTCCCGGCAGCGTGTGTGTTTCAGTCATGGAGGTGGCGCCGGTGCAGGATCAGTCTCCGCTCTGTGTAGGGAGAGGGATGGCTGTAACCACCCGCTGCACTGACTGACAGCTGGTTGTAATGCTGAGCAGATGTCAGTCAGTGTGAGGATGGTTACAGCCGCCCTTCTCCTTACACAGGGCAGAGACTGATCCTGCACTGGCGCCACTTCCGTGACAGAAGCATGAATACTGCCGGGAATGTGTAAAGTTCTTTGACTCCCAGCAACAGGGTGTGATGTTCAGGAACCAAATGCAAGTTTCAAATGCTATTAACCTGCAGATTGACACCATATCTAATTTTCTGTAAGACAACTTAAATTCCACATGGTGTCATTATGGCTTTATAGTAGTTTGGATTCTGTAAATTTGCTATACACCTCGAGCAATCAACAAATCAAGGAATATATATTTGCATTCTGCTCTCAAATGCCAGTGCAAATTTTCAGTCCCAGTCTCCGTGTCCTGTGTACAGTCCATTCACTGTATGTATTTAACATTGCAAAGTATAGGAGAAACGTCATATCTTTATTTCTTTACCCATAGTGAAAAAACACGGATGACATATGAACCACACACTGATGACACTGATCGAAAGCACTGATGACACAACTACCTTTTTTCACATATATGTAATTTCTACTATGGGGTCACTTCTCATAGGCTTCTTTATTTTTTTTCCTCCGTAAAACTTCTGAAAAGTGAGCGGTGTTTTCTTTTCTCTTATTTCTGCCGCTGATGATCCAGTTTATTTTTTAATGCCATACACTGTAGTTATAAGGATACAGAACTTTTTATTTAGTGGCAATTTTTATGGTGCTACGGGGGCTTGGCTCAAAAGGTTCTAGACTGCTCTGCTGTATTACATTATGAACAATGACCTCTTGGTAAAGAAAATGTAAAAAAATAAATAAAAATTAGCACTAAATAAAACTTCTTATATATGAAACCATACGGAGGATTAAGTAAAAACCAAAATAAAACAAAGTAACAAAGCTCAGCAGAAATAAAGAGGCAGTACTAGACAACAGCAACAGTACTAGGCAGAAGCAGCACTGTGGCAGGGCCAGTACTAGGCAGGCTCAGTACTAGGTACAAGTAGAACTAGGCAGAGGCAATACTAGACAACAGCAGTACTAGGCAGAGGCAGTACTAGGAAGAGGCAGTACTATGTAGAAGCAGTACCAAGTAGAGGCAGAAATAGGCAGAGGTAGACATAGGCATGGGCAGTACAAGGCAGATATAGTACTAGGCAGAGGCAGTACTAGGTATAGGCAGTACTAGGCAGGGGCAGTCCTAGGTACAGGTAGTACTAGACAACAGCAGTATTAGGCAGGGGCAGTACTAGGAAGAGACAGTACTATGTAGTGACAGAAATAGGCAGAGATAGTACCGGGTAGAGGCAGTACTAGGCAGAGGCAATACTAGGCAGGGGCAGTACTAGACACAGGTAGTACTAGGCAGAGGCAGTACTATACAACAGCATTACTAGGCAGAGGCAGTACTAGGCAGGGGCAGTACTAGGCAGGGGCCGTACTAGGCACAGGTAATACTAAGCAGAAGCAGTACTAGGAAGAGGTAGTACTGTGTTGAAGCAGTACTAGGTAGAGACAGAAATAGGCAGAGGTAGTACTAGACATGGGCAGTACAAGGCAGTTATAGGACTAGCCAAGGGCAGTACTAGGCAGAGACAGTACTAGGCAGCACTGTGGCTCAGTGGTTAGCACTGTTGCTTTGCAAATGTTACCAAGGACAAATCTGCTAGAACTTTGTATGTTCTCTCCATGAAATCTAGATTGTGAGCCCCAAAGGGAACAGTAATGATAATAAGTCACTAAACAAAGTATGGGGCATGGTGTCCAATCCCATAAATTTCTAACCTCTGGGTGCTATAGGAAATGATTTCAGTAGAGGTGCCTGGTGTTGGACTCTGACATATTTCATAAAGAAGACCTATTTGTAGATGGTGACTCCTTTAAGTGATTTTTTCACAGATAACTCATTTGTTGTTTTGCTCCACTGGCATTGATGGTAGATGCTTCAAGTATATCCACTATGTCTATCTGATCATTTCACAACTTTAATTAATATTTTTTTTAAGTAAATGACACCCATCATTAATAAAAAATGTTTATCTGATGACAGCACTGTAACTAATGACCAATTTGTAATTTATTTTCCAAGTTTTAATTTCTTACATCAACAGATTTATACTTAGGGCATCACGACTACACAGATATGACAGTGTCAGTCATTTTGCTTTAAATTATAATTCATTGACCTTCTTATTAATTACAGTTTCGTACCAGCCTACAGTAAATTTTAATTTAGAAGCCTTAGATTTAAATGGCTCCTTGGAGAATTCATGTAACTGATTATTACCTGGCGCCAATTGGTAAATCTTGCAGGATCATTAATTAAATGGATAGAACGGTTACTTTGTTAGATTCTTAGATTGATTATTGAATTAAATTCCATGGCAGTAACCACTTAACTTTGAAGCAATGTGAAACCTGATAGGCAATTTGTGTAAAACTTGAAAATAAACATCGTGGTTATTTGCCACCAGTTATTACACATGGAATTGGGTTTCTCCTTTCCCTTCAATTTACAGAAAATAGAAACTTCGTCCAAATGTCTAATTGCTTTACAATCACTCACTGTAACATTATTTTAATTTGAGGAGATTATTTTAAGATATTTTTCTTGAGAGCAAGAGTGAAAATGTTCTCCTTGAAAAATAATTATCATTTAATTGACATATGCAGTTAACTAGGCAGAACATGAGATTTCGACATATTTAATTCAGCTATGACGAACTTTCAAGTTACTTTGAAGTTGTTTATGTGGCCAAAAAATGAAGTTATCTGTAAACTGGGACACTTTCTGGACCAGGGGTGGGGAACCTCAGGCCTTAGGGCCTCATGCGGCCCTCGATTACCTTTTGTGCGGCCCTCGGGCTGATTCCTGGGGACCACAGTACTTGGGCTGGCAGACACGTTTTGCCGACTGCCTGCCTTTTAAATCCAGTTCCCCAGTGATCTCTATGCCCCAGTCTTAGCCTGCCCAGTGATTTATATGCCCCCAGCCTCTCCTGTGATGTCTATAGCCCTAGCAAACCTGGAAAAACAGTAGTAAAGCAACATGATCAATATCACCTAACATCACAGCCACGCCAAAGAGAAGATGCTCCACCCACCACAGTAGGGCAGGTTGATAGATTAGCCAAATATAGCTGGGGAATTTTCAAGTTGATCATTTTGTGCGGCCCCGAAGGATGGTAAAAATTTACAAATGGCCCCTAGGCAGAAAAAGGTTCCCCTCCCCTGATCTGGACACTCAAAATTGTTTAAGTGCGTTGACTCATGTTAACCACTTTATTCCACTGACCTATTTAGGGTTGTTGTTCATTAAATAGGGGATTCTTTGAACTGGAGAGAGAGATGGGGAAAGAGAGATTCTATCAAAGTGATAAAACACTGAACATATTGTACAAATAGTGTGTGACAGCAGAGCATTGAAGGACCGACACTAGTTTATCCATAGTCATACATCGTAAGGTCATATGTGGAGCCCGCCGGACCGGGGTGCTGCTGGGGGATGTCACGGCGGTCCTGGTCCGGACCGTGTCCCGGGCCCGCACAATAAAATGGGGGGTTATTTACAGGGGATTTGTCACTCGTGACGCCACCCACTATATACGGCCAGTAATGGGGCCGCCGCTGCTGCAGAACCTCCGGGGATGATGGGTTAGCAGCTGGGATGGAATAGTTCCTGTGGGCAGAACTGGGTTCCCCGGGCAGTGGTAGAGATAGTTAAAGTCTGTGAGGACGTTATTGATGCTGCAGGAGAGTAGGGATAGCAGTAGAGATGATAAGAGTAGAGACAATGGCAGTCTATGAGGGCAAGTGGGGCTTCAGCATAAGGATGACACACACACTCACGGTTTCTGTTGTTCTTCAAGTCTTTACTGGCAGATGGTATTACACAGTATTGTCCACGAAGTCTGTACCAGGTTGCTCTCACCCTGACCGGGTCCTTGGCTTCCTACTTATGCGCTGTGTGTGGCCCTGCTGCTGCTTGTAGCTATACTGCTGGCCTTGTCTCTGCTCACGGGTACCAATATGCTGGGCAACTTGAGCCCTCTGTGTCACTGACTCCTTCGTGTTGCTTTGCTATGGTGTGGTGAAGATGGTGGACCTTCACTATGCCGATGTTTACTGTCCTGTCTGTCTCAGGCACTGCCTCGGATCCGGTATCCGTCTTGAGCGCCTCCCTGGGGTCAAGCTTTTGGGGTAACTCTTTATCCCGGGTATGTTCCTCTGTTACTCTGTCTCCTTTCCTCAGACCTCTCAGGACCTCCACTGACACTTGGCTCTGCTCCTGCTCCAGACTCAACTCTGACTCCAACTAAAAACTAACTGTCGCTTCTGCTCTGTGGTAAACAACTTAGCTCCTCCCATTAGTGCAGGTGCCAGCTAAGCTCCTCCCACTTTCTAGTGTAGTGCTGTGTGGGGATTAAACCTGTGTTGTTTCTGTGGCATATTAACCCTTGGGGTGCCACATTTATACGTCTTTTCAGCACTATTGGAGGCTATGGAGAACTTATATTTTGTAATGAATCAATTTACTTCTACTCAACCTATTTAAGAAAAAAAATACAGAAAAGCTAGAAAGGTTGTTACATCAACTCACCATGCAGTAGAGTATTCCAGTACTCTGGGCCTGATGCATGGATCACGTAGATTGGTGTCCATGTAGTAATTCAGGTAAGGAGGGAGGGGGATGAAAAAAATCCAACACCACATAAAATCCAAATGCATTTTTAAAGAATCACTAAAAAGTTTTTCATATGTGAAGTCACATCCTATAGTAGGTACAAGCTCAGCCTTATGTGTTTTGGAGATAATTCCTTCATTCATGCATACCTTGTACCTACCATAACATGTGACTGCACACTAACAACTTTTTTAATGATTCCTTGAGTCTAGGGTCACACATAAGCCCTGGATCCGTTATTGGCATCAGTTTTTTAACTTTATTTTTCTAAGTCAAAAAACTGATGCTAAAATCGGATCCTGGGATCAAGTGTGACTGCATTGTTAACAAAAGCTATTTATTTTTTTACTGGACCCAAAAATTCTGAAAGCAACGTTTTTGGGTGCAGTAAAAAAATGGATCCGTGTTTTTAACATGGAGCCCTATGGGAAAACGACCCGTTTTTTGGGTGCAGTTTTTGGCAAAAACTGGCAAAGTCCAAAAAATGCATAGCTGCACAGGAGGCTCAAAAAACAGCCCCCCAAAAAAACAAACAGATTTGTTATTGAAACCAGTGGAAAAAACTGATTGGCATGTGTGACCCTAGCCTAACAATGATTTTTATATGGTGCTGGATTACACCCCATCACAGATGTGGTATGATCAGACCATGTCGCTGTACAGTCAGACACATCCATTACACAGTACATAGCAGAGACACATATATAAGATTATCTCAGCACAGGAGATGTAGTATGATCAGACCATGTCCCTGTATGGACAGACACATCTATTACACAGTACATAGCAGGGACACATACATAAGATAATCTCAGCACAGGAGATGTGGTATGATCAGACCATGTCCCTGTATGGACAGACACATCTATTACACAGTACATAGCAGGGGCACATATATAAGATTATCTCAGAACAGGAGATGTGGTATGATCAGACCATGTCCCTGTATGGACAGACACATCCATTACACAGTACATAGCAGGGACACAAATATAAGATTATCTCAGCACAGGAACATTTTTATTAACCACATCCAATTGTGGAAATTATTATTATTCCAAGATCTATTGATTAAAATGAACTTTAAAATGACCTAAGTTCATGGGGAAAATCCCCTTAATGATAAATTACGCCACATCAGTAGAGTAACTTACACTAAAGATGTACTCCAGTCTGTGAGTGAGAAAGATTAGTGGCGGCAGCACACACTAGAACTGATGTGTCTAATTCATTTAGGGAGTCATTTATGTGCACTTTCCCATCTACTTATTATTCCTCTATCTCCACCCACTTCTTCTTTGATTGACAGTTCTGGCTTTATAGATCCTGATAATATGGGAGATAAATGGAAAACAAGAAGATGAGAAGTTGTACCTAAATATTTGGCCACAACAGAACACACTGAGCACCTGTGCTTGGTTTGAACAGTCAGTCTGTGTTGACAGAGGCCCTTTAAGGTTATAGCTTGTGGTTGTATCCAATAAACATAATGTACATTGTCTCTAGTTCAGTTCATTATGAATATAAAAAAAAATAATATTTTTGTTTGATAGTTATAGTCTAAATGCTACTATCAATCTGCTAGTAACTTGGATGTACACAATTATATAACAGCAACAACCACAGAGTAAATAATTTACAGGATCGTTCTTCTTTACTCTTCCACTTGATTCTTGATTCCTTCCGCTTTTCAATATCACTCACAGGTGATGGTGCAATTTATAAGCAGGAAGGAAAGTCTTAAATGGACTTGTTACACTGTGGCTCCTATTACAGGACCGCCCTGGTATCAGTGAGATCATTAGTAATGCCCATCCTTACACTGTGGCTCCTATTACAGGACCGCCCTGGTATCAGTGAGATCATTAGTAATGCCCATCCTTACACTGTGGCTCCTATTACAGGACCGCCCTGGTATCAGTGAGATCATTAGTAAGGCCCATCCTTACACTGTGGCTTCTATTACAGGACCGCCCTGGTATCAGTGAGATCTTTAGTAAGGTCCATCCTTACACTGTGGCTTCTATTACAGAACCGCCCTGGTATCAGTGAGATCATTAGTAAAGCCCATCCTTACACTGTGGCTCTATTACAGGACCACATGGTGTATCAGTGAGATCATTAGTAAGGTTCCATCCTTACACTGTGGCTCCTATTACAGGACCGCCCTGGTATCAGTGAGATCATTAGTAATGGCCCATACTTACACTGTGGCTTCTATTACAGGACGCCCTGGTATCAGTGAGATCATTAGTAAGGCCCATCTTACACTGTGGCTTCTATTACAGGACCGCCCTGGTATCAGTGAGATCTTAGTAAGGCCCATCCTTACACTGTGGCTTCTATTACAGGACCGCCCTGGTATCAGTGAGATCATTAGTAAGGCCCATCCTTACACTGTGGCTTCTATTACAGGACCGCCCTGGTATCAGTGAGATCTTAGTAAGGCCCATCCTTACACTGTGGCTTCTATTACAGGACCGCCCTGGTATCAGTGAGATCTTAGTAAGCCCATCCTTACACTGTGGCTTCTATTACAGGACCGCCCTGGTATCAGTGAGATCATTAGTAAGGCCCATCCTTACACTGTGGCTCCTATTACAGGACCGCCCTGGTATCAGTGAGATCTTTAGTAAGGCATCCTTACACTGTGGCTCCTTTTAAGACCGCCCTGGTATCAGTGAGATCATTAGTAATGGCCCATCCTTAAAACGTGGCTTCTATTACAGGACCGCCCTGGTATCAGTGAGATCTTTAGTAAGGCCATCCTTACACTGTGGCTCCTATTACAGGACCGCCCTGGTATCAGTGAGATCTTTAGTAAGGCATCCTTACACTGTGGCTCCTATTACAGGACCGCCCTGGTATCAGTGAGATCATTAGTAAGCCATCCTTACACTGTGGCTTCTATTACAGGACCGCCCTGGTATCAGTGAGATCATTAGTAAGGCCCATCCTTACACTGTGGCTTCTATTACAGGACCGCCCTGGTATCAGTGAGATCATTAGTAAGGCCCATCCTTACACTGTGGCTTCTATTACAGGACCGCCCTGGTATCAGTGAGATCTTTAGTAAGGCCCATACTTACACTGTGGCTTCTATTACAGGACCGCCCTGGTATCAGTGAGATCTTAGTAAGGCCCATCCTTACACTGTGGCTTCTATTACAGGACCGCCCTGGTATCAGTGAGATCATTAGTAAGCCCATCCTTACACTGTGGCTCTATTACAGGACCGCCCTGGTATCAGTGAGATCTTAGTAAGGCCCATCCTTACACTGTGGCTTCTATTACAGGACCGCCCTGGTATCAGTGAGATCTTTAGTAAAGCCCATCCTTACACTGTGGCTTCTATTACAGGACCGCCCTGGTATCAGTGAGATCTTTAGTAAGGCCCATCCTTACACTGTGGCTCCTATTACAGGACCGCCCTGGTATCAGTGAGATCATTAGTAAGGCCCATCCTTACACTGTGGCTTCTATTACAGGACCCCCTGGTATCAGTGAGATCTTAGTAATGCCCATCCTTACACTGTGGCTCCTATTACAGGACCGCCCTGGTATCAGTGAGATCATTAGTAAGGCCCATCCTTACACTGTGGCTTCTATTACAGACCTCCCTGGTATCAGTGAGATCTTTAGTAAGGCCCATCCTTACACTGTGGCCTTATTACAGGACCGCCCTGGTATCAGTGAGATCTTAGTAAGGTCATCCTTACACTGTGGCTTCTATTACAGGACCGCCCTGGTATCAGTGAGATCATTAGTAAGGTCATCCTTACACTGTGGCTTCTATTACAGGACCGCCTGGTATCAGTGAGATCATTAGTAAGCCCATCCTTACACTGTGGCTCCTATTACAGGACCGCCCTGGTATCAGTGGATCTTAGTAAGCCCATCCTTACACTGTGGCTCCTATTACAGGACCCCCTGGTATCAGTGAGATCATTAGTAAGGCCCATCCTTACACTGTGGCTTCTTTACAGAACCGCCCTGGTATCAGTGAGATCATTAGTAAGGCCCATCCTTACACTGTGGCTTCTATTACAGGACCGCCCTGGTATCAGTGAGATCATTAGTAAGGCCCATCCTTACACTGTGGCTTCTATTACACAGGACCGCCCTGGTATCAGTGAGATCTTTAGTAAGGCCCATACTTACACTGTGGCTTCTATTACAGGACCGCCCTGGTATCAGTGAGATCTTAGTAAGGTCATCCTTACACTGTGGCTCTATTACAGGACCGCCCTGGTATCAGTGAGATCATTAGTAAGGTTCATCCTTACACTGTGGCTCCTATTACAGGACCGCCCTGGTATCAGTGAGATCATTAGTAATGCCCATCTTACACTGTGGCTTCTATTACAGAACTCCCTGGTATCAGTGAGATCATTAGTAAGGCCCATCCTTACACTGTGGCTCTATTACAGGACCGCCCTGGTATCAGTGAGATCATTAGTAAGGCCCATCCTTACACTGTGGCTTCTATTACAGGACCGCCCTGGTATCAGTGAGATCTTTAGTAAGGTTCATCCTTACACTGTGGCTTCTATTACAGGACCGCCCTGGTATCAGTGAGATCTTTAGTAAGGCCCATCCTTACACTGTGGCTCCTATTACAGGACCGCCCTGGTATCAGTGAGATCTTTAGTAAGGCCCATCCTTACATGTGGCTCCTATTACAGGACCGCCCTGGTATCAGTGAGATCTTAGTAAGGCCCATCCTTACACTGTGGCTTCTATTACAGGACCGCCCTGGTATCAGTGAGATCATTAGTAAGGCCCATCCTTACACTGTGGCTCTATTACAGGACCGCCCTGGTATCAGTGAGATCTTTAGTAAGGTTCATCCTTACACTGTGGCTCCTATTACTTGACCGCCCTGGTATCAGTGAGATCTTTAGTAAGGCCCATCCTTACATTGTGGCTCCTATTACAGGACCGCCCTGGTATCAGTGAGATCTTTAGTAAGGCCCATCCTTACATTGTGGCTCCTATTACAGGACCGCCCTGGCATCAGTGAGATCTTTAGTAAAGCCCATACTTACACTGTGGCTCCTATTACAGGACCGCCCTGGTATCCGTGAGATCATTAGTAAGGCCCATCTTACACTGTGGCTTCTATTACAGGACCGCCCTGGTATCAGTGAGATCTTTAGTAAGGCCCATCCTTACACTGTGGCTTCTATTACAGGACCGCCCTGGTATCAGTGAGATCTTTAGTAAGGCCCATCCTTACACTGTGGCTCCTATTACAGGACCGCCCTGGTATCAGTGAGATCTTTAGTAAGGTTCATCCTTACACTGTGGCTCCTATTACAGGACCGCCCTGGTATCAGTGAGATCATTAGTAATGCCATCCTTACACTGTGGCTTCTATTACAGAATCGCCCTGGTATCAGTGAGATCATTAGTAAGGCCCATCCTTACACTGTGGCTTCTATTACAGGACCGCCCTGGTATCAGTGAGATCATTAGTAAGGCCCATCCTTACACTGTGGCTTCTATTACAGGACCGCCCTGGTATCAGTGAGATCTTTAGTAAGGTTCATCCTTACACTGTGGCTCCTATTACAGGACCGCCCTGGTATCAGTGAGATCTTTAGTAAGGTTCATCCTTACACTGTGGCTCCTATTACTTGACCGCCCTGGTATCAGTGAGATCTTTAGTAAGGCCATCCTTACATTGTGGCTCCTATTACAGGACCGCCCTGGTATCAGTGAGATCTTTAGTAAGGCCCATCCTTACATGGTGGCTCTATTACAGGACCGCCCATGGCATCAGTGAGATCTTTAGTAAAGCCCATACTTACACTGTGGCTCCTATTACAGGACCGCCCTGGTATCCGTGAGATCATTAGTAAGGCCCATCCTTACACTGTGGCTTCTATTACAGGACCGCCCTGGTATCAGTGAGATCTTTAGTAAGGCCCATCCTTACACTGTGGCTTCTATTACAGGACCGCCCTGGTATCAGTGAGATCTTTAGTAAGGCCCATCCTTACACTGTGGCTCCTATTACAGGACCGCCCTGGTATCAGTGAGATCTTTAGTAAGGTTCATCCTTACACTGTGGCTCCTATTACAGGACCGCCCTGGTATCAGTGAGATCATTAGTAATGCCCATCCTTACACTGTGGCTTCTATTACAGAATCGCCCTGGTATCAGTGAGATCATTAGTAAGGCCCATCCTTACACTGTGGCTTCTATTACAGGACCGCCCTGGTATCAGTGAGATCATTAGTAAGGCCCATCCTTACACTGTGGCTTCTATTACAGGACCGCCCTGGTATCAGTGAGATCTTTAGTAAGGTTCATCCTTACACTGTGGCTCCTATTACAGGACCGCCCTGGTATCAGTGAGATCTTTAGTAAGGTTCATCCTTACACTGTGGCTCCTATTACAGGACCGCCCTGGTATCAGTGAGATCATTAGTAAGGCCCATCCTTACACTGTGGCTTCTATTACAGGACCGCCCTGGTATCAGTGAGATCTTTAGTAAGGCCCATCCTTACACTGTGGCTTCTATTACAGGACCGCCCTGGTATCAGTGAGATCTTTAGTAAGGCCCATCCTTACACTGTGGCTCCTATTACAGGACCGCCCTGGTATCAGTGAGATCATTAGTAAGGCCCATCCTTACACTGTGGCTCCTATTACAGGACCACCCTGGTATCAGTGAGATCATTAGTAAGGCCCATCCTTACACTGTGGCTCCTATTACAGGACCGCCCTGGTATCAGTGAGATCATTAGTAAGGCCCATACTTACACTGTGACTTCTATTACAGGACCGCCCTGGTATCAGTGAGATCTTTAGTAAGGCCATCCTTACACTGTGGCTTCTATTACGGGACCACCCTGGTATCAGTGAGATCATTAGTAATGCCCATCCTTACACTGTGGCTTCTATTACAGGACCACCCTGGTATCAGTGAGATCATTACTAAGGCCCATCCTTACACTGTGGCTTCTATTACAGGACCACCCTGGTATCAGTGAGATCATTAGTAATGCCCATCCTTACACTGTGGCTCCTATTACAGGACCACCCTGGTATCAGTGAGATCATTAGTAAGGCCCATCCTTACACTGTGACTTCTATTACAGGACCGCCCTGGTATCGGTGAGATCTTTAGTAAGGCCCATCCTTACACTGTGGCTTCTATTACAGGACCACCCTGGTATCAGTGAGATCATTAGTAATGCCCATCCTTACACTGTGGCTTCTATTACAGGACCACCCTGGTATCAGTGAGATCATTAGTAAGGCCCATCCTTACACTGTGGCTTCTATTACAGGACCGCCCTGGTATCAGTGAGATCATTAGTAATGCCCATCCTTACACTGTGGCTTCTATTACAGGACCACCCTGGTATCAGTGAGATCTTTAGTAAGGCTCATCCTTTCAAAAATGTTAGTAAACCCAGGGTGCATGGCGAGGGGCCACATCTTATATCTTAAGGACAATGGGAGTGAATGAAAAACCTAATTTCAATTATTAACCTCCCTGGCGGTATGATTATGACAGGAATTTTGTACTAAAAGCGGGGTACCATTTTTTTGCATGGAAATAATGCTGCGAGGGGCTCTGTGTCACTGCCGCTGTCACTCATCTGATCCAAATCCGCTTTGGAGATGCTGGAGTGACGCTTTGATGCCATGGTAAAAATTTCTTTCATGGGCAGAAATTACAGCAAAAAGGGCAGGCAGGGCAGTGATGACAGTGTAGGATGATCAAATTTCAAATCTAAGGTGATACAGTGTAATCTGACAGGATTACACTGTATCAGCTGACTTTATTTGTGTGTTGTCACTTTTAGACTTTTTTTTTACATTTTACATTTGAATCTCCCGCCCAGTTCTGCCTCCCATGAGCCCCTGCGGCTCACAGAGACGGAACCAGGAAGTGAGAAGGGGCTCGCATCGGCTCTCACCGGCGATCACAGCTGGGACATCGCTGGATCACCGGGAGATGGTAAGAAACTCCGCTACGCCCGCTCTGCAACTTGCCCCAAGCGTAACTCGGGGTTACCGCTTCTGGCAGCGAAAATTAACCCGAGTCATGCTTGGGAATACCACCAGGGAGGTTAAGAGGGTGTTGAGATTGTTTGTCCAGACAGTGGCTGTGTCTTTATGTACTACTCAGTTTTGATGTGAATTGTATCTTGTTTGGGTTTTTGGCATTTGGTATTCGTGAAACCATAAAAGTAAACATATCTGTATCAGTTTCATCCAACAAAAAATGGTAAAATACTCTTTGATACTGTGCGCTTTTATGGCACCATACAAAATCATACTGTCGTGTGTGTAGCAGATCAGGGGAATGGAGCAGGAAGGCATTATGGGCAAGGGTGACTGGGAGGCTAGTCTGGTTCTGGACTTGGGGTCCCTGACTAGCCCTGTTCCTGAAGGTACAACTAAAGGTGAGGAGGATTGGACCACCACACTATCCCACCAAATCCTCAAACCAAGCCCTCAAGCTGAAGAGCCCCTACCTCCACTATGGACTAGGAAAAGGACACCAACTCCACTTAAGGATGAGGGGGTGGAGAGCGGAAAGCTCAGTCACACCCCACCACCTACACCTGAGCTATGACTCACTCCTCACCTGCAGAGTCACCCACCACACATTCAGCAACTGCAGCAGACTAAGAAAAACAAACTCAATTAAATAGCAGAGCAGTAACACTCCAGGACTGCAAAGGCAGTGAATATGTGACACGTACATTAGAATTATTTAGAAACCTTTCCGGATCAGTTATATTTGTAAAGCCCAAAGCAAAACCTGTACCACTGACTTTAACTTTCAAACCTTTGGGCCACATTTGGCTAAGGACTTTTTTGTTACTGCAACATTGGTGCCTCCTTTAGATATGACCCTGCTAAATCCCAAGGAAAAATCTTTACCAATGACCTTAAGGGTACCGTTACACCAGGTGACTTCGCCGGAGATATCACTGGCGACGCACGGGAGCTCGCATGTTTTTGGCACCCCCCAGCATCTCCGTTGCGTGTTTACATGCGCGATACCTCCGGCGACGCTTTGGCAATGTTACAGGGACATCGCCATTGGGGTGTCTACAAAACCCAGCGGCGATCCTGTAAAATGGGAGCCTATGGCTCCCATCACCTGTAACATCGCCAATCGCCATGTTACATGGGGCGATGTGTACACATCGCCTGAGATGTGGTCGCCTGGTTTCAGAGCAAAGCTGGTCGCCGCGTTTAGGCCTAGGCCCCTGCGTCGCCTGTGAAATCGCCGGCGATTTCTCCAGGTGTGACGGTACCCTAACTTTTAATCAATTGGCACTTTAGCATAAGGACTTTTAATATAACTGCAAACTCAATACCTCCTACAGATATGACCCTGCTGATGGCCGGTCCAAACTTTCTAAATATAAAACATATGATACATTTTTGCACTATCCTTCCCAAGAGGTGCTGTTTTGCTTTATGTTCTGTATCTGTGTAGTGTACGCATTGCAGATGTACCAAACTGTTGCAATCACAGTTGAAGTGTTCGCTATATGAATTATTTTTTTCTATTAAATAATTATTGAAATTAACCCATCGGTATAAATAGAATACATTTTCCTTTACCCTACCAATCTAGAAACCTATCTTTGATCTGCAAAGGTGTCTTTATTTTCAATTTTCTACATTTAACATCATATTTTCCAAACAACAAGATATTTTACATCAGGTTTTCATTGATCTTCAGATGTTTCTGCAGATTTAATAAAGGTTGAAGGTGCCGTAAGTGAAGGATGTGGTTTGCATCAAAGTCGATGAACATGACAGTAGAAGATGAGGAGAAATGAATGCCGCCTACACAGAGCCAGGTGCACACTTGCCATAATGACTTCTGACCACACCTATTAATACATTAACCTCTCTGCATGAGTCATAGTCATTATTATTTAACACAAAAAAGAAGTGTTAATTTATTAGCACGCTAAAATATATGTAGGATTTGAGGTCATATTGTAATTAGCCGAAATATATATTTTCCATCAATGTTGATAAAATAGTCATCGGCCGCCCACCTGGAAAATAGAACTGTATGCTAGAGACTAATGTCAAAATATTGTCATTGAGAAAAGGAAGGCTGGTGAATTAATTGCATTAATTGTTACAGTAGCGACTGATATTTAACGGCGTATGAATACCGGTGTAAATTAGATGATGGGCTTAATTCTCCAGCACTTAAATCAGTGCAATCACTGAGAAAGGGGAGAAATCTTCTCAATGTTATTTTTATGGTCACTAGTTGAGTTAAAAAGGTTCAACCAACCAAAACCGATCTGTACTTGTGTGAGGTTCTGCAAAAGTCATCTCCTAAGACAATGTTTGGTAGGACCTAGTCAGGGGATCCCCCGAAAACAGCAGCAGGAAGTGCTGACACTTTTACAGTAGGGATTGCACCAAGTTTTCTAAGTGTCTAAAGTTGCTTGACGAGGTGGGTGGCAAAGCGAGCAACACATTTCTTTGAGATTGAATTAAAGAGCATCTAAGCTGACAGCATTAACTAAACACATAGCCTTGAAGTGGATGAAACTCTTTAAAAAATACCTATAGTGTCCTCAGCTAACTGAAAGGATGGTAATAAATAGCAAGCTTTTGAGACACTATGGCCTCTTCATCAGGCTAATAATGACACAGATTCTGAACACACACATATATACACAAATGGAGAATTGGATAAAACAGTAAATAAGGCAAGTGAGGTGAAGCACATAACCTTTCTTATTTACTACATTATCCAACCCTCCATTTGTATATATGTGTGTGTTCAGAATTTGGGCCATCATTAGCCTCATGAAGAGGCCATATAATCTGGAAAGCTTGCTATTTATCACCATCTTTTCAGTTAACTACTGGCTAATACAGGACAAATATTTCTTACCTTACCTTTAGTGTCCAATAGTGTTCTACCCATTTACGAGCAGCAAATAAACATTCACAGCATAATACTAGTTACAGCCGTAGCGGTCATTAGTTACGCATTAATGTTGTTCTAATGTGTTACACATGATCTAGCAGAAGCTCTAATGGTGGGGTTACACGTCCCGATATCGCGGCGATATCGGAGGCAACAACGCGGGAGTGCGCATTTAGTGCACGTTTCTCCCTGCATCGCATTGCCAGTTTACACGCCGCGATATCGGGATGCAACGTCCCTCCGATGTATACGCCCACCAACCCAGGAACGACCAGTTAACATGGGAGTGAATGGGTGACGTGAGCGTAGACATCGGAGTTGGGCTGTCACACGCAGCGATGCTGGTACAACGGCCTTGCGATATCGGCGAGTTGAATAGCTTTGCTATTCAACTCCGATATCGTTTTGGCATCGTTCCAGCATCGCGTTGTACTGTCAAACAGTACAACGCGCACCCGATATCGGCTCCAACTCGCGACCCACGTGACTTTTTGTCGGAGTTGGGTCGGAGTTGGACGCCGATATCGGGACGTGTAAACCCACCATTATAGTTACAAGAGTTTTTCCCCTTTAAGATGAGTCATTTAGAAGGGACCTACCCCTGCTTCTCTGGAGGAAGGCGACAGCAGACATCTCCTGAGAAGATAAGAGATGTGTCCCTTGCTCCTTCCTGTCCCTCTTCCTACAACTTACAATATACTTGTGTTAGAATGTGTATGCAGGTTGTTATGCAGTCATTGTATAGGTGTACTTTGATTCTCTACCTAAGTTAACCTCCCTGGCGTTACGAATAATTCTGGAATTTTATGCTAAAAGCGTTACATTTTTTTTTAATGGAAATTTTGTGTTATATACAGTAGGGCTGCAATTCTTAGTAATTACCTGATCAAAGAAGACTCTAGTAGACCTCTGAGATGTGATAAAGTATGACACATAAAATCATGAATTATCATTAAAAAAAATAAATTTATTCAATAATGACTACTCTTATTGAATAATAAATAATAAAATGTAATAAAATAAAATAAATAATAAAATGTAATAAAATGTAATAAAATAAAATAATACATGAAACCTGTCAAACAACGCAAAAATTAGTACACATCCTGTGTGTGGTAGATTTTGAAGCACGGGACGACACACAGACCCACGTCACAGTCCGGGCAATGATATCGGGTCTCCTTGCGGACTTTCTTGCCCTTGCCGTCGTGCTTTGAGCAGCACACCACGCACATCCTCGTAGGTGCTGCTTTTTTTTCCGTTGGTGGAACGAAGTCCACAAAGTGGCGACCAGTTAGGCGTCCAGGGTTTACACTGGCACGACGCCCAGATCTGTTCCCAGAAACGGATGGCGAGTTTGTTTCGAAAATCTGTTGCGCCACCTTCCACACAAAGTCTGCATGAACAAGAGGCCCGTCACTCATTTTTTTGTGGAGTACAAAGGCATTCCACAGGCATTGTTCCAAGAGATGGCGGAATATTTTTTTATAATATTTTTTTTGCTGCTTCCGCATCGCCGGATAGAATGTCATTGCCTGGTCAGCTCTGTCGACTCCTCCCATGGTGGAATTGTAGTCGATGACCAGTTGTGGCTTCATGATGTCTTTCCCACCTCTTGTGTGGACCATGGCAGTGGAGGTGTTATGGACTGTACTCATGAGGCACACGTCTTTCTTGTCCCGCCAGCGCATCGCCATCATCTTGCCTTTCTGCCAGGCCACCATTTCTCCGGTCTTTAGTTTTTGTTTGCCAAACATGGATGGCAGGTCACGCCGGTTGGCCCTAACAGTTCCATAGCCATCCGTCTTGTGCTTGATCAAGCACTCGTACAGCTGAGGTGAGGTGTAAAAATTGTCCGTTGTGACACAATACCCCTGATTCAGCAACGGCTCAAGCAGGGTGAGGACTGATGACGTTGCCATCCCATAGCTGCTGTACCTGGGGTAGAATTTTGTGCTATTTCCGGTGTAGATGACCGAATTCCAGATGTAGCCGGTGGCCGACTCACAGAGCATATACGATTTTACGCCAAACCGGGCTCTCTTGGACGCAATATACTGGATCCAGCTGAGGCGACCCTTGTAAGCCATCAGACTTTCATCCACACTGACGTCTCTGTCTGGCACATAGGCCTGCTGGAAATTACTGCGGATCAGCTGGTACACCTTTAAGATTTTTTTGAGCTTTGGCGCCGGATGTGAGGCTGCGTCAAAATCCTCATTGTTGGTGAAATGGAGGTATTTCATGATCAGAGAAAATCGGCACTCCGACATGACAGTGCCAAAAAATGGGGTCTCCAGCAATTTATTGGTGGTCCAATACCATTTCTGCAGGGGTTTCCCCACCACCCCCTGAAGAATAATTAGTCCCAGGAACTGCCAAATGTTCTCTTTGGTCACCGGTTCCCATTTCCTGTTACGGGAAAACCGGGTGTGCGCAGTAGCGGACTGCTGCTGATACCGATTTGTCTCGGCGACAATTTTGGCAATGACGTCCTCCGTCAGGAATAACTTGAGGTACGCCAAGGGGTCACTGGGGTCAATGTCCACCTTCATACCTGGTGATCCGGTAAAGGGGAATCTTGGCGGCGGTACCTCATCCAGGCTGCAGTCAATATGGCACCAAGTGCGGGCATCACGGAGGTCAGGTGGACCATCGCGCTGCGCTGTCGCTGTCGCTGTCAGACGATTCCTGCCACGAATCGCTGTCGCTTACGTCCGCAAATGGCTCGATGTCGCTGCCGCTGTCATCCATCGCATTCACAGCCGCTTTGGAGCTGCGACGCTTTGCTGACATGATAGCAAAATACGCAGTGAAGATGAGAAAAAGTCAGATCTCAGTGTATACAATGATATATCCGAGTCTGACAGGAATTCTCACTGAATTTCACTTTTTTTTTTTTTTTAACTTTCTTTATGTGTGTGTCACTTTAAGGCCGGCCTCCCATGAGCCTCTGCGGCTCAGAGAGACGGATCCCGGAAGCAACATGGCAGCCTCCATGGGAAGGACACGGAGATGACAAGGGGACACCGCTAGACCACCAGGATGGGGTAAGAGGGGCTCAGATGTCACAATAGGCACTTACCCCGAGTCTCCCTCGGGGTAATCGCTTTGGGTACAACATTTTCAACCCGAGAGAGACTCGGGAAAACCGTTAGGGAGGTTAATGCTCTAGCAATACATGCAGGCAGATTGTAGAACAGTGCTAGCAGCATGAACTTTGCCCTAGAGAGCCATGTTAACTGTATTCTGTGTTATACTGTTACTGTGCAGTTTCGGTAATGCCCAGTACTGGTAGTAATTGTATTTCTATATCACACTGCTGTTGTTGTGATATGCCAGTACTGATTCAGACTGTTTATTTCTTGTATTATAGTTTTACCGCCATCAAGTTCACCTCATCACCTCAATAAATATAGACTCCAGAATGCCTACAGTCTGTTCCTTGGGGAAGTGAACGAGGGTTAAGCTGTATGCTAGATATCCCACAGCACCACATGTGGAAGAAGGCAGAACAGTAAAAATGGATCGCTGAGCAAGGGGGAACAAACAAGCCGGTCCAGAAAAATGGACTCTGGCCACAAGCGGTGGTTGCATGGACTGTATGGGACTGCTAATGCTCACGCTGCACCGCATTCGGGTATTATAGCAGCCGATATACAGCTGCAGGGAGCAAGAGCGAGAACCCCCTTCAGCAAGCGCGGCACAATTCCCGCAACGTCAAAGCTCGTTTATCTAAAGACTCAGGTCCACAATGAGGCACCCAGCTGTCTGCAAACCAGCCCCAGTAAACCAATAACCGGTGACAGGCTATAGTTGATTGAACTGTACGGGACCGCTGTTTCCCACGTTGCACCTTATATGGGTATCACAGCAGCTGCCATACAGCCACAGTGACTAGAGCGCAGCCCACCAGAAAGTGCAACGCCATTCCCGCCACACGGAAGCCATTCACATATAGACTCAGTTTCCCACCAAAGTATCCAGCAGTCTGCAGCTAAGTGCACACGTCTCGAAGCATCATATCCTCACTCAAAATGAGGTCACGAGCAGGGTCTAGCAAGTCATCAATAGCAGAGCTTGCTGTTGTTGCTTGCGCTGAAGCCGAGGCAATCAAAGCAAGATACTCCTTCGCCGCTCAAGAGATGTAGCTAAAGCTGACACAAGCAGAGCAAGAAGCAGAAAAAACTCACCTGCAGGCAGAAATCATATGTCTCCATGCAGAGCAAGAAGCAAAGAGCGCCCGCTTGTGAGCATCACTAGACGTGTTCTGCCCTTGGTCCGAGGCTACATGACGCAATAGGAAGATCCATTCCGAAGCATGTTGGGTGGTTCTATTCACCTGTCTGTCCATCAGAGCTGTTCATATCTAAGTGATTGAATCTATGGACACGTCAAGCTTCATAAATGCACTTACAACACTTCATAGCAATCAGAGGCCCTGTGAAGCATATTCTTTCTGACCGAGCCACTAATTTCGTTGGAGAACTCAAGATCCCTTCCAATTTAGACATTGCTATTGTTGAAAGGTACCTAGGTGAGCAAGGATGCTCCCAGACTTTCAATCTGCCACACTCTTTGCACATGGGAGGTGCCTTGGGAAAGAATGATAGGAATAGCACGCAAAATACTAGATTCTATCTTCTTGCAAATGAACACCAGACTCAAACACAAGAGTTTGACTACGTTCTTGGCTGAAGTTTCAGCTATCATGAATGCCAGGCCGCTGACAGCTCTTTCTGGGGATTCTGGAGACCCAATAGTTCTTACTCCTGCCATGTTGCTCACCAGAAAACCTGTGTCCCAAGTGCTCCACTTGGAGAGTTCAATGACAAAGACCTCTACAGATGACAATGGAGGCAAGTACAAAGCGTGTCCAATGCCTTTTGGGACAGATGGAAGAAACAGTACCTCTCCTCTCTGCAATCCAGGATGAAGTGGCAGAAAGACACCCGAACATCAAACCTGGCGATGTTGTACTTGTGATGGACAGTCAAGGGCATCAAAATGACTGGCCACTTGGCCTAGTCACCAAACCTTTCCCCCGCAAGGATGGGAAAGAGCACAAGTAGAGGTCAGACTGTGTAAGCTGGAGAGAACAAACTGTTCCTCAGACCAGTTACCAAACTTGGTTTGTTGTTTTCCCACAAGAGTCCAATAGTAGCATCCATTGATGCCAAGTGGGGAATGTGTTCTGCCCATTTATGAGCAGCAATTAAATATTCACAGTATAATACTAGTTACAGCCGTAGTGGTCATGAGTTACCTATTTATGTTGTTTAAATGTGTTACACATGATCTATCAGAGCTCTTATAGTTACAAGAGTCTGTCCCCTCTAAGATGAGCCATTTAGAAGGGACCTCCCCCGTCTTCTCTGGAGGAAGGAGACAGCAGACATCTCCTGAGAAGATAAGAGATGTGTCCCTGGCTCTTGTCCCTCTTCCTACAACTTTCCTTTTCTCCAGTCAGATGATTCCGATACAAACACAATATACTTGTGTTAGAATGTGTATGCAGGTTGTTATGCAGTCATTGTATAGTTGTACTGTGATTCTCTACCTAAGTTAATGCTCCAACATTACATGCAGGCAGATTATAGAACAGTGCTACAGCATGAACTTTACCCTAGACATGTTAACTGCATTCTGTGTTATACTGTTACTGCGCAGTTTCTGTAACGCCCCAGTGCTGGTAGTAATTGTATTTCTGTATCACACTGCTGTTTTTGTGATATGCCAGTACTGATTCAGACTGTTCATTCCTTGTATTATAGTTTTGAGCGCAAGTTCACCTCATCACCTCAATAAATATACACTCCAGAAATCCTACAGTCTGTTCCTTGGGTAAGTGAATGAGGGTTAAGCTGTATGCTACCGTAGATATCCAATGCACCACATGCAGTAGAAGGCAAAACAAATTGCTTTAAAGATGGAATTTCAATAAAATATGGTAAATACAATGCTTGGTGCACCCTGAGTATGGCCAAGAGGCTCAGTACATCATTCTGCTCACTGGTTTTAATACCCCACTTCCCTCACTTGTGGTTGACAGCACTAATTTGTTGGAGGTTTGTCTGTAGGCAATTCTTGCTAAGTTCAAGCCTGAATTGTCAATCAGTAATGAGGGAGGTAGGGACATTGAAAACGTGTGGGTAGAACAATGCAGAGAGACTCTTGGCCACACCCAGGGTGCACTGAGAGCCTCTAATAGTATATCTGATTAAACTTCCATTTCTGCAGAAAAAAATGATTACAACAATGATGATGTGATTTTTTTTAATAGGGTTATATCCCCTATAAGGCTTTGTGCTTAGTTTATTCTGTCAAACTGGCTCCTTTTTAATTAAACATTTTCAAAAGAGCTATCTTGTAGTAAAACAAAAGTGTAACTTACTACCAACTTTAGATAGTATTAATTACTTTCTAACATATCAAAAGTATTTTGAAAATGCAGTTAGCCTAGGGTCAGACTTGCGTCATGCATTTGCTAAATGCATGCATTATTTTCATGTGCAAATGTTGAAAAACTCATGCGTTAACTGAGTCTCAACTCATCACCTGATGAAGATAGCCTGCGTGCTATTGAAAAGCGTTGTGGCCCAGACGAGGAGCTAATAATAAAAGGTTTAAAAATCTGCTAATACGTTCCCTTTGCTTTGCGCCTTAGCGCTCATAAACTCCAGTTTCCATTTTCCCTTTGTTTTATGTTATAGTCCCTTTGTGGGATCACTGGTGGAGCTGCTTTGGGCCAGGGCATTGTTTAATTCCTCCTCCTTGAGAACCTGTGAAGCACCTTAACAACAATAACAGCTGATGGACCTGTGGTGATGTCACATCTGCCTTGGATCACGTGACCTCCTGGAATCACATGGACTGAGGCAGGACTACAGGACAGGCATCTTGAGCAGCTTCTGAGCGCGGGCTCCTCTGCTTCCAGGCGTACACCGGTGTTGTGCACGACTGCACAACCCCCCGGGTGAGTGGCCAATTGGCGTGCAATCCATTAACCCCTTAGACCACCAGGTTTAACACATTGCGCTCCTGTACCCTTGTTTTACATAAGTGTATGCATTGTGACACTGTCAGAATTCTTCAGCCTGCAGTCATATAGAGTAAGGCTAGGGTCACACTTGCGTCAGCCCTGACAGCTGACGCAAGCGCTAAAAACTTAGAAATTTTCCCTGCAGCGCATAGCGTTAACGCTATGTGCTGCCAGAGAACACTGCCCCATAGAAACCCTTTGTTTACCTTAGCAGCGGCCACACTGGACGTGCGCTTTAGCTAGCGCACAGGAAGCGCTTTCTGCAGCATTTTCCTGTGCGCTGTGATAAATCGCACTCCCTGTGTGAATGCTGCTGAGGTAAACAAAGGGTTTCTATGGGGCAGTGTTCTCTGGCAGCACATAGCGTTAACGCTATACGCTGCAGGGAAAATTGCTTAGTTTTTAGCGCTTGCGTCAGCTATAAGGGCTGACGCAAGTGTGACCCTAGCCTAACTGCAGTATTTTCTTCTAAGACCGGACAACCCCTTTAAAATATGCCTCTGGATTCCATGTTGAAGTAAATAAAGCATATCTATCACTAGATTGGCCAACACAAAATTCATTGTTGAATCTCTTAGATATGATGTACTTTCTGCCTGGTGAGGTGTATTCATCAAGCCTCAGGTCAGACGAACTGAGGTCAATGGTACAGTGTCAAGGACCTGGACAATGAACTATGCTGGACCCGAAGCAAACAAGCATAGTAGGTCACACTGGAAGTCCTAGAGCCAGGAGTGTAAACAAATAGAGGAAGGGTTAAACGGCAGGTCTGAACCAGGATATACCGTAGATTGATTGTAGAAACCATAGGTGTTTTGCAGACACAATTATGGAACATCACCATTTTCTAGATAAAAGTTTGAGTTACCTAGCAGGTTTGAGATTCAAATTGCAGAAATTACAGAAGTTTTCAGGGATGATTGAAGTGTAATGTTGACGGTCTAAAGACAGAAATTTATAATGCTTACAGCATTAGGAAGGATAATCAGCAGGTCTGAGGAGCAGTAATAATAATAATACATTTTATTTATACAGCACCAACATATTCAGAGGCGACATGTACAGATATTATGAGACATTACTGGGTAACACAATTCAACAGATCCCAAGAGGAGTAAGGTTCCTGCTCACAAGCCTACAGTCTATGGGGAAATAGAGGAGGCACAAATAGTCAAAAGTACCATTGTGGCGCCCCTGCAGTCTGGTCGCCAGAGAGGTACTGCACCTAAGCTATAGGTATGGTATCCCACTGCCAGGTAAGGAGGGGACACAAACTTGAGACACACCAACCCCTACACCCAACACCTATTCTAACTCCAGACCAGGGGATCTTGGGCGGAACCTATTTAGGAAGGGCCCCATCTTCTGGCTGGAGAGAGGAGTAGGTAGAGGGGGTGGGAGGAAACAGAACAGTGGAGAACAGTCTAGGAGGAGCTGAAAGAGAGACCTAGAAGATGGAGCTGTAGGGGTGCTAATGCCAGGGGAGGAGTGGGACCGGAGAGAAGGTCGCCATGGAACCTTGACCGGAGGAACCCCGATCCAGCAATAACCCCCTAAACCCCACAGGGAATTGCTGGTGGAGTTAGGTTGCAAGAGGGGACAGGTCCCGATCTAGCAACAGACTACCAACCATGCATATTCTGCAAAATGGTGGCTAGAACTATGGTCAGGGTACGGATTGCCCGTCGTCCGACAAGACCCGCAGCCACCTGTTTGGACAATCTGCACAAGGACGCAGGAGAGGAGAGTAGCCAGGAGAGGCTTATGAGAGGGTGTCTCGGAGTGGAACCAAGTTGCCTGGATGTTGGCTGGATCACAGACCCGGAGGACATGGTGCCTCGGCTGGGGATGACTGCTGAACTAAACTTTGAGTAAATGCTTAAGAACTGCATCCCCTGCATACTCCTGTTATCCCGCATGCTTTCCTGCACCACCGCACAGTTACCATCGTTCCCATAGCCTGTCACACTAACCCTGAGGCCTCTCTCCACCTGTGGGAAGTGGTACCATCCTGGCTGCTGCAACATCTTTCCGAGAGGTCCAGATCAGGAGCATTGACCATCCCCGGCCGAACTCCACAGGTGGCGTCATGAAATAGACTTCTAAACTCCCTGTAAATAACCCCCTTCACTACATGGCCATGGCCACGGAGCTGGCCCACAGCCACCATGACCTCCCCAAGACAGTCGAGCAGCCTAGCTACTGAGTCTCCCCCAGCCCTTGCGGCCATTGCACCATTATATATGATCCAGCCATCAATATAATAAACTAGCTGTAGAGCCTGGCATTGCCCGGGCATAGTAACTATCTGTTCTTAGTTTTAAGCTGAATGTATGTCTGTGTGTATATTATATGTCCACTATACGTATCAATCCTGCTTCCCCTAAACCCGCCCCATCCACCCATGCTCCCCACCCTGAAACTTCTATTCCCAAATCTGCCCTCCGTACCGTCCCCAAACCTGCACCTACCCCCTAAAAATGTTCCCCCTCGCCCCCCTTTACCCGCAATACTCCTAACCCCCCCACTGCACCCACCCCCAAATCCACACCCCCTACAAACCCTGAGTCAAATGGGGTCTGTGTGCAAAATTTTGTGATTGTAGATGCAATGCTGCAAATTCCTTTAATGGACATACATACATAAATTAATTCGCAAAATTTTGTGAATGTAGATACAACGGTGTGAATTCCTTTAGTGGACATACATTTATACATTCATTCATTTCCATAATTATTACTTCCCTTTCTTCCATGGCCCTTGAGAAGCAGCGCTTACCTCTTTTTCTTCCATTTCTGAACTAATTTGTGTAATTCTTGCCTCTCTTTCTTCCATTTCTGTAAGTCTTGCTCATTGAGGCGTAAAACTTATTATTATTTATTTATATAGCACCATTAGATTCTATGGCGCTTGACATGTGCAACGGGCAGACGAGGACAACTGTAAGGACAATCAAATCGTACAGGTACAGTAGGGCAGAGGACCCTGTCTACGAGAGCTCAAAGTCTACATGAGATGGGTGGGGAAACAGTAGGAGCAGTCTCAGTGTATGTTGTAGGCTTGTCAGAAGAGATGGGTCTTCAAATTTCCTTTGAAGGTTCTCAGGATAGGCTAATGTCTGATGTGTTGGGGGAGGGAGTTCTAGAGTATGGCAGACGCAGGTTGCGTGTGGGTATGTATCGGGAGACCACGTCAGAGATGTAAGGAGGGGATAGGTTGTGGATGGCTTTGAATGTAATGGTGAGGGTTTTGAACCAGGATCACTGGGAAGTGGGGAGACAGTGAAGGGCTTGGCAGGGGTGGAAAACAGGGGAGTAGCGGGTGGACAGGTGCATGAGTCAGGCAGTGGAATTGAAGATAGATTGGAGAGGTGCGAGGGAGGTAGCAGGGAGGCCGGTAAGCAGGAGGTTGCAGTAGTCAAGGCGGGAGATGTGAGAGCATGGACAAGTGTTTTTGCAGTGTTGTGGTCAAGAAAAGAGCAGATTCGGGAAATATTTTTGAGCTGGAGTCAGCAGGCGGTGGCGAAGGCTTGGATGTGGGGCTTGAAGGAGAGGAAGGAGTCAAGGATTACACCGAGTCACTTGGCATGGTTCCTGACGTGAGTGAGCAGTCTTTGACAGTGATGGATAGGTCGGGTGGGGGGGGAGAGCGACTTGGGGGGGAAGACAATAAACTCTGTTTTGTCCATGTTCAATTTTAGGAAGCGAGCAGAGAAGGATAAGATGGTGGACAGGCATTGCGGAATTTTGGATAGTAGAGTGGTGATGTCAGGCCCAGAGAGATAGAACTGGGTGTCGTTGGCGAATAGGGGGTATTGAAGGCCGTGGGACTCAATGAGTTGGCCTTGGCCGAGGGTGTAGATGGAGAAGAGTAGTGGTCCCAACACTGAGCCTTGGGAAACACCAACAGATAGGGGGTAGGGAGAAGAGGAGGTGTGGGAGTGGGTGACGCTGAAAATCCAGTCTGTGAGGTAAGAGGAGATCCAGGAGAGGGCTAGGTCAGTGATGCCAAGAGATTCTAGAATTTGAAGTAGGAGGGAATGGTCGACAGTGTCAAAGGCGGCAGATAGGTCAAGGAGGAGGAGAAAGGAGTAGTGTCGCTTGCTCTTGGTGGTCAGCAGGTCGTTGGGGACTTTGTTTAGGGCTGTTTCAGTGGAGTGGTGGGATAGGAAAACGGATTGTAGGTGGACAAAGAGGGAGCTGGAGGAAAGGTGGGAGGACAGTTCAGAATGGATGTGTTGTTCAAGTAATTTTGAGGCGAAGGGGAGAAGAGATATGGGGCGATAGTTGGAGACAGATGCAGGGTGGAGGGAGAGTTTTTTGAGTATGGGTGTGATCAAGGCCTGCTTGAAGGATGAGGGGAAGACACCGGTAGTGAATGATATGTTGAAGAGATGGGTTAGGGCAGGGATGAGTACTGTGGTGATGTATGGGATAAGGTGGGAGGGGAGTGGGTCTAGGGCACAGGTGGTGAGGTGGGATTGTGACAGAAGGGAGGAGAGATGATCTTCAGTCATGGTGAAGAAGCTTCCTTTGGACGAAGAGGGTAGGGCGGTAGAAGGGGAGGACCGAGGGGACAGTAGATCGAAGCTTTCTCTGCTTTTGACGATCTTCTGTTTGAAAAAGGTGTCAAAGTCATCGGCAGAGATGAGGGGAGAGGGAGGAGGTGCAGGGGGATGGCGTAAAGAGTTGAAAGTTTTGAAAAGTTGTTTGGGGTTTTAGGACAGGGCGGTTATTAGAGAAGAGAAGTAGGCTTGTTTTGCGGCAGTGGGTGCAGTATTAAAGTCATTGAGGGACTGTTTGTACATGGCGAAGTGCGCTGCAGAGTGGGATTTCTTCCATCTTTGCTTAGGCGCCCTGGATGCCCGCCGCAGTTTTATAGTGAGGGTGGTGAGCCAGGGTTGTCTGCGTGTGTGGGTTTTGTTGTATCAGAGTGAGCGGCCTGGTCGAGGGCTGTGGTGAGTGTGGTGTTATAGAGGGAGGCGGCAGCATCAGCATCATGAGAGGGAGGAGGGAATTAGAGAGTGAGTGGCAGTCAATAAGTTTAAGGTTTCTGCGGGGATGAGGGAGTTTCTGGAGAGGGGGGAGTGCATGGTAGGAGGGGAGAGGGAGGAGAATGTTAGCAAGTTATGGTCAGATAAGGGGAGGGGTGTGTTTGAGATGTCAGTGAGGGAACAGAGAAGGTTGAAGACAAGGTCTAGCATGTGGCCATCATTGTGGGTGGCTGTGAAGCCAAAGGAGGTGGTCAGTGATACCAATCTAGAGGCATCGGTGTTGGGGGTGTCAGTGGGGATGTTAAATTACTCATGATGATGGTGGGGATGTCGGAAGAGAGGAAGTGGAGAAGGCAGGTGGTGAAATGGTCGAGAAAAATGGAGGTGGATCCTGGGGGGAGGTAGATGACAGCCAGCTGGAAGTTGTAGGGGCAGAAGATGCGGACGGAGTGCACCTCAAAGGAGGGGAGGCAGGTAATACAGCTTTTCTCTTAGCGCGTGACGACAATCATCCAGTGGCATTCTTTTTCTTATTTATGAGTCAGAAGATCAGAATGATCAGGCAGTGACATGACACAGAATTTCATAAGCTAACATGCTACATTCTATTATGACATCACAATGGAGGGGCGTGGCTGTGTAGTAGGCATGGTTATGTGGAGTGGGCATGGCTATCTGGAGTGGGTGCGGCTTGTCATATACATGGGCGTGGCTGTGGACTGGGGTGGGGCTATGTGGAGTAAATGTTGCTATGTGGAGTGGGCATGGCCATGTTGAGTGGGTGTGGCCACATGGAGTGGGTGTGGTCATATGAAATGGTCATGCCCATGCAGATTGGGCATTGTCATGTGGAGTGGGCATGGTCGCGTGGAGTGGGTGTGGTCATGTGGAGGGGGCGTGGCTTGTCACATACACACACACACACACATATACACTCAACTTTATATATTAGATAGGGGATTCACATAATGCTGCATGAATTGGTCACCAGCCAGAATTTGTACAAGTACAGATAAAGCGCTATTAGGTGCATGGAGGGTAAAGTGAGATGATGCAAGGGCCAGATTTGGAAGAAAACTTTGTAAGGGCAAAATGAGAATAATTAGATAAGTGAGGTGATAGGCTAGTCTAAAGAAATGTGTTTTTAGGTCACACTTAAAACTGGGTATTTTCAGTTAATCAATTAATCAAATTGTCATGGGTATTGGGTTTTAGAGAATTGGTAATGCTTGTGAGAAGACTTGGGGACGGAAAATGAGATTTGGATTATCGAAGGCTTTGAGACTGAGAGTGATAAGTTTATATTGTTCTCTGCAGTAGATGGGCAACCAGTGCAATGACTGACACAGGGTAGAAGCATTGGTGTAGTGATTGAAGAAGAGTGGAGAGAGAAGTGTTTAGTCGGGCTGGTGTCACACCACATTTTGATCTGATCCGGGGCTGTCCGTTGTGGAACGGACAGCTCCGGATCAGATCAGCACACAGAACCGGAGAGCTAATATGCCCTCCTGTCCGGTGAGCAGCTGCACGCAGCTGAAGCTGCTGATGAATCAGGCCCGCGGCTTGCGGGGAGCTAGGTCGCTGTGTGTGACATGTACAAACGACCAGCGATCAGATCGCTGATCATTGGTAAATGGCCAGGACCATTTTTTGATCGTTGGTCTCCCGCTGGGTGGCCAGCATCGGCAGGTGTGACAGTGGGAGACCAACTATCAACGACCTCCCGGCCGATGCCCAGTGCCGCACAGACACGCTGGGAAAGCTAGTATTCAGGGAAAACATTGGGTAACTAAGTGCAGCGCTGCGCTTAGTTACCCGATGTTTACCCTGTTATCAGCATTCTCGCTGATCGCTGGTGAGTCTGCCAGTGTGACAGCTCCCCAGCGATCACACAGTGATATCTCAACGATCCCAATCGTTGGTGGGACCTCTGGGACATCGCAGTGTGTAATGCGACCCTAAGAGATCCACTTTGCATAAGGCCCAGCCATCAATATCCCAAATATATCACCTGTTTTTTTTACATAAAGTTGAAGAAAACAATTTGTTTACAAGATGCCTCTTATCTATCAGGACTAATATGATTTGGAGCAGAAACTGATCCAGTGCATTCTCCATTCAAAGGCAAGAGTACAAAACGCGTCGACTAACTTTCCTACGAAACAATAAAGAAGTTGTTTTCGCGTCTGTTAAGATCAGCTAGTAAGCACAATTTATAAAACAGTGAATGACTAACCCCTGTAACCATTTTTAATGACCCTAAAATAAAGTGCTTGGAGCAACATCTGTCCCAGCAGCTGGGTTCTCTGCATGGCTGGGCAGAGCGACACATTGGGACAAATTCTCTTCTCCCTTTTGACAGAAACAATTGCTGCAGATCATTTTTATCGTAATCAATTTAGGTACAGTTTCTTGGAAACCATCTGTGTAGTGTTCGTAGATTGTGCTTAAGAATTTAAATGTGTATATTTTTGGTTGCTTCATGCAGCATCTGCTAATGACCACATAAGTTCTATTTTCTATGCGGAAAGCTGTTTCTTTGGGAAGAGATTAGTAAAATGCTTCTAACGCCCAATAAAGTCGTCTAGGCTTAACTAAAACACACAGCAAAAGTAGAAGCAGCAAAAAATTGCAGTTTGATGTGTTAATTATAACTCTAATATGCAAGATAATTACATGTGATGATACGATATATTATTCCTTAATGGGTACCTGTCATGTCCAAAAAATACTATTTACTTGCAGACATAGAGTTAACATGCAGGTAGATAGTGTTGAAATCCTCCTAAGATGATTTACCAAAGCTTTATTCTCTTTCATCTGTTAAATGGAGAATGATAAACACCAAAAACTCAAAATGTTCAAGAATGCATTATGCAATTATCAGTAATCGATATTGTCGCCCCTTCTTTTCAGTATTAGTCATAAGCAGTGGCGTAAGTAGAGGTTTATGGGCCCCAATGCAAAAGCTCCAAGCTCGCCCCCAATTTTGGCAAATCTTTAATAGTAATAGTCTTTTCCTATTGGCCAAAAGGACTTTTAGGACCCCAGGCTCCAAGGTCAGGGTGCAACTGCAACCCCTGCACCTATTGTACTTATGCCCCTGGTCGTAAGCATCCATGCGTCTGTCAGTTTCTTAATCTGTTGACCAACATAAGACCTTTGATAAATCTATCTTGATGTTTCACCTTCTGTATGTTGCTCAGTGGTGGTTGGTTTCAGTCTTCCTTCCTTCAGCCATGTCCCTGAGCACTGAGCACTTTTTACCTCTTTTTACCTGACGATATTTTGATAAGTGCCTGGTAGAAGTCTCTTTTTGAAGTAGATATTAATGAGATATGTTCTAAACCTGGTACTATTCAATCAAAAACCTATGAAAAAGCTTCAGGAAAATAAACTCCTACTAAATTCTTTAAAACCACCTAAGGATATCCTTCAGGAAAAGAAAAGTGTTCAAAACATCCCCAAAATATTAACTTCTGCTTGAAAAACTCTTTGAATTTGTCCACCATAGAAACTCTGTGTAACCCATAGTCTTCGAGTACAAACACTGTTTCTTACTTTTCAGATGCAATGTTCTGCTGTAGCTTCTGAGCAGTCACTGGTTGGCTGTAGCATTCATATATAGATGAAGACAGCGCTCCACATAGCCGGTTGAATAGCAAGTGATCCTTTATTCCACCATATTAGCACTTAAGATGGTAGATAAAGATCACTTGCTATTCAACCGGCTATGTGGAGAGCTATCTTCATCTATATATATGTAAGACATTCCAAAATGGCTCATTGGAAGTGACGTGCGGTATAGGGGTGGGATGAGGCCCCGTTTTCCTGGTTGAGGAAAACCAATTGCTTTTTTGTTGGTTGGCTGTAGCAGTCATGAGGACACACTATGCCTAAAAGTGGAAGTCACGAATCGGGTAGGAAGGCTGGTAACCAAACAGAGCAATAGTGCCAGTCGGATATGTGGGTATTAGTACTTTTTTATTTTATTTTTCCAGCGCACTGGGCAAATTGAACAATGCTCCCTAGATTTGAGACCCACACCTAACTCATGAATAGAGCACCACCATGACTGGAGAGATAACAAGCATGCCTCCATTGCTCCATTCTTTTAAGGGCAGAGACATACTATGAGAGGTGCATGCAACTCGCCTGAGTCTCGCATGACTCACCGGGAACAGTCACCGGCACTCTGGACAGAACTGCATCACCTGCTTGTGTTTCTATGCAGCTCCACACTGCCATCCAGAGAGGTAGGGGCCTTCCTGATGAGTCATGTGAGACTCATGCGAGTATCTCGCATGCATCTCGCATAGTGTCTCTCTGCCCCAACCTTGATTTTTCATTTTAGTGCATTTGCAAAAAAAGCTTTCATTTGGGAATTTGAGGATGAGGATATGTTATAAATGTCTGATAACGTGAAAGCCCCACAAAAAACATCTACGATAAGAATGAGGCCACAAGTTTGGCACTTCGGAGGCTCCTTACATTCACTTTAAGGGAGGAGGCACACTAGGGGCGTGAAAAACGGAGCGTTTTGTACGCTAGCCATTTCTGCGTCGCGTATTTGTCCGCGATCGTGGTGTGAGTTGTGTGCGTTTGCAGTGTGAGTGCGATGCGAGTGCGTTTTTTCAGTCACAAACAGCGATCCAGCATGTGTAAGGTGTTTTTGAGGCATGGAGGCATGCAGGTGCACTTCAGAATTGGAATCAGATTGTACTTCCCGTTCTGCTGATCACGTAGAAGCGTATTTCGCGCATGTAATTCGCCTCATCTGCTGTTTTGATGCGAGAAAAACACGCACCCATTGACTTTCATTGGCCGCATGCGCGCCGAAATTGCACACAAACGCAGCATGCCGGCGACATGCAAGAGGCGGCCGCGGAAAACCACTGTGCCCTGGACAATTTCTTAACAGCAGTGCGATTGATATGCGTTTTTTCCCGGCGTGAGACTTGCGCGTGTCTCACGCCAGTGTGCCTCCTGCATAAAGTGAATCTTATAGCTGCTTTCAGATCCCCAACAGATGACAAACAAGAGTGCCATGTAGGATTGAGCCATGTACTCAATTTACTCTAGGTGCGGGCCACAGTGAAGGGAATCTATTAAACACTTTTAGCAAATCCTTGTAGGATATTCTACTGCTCTACAATGAATTGTGGCTCAAAGTCAGAGGAAACGCCAGATTTTAGCCCATGGGTGACAAGTGGAACCTAATAAACATTATTTTTTGAATAGCAAACATAGAGTAAGTTTAACATTTTGCAACCAAAATCCGGTAGGCTCTGTCCAGGATTGCTTTGCGTTGACATCCACTTTACTCACAGGCACATTCCCCCAGCCATGCATTCTTACTGTTTTTGTTTGATGAATATTTTTTATGCCAAAACCAGTTTTCCTCATTCATACTCTTCTTCATACCTACTACCATAGACTATAAATACAGCCATGTGAATGTGCCCTTTAATAAATAATGAAGGTGTCAGCATTTCCCAGGTTCACTTTTTAATTAAATATCCTCCGCATGGTCATGAAATACGAATATAGTGACTAAAATTATAGCTTAATAATCAGATTGGTTAATGAATCTTAGTGACTGTAAACACTTACCAACCATGTGACAGCTATTGACACACAAAAACATTATTAATCAACTGAATTAATCATGTAAGCAGTGTCTAAGTCCACATAAAGCTTTTAAATATTACAATTTTGTTTTAACTTTCAAAGAACTTAAAGAGGACCTGTCACCCCCCTGGTGCTATGCTAACTGAATGCAGCACTGAATGCAGCATGTCTGTGTGGCGCCCCGCAACGAGTGCGTCACAAGGGGGTATTGCAGCCACAAATGCAGCCGCAATATCCTCTGACTCAGCAATGATCCAGTTAACACAGAGATCCAACCCAACATGCAAACACCTAGAACAGGGGACCAATCATAGGTCCTGGGGGTGGAGTGTTAGGGTAGTGTAATAGAACACACAATAATCTAGACAGAAAAAGAGAATAGTCTAGAACTCGGAGAAGAAGGGTCTAGGACTAGAGCTTGGAGAGGAGCAGGGGCTCCGCACCCCGTGCGGGCCCCTGGGCCGTCACCGGTCGGGTGTCAGCACCTGATGCCTTAACCACCGGGATTGGGCATTATCTACACGGGTTCCCAAAAGACTCCTGTGCCCACAACTCACAGCCGGTTCACTGGTACCGAAGCTGGCAGCAGTTCACCTCTGCCACGCGAACCAGAAGAGTGGAGGAGCAGCTTCACAGGAGCACCCCACCACCAGCCAGTTTCCAGTCGTCTAACCAGCGGTGTACCCACTGAGGGATCCAAGGCTCCCCAAAGCATCCAGAACGTACATCATGGATAGGGCATTGAAGCAGCCTCCCCGTACCCGACCTGGTATTCCTGGGCGACGCTGGCAAAACAAACAAGTTAGGTAGAATGGAGGAACACTGCGGATCTCTGAGGAACACTATCGCTGCTGAGTCCACCCGGTCTACTACTCAACCACTGTATACCATGTACTGTCGGCTGGTTACAGTAAAGAACCGTTATAGAGACTTTCCGTGTCCGTGCTTCCTTATGAACTGTCCGTCCGCACTCAAAGGTAACCGCAGCTGCCGCACAACATCTTGAGCAGCTCCAGCCCCGGGGATCACCGCTCAGCCTGTGGGGAGCGTAACATCTAGCTGCTGTCCATCCCCCGGAGGCTCCGCAGCGTCGGTAGTCCTTACCGAATCTACTCATAGGTGGCGTCACGAATAAATTAAAACCCTTTAATCTGTTCCACCAAGACGTCTTCACTTTTGATCTGCACTACACCGGGCCCCACTACCGGCAGGCGCGGTCCACCCGTGACAAGGAGGAAGGAAGCATCGCCTGTATCAACCGGAGTCAGCCGGCCACGGTGAGTCATCTGCTGCACTCAGAGAAGGGGTCCCCTATGTCTCTAGTCCCCCTGTAAGTTGTTAAAAAGACTTTATAAAGTTTATGGATAAGGAGTCCGGAGGGACTTACTCAGTAATGAGTAATTGCTGTTGCTGGTGTCCTCCCCGCCTCCAGCCCTCTCTGTGCCACCTCTTGTTCAGCCTCCTTTATGTGTCTGCCCTTCTCCCCACTCATGCACCTCATCATCTTAAGTGACGCAGGCACAGAGCAAGTAATGAGCGGGAGCAGTCACGGCAGCTGAAACGCCTCCTGTCGGTGATGTCAGCTCTGGAGCCTGACCTGCTCCAGATTATGTATTTACAGAAGGGCGGGCTCGGGCACTGACATCACCAGCAGGAGGCGTTTCAGCTGCCGTGACCAGCGCCAAAACATTGCACGCTCTGCGTCACTTAAAATGATGAGGCGCATGAGGAGGGAGGAGGGCAGACACATAAAGGAGGCTGAACAGGACAGGGCTAGAGGTGGCACAGAGAGGGCTGGAGGCTGGGAGGACACCATACTACAGCGATGACTCATTACTTAGTAAGTCCCTCTGGACTTCTTATCCATAAACTTTATAAAGTCTTTTTTAAAGGTTACAGGGGGGCTAGAGACATGGGGGACCCCTTTCCTGAATGCAGCAGACACGCTGCATTCGGTACTGCATTCAGTTAGCATAGCACCGGGGGGGTGACAGGTCCTCTTTAAGCTGGTTTTTTCATTATGCTTCTATGAAAAACTTCTGTCACCAGTAAAAATACAATATATACAGTACACTACTCACAAAACACTAAATCAAAATCCCCATTGTGCAGAGGACCCAGATTCCCTGCTCATGGGTTGCAAAATTTTATAACAGTATATCTTTTTAGTATAGTTTCTTTTTATGCACTGCTGATCAGGTCCATATTTTAAGCTTATGTTTATTCCTATCATTTAGTTTGTATCAGTATTCGGGGCACTCAGGGCCGGCGTTAGGGGGGGGCAGACTGGGCAGTTGCCTAGGGCCCCCACTCTCTTAGGGGCCCCCAAAGGAGCTGAACTGAAAATAGCAATAAAACAGTGAAAAAAATGTAAAAATACACATATTTGGTATCGCTGCGTTCGTAAGAATCTAAGCTATCAATATATGAAGTAAATTAATCCAATTGGTAAATGGCGTAATGGGAAAAAAATAAAAACGCCAGAATTATGTTTTTTAGGCCACCACGTTGTTACAATAAAATGCAATAAAAGGCGATCAAAATGTTGTATCTGACTCAAAATGGTATCAGTAAAAATGTCAGCTCAGGGCACATAAAGTAACCCCTCACATAGCCCTGTATCTTTAAAAATTAAAACATCATGGGTCTCGGAAAATAAAAAAAAAATATTTTTTTTTTTTTACAAATTTCAGTTTTTTTTTTTATAATTGAAATAAAAATGATGTTCAGTATGTTCTTATTCTGACCTAGATAATCAACTTATGAAGTCACTCTTACCATATAACTACGGCCTGTTCCACATCTAAGGTTGGTGTGCGTTTTGCTAAATTTGCCTTTCTAGCCGTTTTTACCGCTAAAAACGCATTAAAAACGCTAGCGTTTTTTCCCCCATTGATTTCAATGGGAACGCATGCATTTTTGCGAACGCAGCACAAAACGTCTTCCCCGATGTTTTGGGCAGCGTTTTTGCATGTGTTTCCATTAAAATCAATGGGAACAAAAACGCATGCGTTTTGATGCGTTTTTGCGGTAAAAACGCATGGAAATGCAAATTGAGCAAAATGCAGCAAAGCGTTAGATGTGAAAGGGGCCTGAGCATTTAGGGCCCACTTTAACCTTTTGCCTAGGGCCCCACTTTGCCTAAAACCGGCCCTGGGGGCACTATAACGGCATGTGTACCCAATACTGTGAATTGTAAGGTTTATAAGATTTTGTCACATTGTATCTAAGTACATAGTGTATTAGCAGGGTATAAGGGTCCTCTTAGCGCAATGGTGTTTTTAACTTAATTTGTCTTTTTTACTCACTGCAGTTTACATAGGGATTCAATTCACTGTTTTCTGCTTTTTTCACTTATTATTCCATGCCTTTATACAATAGGGATGCAGATGTCTGAATAACTTGTCATGTGGCTTTGATCATTAATTACAGCTTAATGACATCTCCTCCTGTTCACAAGTGGAGTTATTGTCTGTTGAGGTGGCATCTCACTCTTCTTGAATGGTGATTCTCATGTCATTGAGGTTCTGGGGTACAGAGTTATGAACTACAATTTTTCCTATTTTTTGTTTGGGACTAATACATACCACCAGTATATGGGCAGCCCCATGGGAAGCAAAATGTCACTACAGTATGCTAACCTGTTTATGGCTAAACGACCAAGTTTTTTTGGCACCTTGTTCTGTTGGACCTCAAGCATACTTCTGCTAAATGGATGACCTACTAATAATCTGGACAGTCTCAAAGGAGGATCTGATCACCTTCCACAATAACTTCAACACGTTCCACACAACAATCAAGCCCAGCCTCAACCTTTCAAAATCCCAAATACATCTTCTCGACATCAAAGACAATGATGTACAAACATCTTGCTACCATAAATCCACAGGACGTCCGGCATACCTGAGATGAAACACCTTATATCCAATGCACACAAAAATAATAATCTACAGTCATGCACTGAGATACATTCATATCTGTTCAGACAATGAGGATAGAAAACTGCACCTGCTATCACTGAGGAAAGCATTCCTACAACAAGGATACCATCCACTTAAAATAGATGAACAGATCCCCAGCGCAGCGCTGGTATACACTTTACCAGGTACTACAGGTGGCGTCACGTGAGCAATCCCCTTCACCACTATCATCCCCCACCATCCCCGCCATTGAGGGTCCAGGGCACGGGACCGGGGACCAACCAGCCGTGATTCCACATCCAAGTCACCATCCACCCCAGTACCCGAGTACCCCCTACCCTGTCGACCGCCTCACTGCCACTTCTCTCCTACAAACAGCCACCCAACTTAAGAGATCTCCTTGTCAGAAGTGTCCTCACATCACCATCAGAGACAGGCATATTCCCCTGTAACAGCAAGAAATGCAGGACCTGTACCCGCATTTCACCAACAGATACAGCCTCTATACTCAACAGAAACCAGGACTATAAGATCACTGATTGCTTTTCATGTACATCCCCCTATGTGGTATACCTAATACAATGTACAATGTGCACGGCACATACATTGGGGAAAACAAACAAAAACTACAAACAAAGATGAATCTATATAGACATACAATAAGAAAATGAGCTGGACATACCTGTAGGAGTACACTTCTCTAGAACAGGACACAGTATGGCAGATTTAAAAATCTTAATACTGAAAGTTAATATTAACGATGATAGAGAAAGAAAAATCTGGGAATTCAAACTCATAAGAATGAACCATTCGTTAAAAATTGGACTCAATTTAACACCTGGATTCATGATTCATTATATGGACTCAAAGTTTTTATTGCATATGGAAGTCATATGGATGCTATGTGAGAAAATAAATGCACACATATAACACTCACATAACATACACAATAAAATATGTATGACACACCCACTTTTTAGGATGAGTATCAGAGTGATTAGTTACACGCAACTGGGAGAGAGGCTTTAAAGGGTATTCATATCGTATTCATTTATAGAAAATGTGGCTCCCCTTCGGCCAGGCCACCACAAATGGTACTACTTGTATTTATATTTGTGACAGCATGCCTGGAGATAAGAGGAGGATACTTTGCTGAGACCCCCAATTACACCCAACACATCTAAACCTCAGGCCAGGGAAGTGCCAGGCAGAAGAGACCCACCTATAGGGCAGACCCCACTTCCTGGCTGGAGAGAGGAGTTAGGTTAGGGGTGGGTGGCAAGAAGAAGGAGAGTTCTAGTCAAGTCTAGGCAGCTTGAGAGACCTCATGGAGCGTGGAGTGAAGTGCTTGGCCGAGGGCCTTGAAAGATGAATCTGCAGCCAGCTGTTGAAGCTGGGCAGAGGAATTAGCTGCAGCAGGGGTAACAGCTCCAAATCGACCAGGGATACTGCAAGACCAGTCCTGAAACTGGAGGTCACTTGCTTTCAAGTACATTGATGCACCCTGTGGACCTTCCCAGAGCTCAAGGGGCTATGCAGGGTCAGAGGACAAAGGACTGAGTTTGCAGGACCCGCAATACCAGCCAGGCAGGGAATGGGAACCACGGACACTTAGGAGAGGAAAGGGGTAGCAAGTGTCAGAATGAGAAAAGGTAGCTGGAAGGCCATATACCATTTCTCTCAGCATGGTGGACTCTAATTATCTCTGGGCTGGCCTGGCTAGGCTGCACTCCCGATGAACATTGTTCCCTGGCTAGATTGTAATCTTGTATGTTGTTGGTTATGCGCTCACTCTATAGGTTATGGCCCACCTTGGCTTATCTGGGAAATTGCTTCCCAATGGATGTATAGGTAATTAGTAGTTCGTTTTGGCTCTGATTAACAAAAAAATGGGGCACACAAGGATCTATGGTTAACCCTTTTTCTTTGGGATGTTTATTACATTAACATACTTATATAGATATACAATAAAAATAATCTATTTATATATACAGCTGTAGATAAGTGCTATTAAAATCAATATTAGAATAAAGTAAATTAAAAATCAAAAATCAGAATAAAAATAGAATAAAATATTGCATAGCAATTGTACACAAAGAGAGACACTAAAAGATACAACACAGATCCTTACAACACTGATATTAACGATTATCCAATTTTTTAACCCAGGCACACCACATAAGGCTGCTAACCATATCTGGCCATACACACCAGAACCCAAGGGAATCATCTTAGAAGATAATATAAGTAAGTAACATTACAATATTCAATTACATCAACAATACATTACATATATAGGTGTACTTTAACTAAACATATTGTACCAATAGGATCCCAAAACTACATGAATCCTTAACAGATGCATTATAAGGGGACCACCACCAATCCACCGGTCCAAAACATAGGCTTAAATAAGCACACCACAACCATGAGGTAAGGAAAAATCCCCTATAGTAGGGAAACAATACCACTAGGGAACTAAAAACAGTGACAACCACAATTTTCCATTTCAGACCCACCATTTAGAGGTGTCCCTGAGAGTGGAAACAGAACCAAATAAAACCAAAGCAGACAACAGAGAAAGACACTCCCCCCACCATCTGGTGGGAAATACAGCCCGCCACCAGGGGTACACAGCATCACTTACGTGATTGAAAGCTGAAGAGGTGCTGTATAAATCACCACACAGTGAAGAAATCAGAAGACAGCCCATTTCTATCCCTACGATATTTTATTCTATTTTTATTCTGATTTTTGATTTTTAATCTTCTTTATTCCAATACTAGAAAAAGGCCCGATGCTTTGCATTGGGAGGGCAGTCTCTGTGCCTGTGTCCCCTTGTGCACTCTCTCCTCTCTGTGCTGTCTCTTCCCCTGTGCGCTCTGTCTTACTTGTGGCCTTTCTCTCCGCTCTGTGTGCTCTCAATCCCTGTGTGCGCTTTGTCTCCCTGTGTGCGCTGTCTCTCCCTATGACTCTGCCTCACTCTGTGCCTCTGCCTCCCCTTTTCCTTCTCCCCCTTCCGCCTCTCTGTGCTTGCCTCCGGTATGCCTCCCTCACTGAGCCCATCATGCTACCACTGGCTACCATCGTGCTAACCACTGAGCCAGCATACATGCTACCATGAGCCACATACATTGCTAATCACTGAGTCACCATACAGTGCAAATCACTGAGCCAGCATACAGTGCTAACCACTGAGCAAGCATACAGTGCTCAACCACTGAACCACCATACAATGCTAATCACTGAGCCACCATACAGTGCTAGCCACTGAGCCACCATACAGTGCTAACCACTGAGCCACCTAACCACTAGCACCAATACAGAACAAACTACTGAGCCACCATACAGTGCTAACCACTGAGCCTCCATGCAGTTCTAACCACTAGCTACCATTCGTGCTAACCACTGAGCCACCTAACCACTGAGCCACCATATACAGATCAAACCACTGAGCCACCATACAGTGCTAACCACTGAGCCACCATACAGTGCTAACCACTAGGCACCTTCCGTGCTAACTACTGAGCCACCTAACCACTGAGCCACCATATACAGTGTAACCACTGAGCCACCATATATAGAACTAACCACTGAGCCACCATACAGTGCTAACCACTGAGCCACCATACAGTGCTAACCACTGGGCCACATACAGTGCTAACCATGACCCAGCAGTTCTACCACTAGCTCCATTCCGTGCTAACCACTGAGCCACCTAACCACTGAGCCACCATATACAGATCAAACCACTGAGCCACCATACAGTGCTAACCACTGAGCCACCATACAGTGCTAACCACTAGGCCACCATTCCGTGCTAACACTGAGCCACCTAACCACTGAGCACCATATACAGTGCAACACTTAGCCACCATATATAGAACTAACCACTGAGCCACCATACAGTACTAACCACTGACCACATAAGTGCTAACACGCCACCATACAGTGCTAACCACTGAGCCTCCATGCAGTCCTAACCACTAGGCTACCATTCCGTGCTAACCACTGAGCCACCTAACCACTGAGCCACCATATACAGATCAAACCACTGAGCCACCATACAGTGCTAACCACTGAGCCACCATACAGTGCTAACCACTAGGCCACCATTCCGTGCTAACCACTGAGCCACCTAACCACTGAGCCACCATATACAGTGCTAACCACTGAGCCACCATATATAGAACTAACCACTGAGCCACCATACAGTTCTAACCACTGAGCCACCATACAGTGCTAACCACTGGGCCACCATACAATGCTAACCACTGAGCCACCATATACAGTGCTAACCATGAGCCACCATACAGTGCTAACCACTGATCCACTGTATACAGTGCTCACCACTGGCCACCATATACAGTGCCAACCACTGAGCCACCATATACAGGAATAAGCACTGAGCCACCATATACAGTGCTAACCACTGAGCCACCATATAGAGTGCTAACCACTATCCACTGTATACAGTGCTAACCACTGATCCACCATATACAGTGCTAACCACTGATCACCAAACATGCTAACCATGAGCCACCGTATAGTCTATCCTGAGCCACCATAACAGTGCTAACCACTGAGCCACCATAAGTTACACTGAGTAAATACAGTGCCAACCACTGACACAATACAGACTAAGACTGACACCATATACAGTGCTAACCACTGATCCACCATATACAGTGCTAACCACTGAGCCACCGTATAGTGCTAACCACTGAGCCACCATACAGTGCTAACCACTGAGCCACCATAAAGTGCTAACCACTGAGTCACCATATACAATGCTAACCACTGAGCCACCATATACAGTACTAACCACTGAGCAGCCATACAGTGCTAACCACTGAGCCACTATATACAATGCTAACCACTGAGCAACCATACAGTGCTAACCACTGAGCTGAGCCAGATTTAAATCTCCCACCAATACCGCACTACTCAGCTGCCTGGCGCTTGACCAATCAGCTGAGACGTACTATCCGTCGGCATCTGAATGAAAAGGGACTGTATGGTGGGATACCAAGGAAGACCCCACTTCTTACCCAAAGACATAAAAAAGCCAGGCTGGAGTTTGCCAAAACTTACCTGAGAAAGTCTACAACGTTTTGGAAGAATGTTCTCTGGTCAGATGAGACAAAAGTAGAGCTTTTTGGGCAAAGGCATCAACATAGAGTTTACAGGAGAAAAAAGAGGCATTCAAAGTAAAGAACACGGTACCTACAGTCAAACATGGCGGAGGTTCCCTGATGTTTTGGGGTTGCTTTGTTGCCTCTGGCACTGGACTGCTTGACCATGTGCATGGCATTATGAAGTCTGAACACTACCAACAAATTTTGCAGCATAATGTAGGGCCCAATGTGAGAAAGCTGGGTCTCCCTCAGAGGTCATGGTCTTCCAGCAGGACAATGACCCAAAACACACTTCAAAAAGCACTAGAAAATGGTTTGAGAAAGCACTGGAGACTTCTAAGGTGGCCAGCAATGAATCCAGCCTGAATCCCATAGAACACCTGTGGAGAGATCTAAAAATGGCAGTTTGGAGAAGGCACCCTTCAAATATCAGGGACCTGGAGCAGTTGTGCCATAAAAGAACGGTCTAAAATTCCAGCAGAGCATTGTAAGAAAGTCATTGATGATTACGGAAATGGTTGATCGCAGTTATTTGGACTAAAGGTTGTGCAACCAAGTATTAGGCTGAGGGTGCCAATACTTTTGTCTGGCCCATTTTTGGAGTTTTGTGTGAAATGATCAATGTTTTGCTTTTTGCTTCATTCTCATTTGTGTTTTTTCATTGAAGACAAATTAAATGAAGATAATAATACCAAAGAATTTGTGATTGCAATCATTTTCAGGAAGAAACTGAGTATTATCTGACAGAATTGCAGGGGTGTCAATACTTTTGGCCACAACTGTAGATATACAATAAAAATTATGCTAATGTAATAAACATCCTAAAGAAAAAGGGTTAAAGGGAACCTGACCCCACAAACTGACCCCCCCAAATCTTTAGACCTGTCCCTCTTATCATTTCTAGCCATCCCTTTTGCAGAAAAAAATCGATTTTGTAAAGCAGAGAAAAGTTTATATTCACCTCCGTCCTGTGTGGGTTCTCTGTTTATGAATTAGTCTCAAAGGCCT